>JAHTLZ010003526.1:46752167-46770309 GCA_023846285.1 Phrynocephalus versicolor | reverse complement strand
AGTAGTAGTAGTAGTAGTAGTAGTAGTAGTAGTAGTAGTAGTAGTAGAAGAAGAAGAAGAAGAAGAAGAAGAAGAAGAAGAAGAAGAAATACCAGAAACAGATAAGAGGTACGGCATCACAGGTGCCTCTGGAACCCAGTCCTACCGAATCCCACTCCCAAGAACCAGCCAGGCCATTTACCGTGCTCTGCATGGCATTCTCTTTCATTGCCATCTTTGCACAAATTGCACATGGAGTCCACCTGGCACTTCTCTGCCTCCCCTGTGCAGATGGCAACTTGCAGGCAGCACAGGATGACTCCCTGTAGTGTCCCACAGTGAAAGGGTGGGCTCCATGTGGGGTAGGGTAGGGGGGAAGAGCCAGCCAGGCTCTGTAAGCAATTTGTGTGACAAAGATGATGGCAAAGGCAAGCCTGGCTGGTTCTGGGGGGTTGCAAGTGGGCCAGCATGGAACCTCCATACAAACGAATACAAAGTGCCCATCTCTGCTCAGAATCATAGAAGAATGAAGTTGGAAGGGGCTTATAAAGCCATAGAGTCCAACTTCCTGCTTAGGGGAGGAATCCAAATCAAAGCAGTTCTGGCAGGTGGTTGTCCAAATTTCTCTTGAATGCCTTCAATCTTGGAGTACTCACCCTCTCTCAAAGAAATTGGTTCCATTGCAGTACTGCTCTCACAGGAAGTTTTTCCTGATAGTTAACTGAAATCTAGCTTCCTGTGATTTATTTATTTATTTATTTTAGAGTATTTCCACCCTGCCTTTCTCCTTGGAAAAGAACCCAAGGTGACTTACAGTAATGAAGGACAATATACAGTCCAGTTCAATTAACACATGTTCAAGTATTGAGAACCGGGAACTGAAGGACATCTTACAGCATTAAAAGACAACATTACATTAAAGCTACAAGAGAACACAAGCAGTTAAAGAGAGAGTTAATATTTCATGTAATAGTTATGAGTGAGGGAAACTAACTTGAGTCCATTGGTGCATGTCCTGTACTCTGGGGTGATTGAGGACATCAAGAAGTGATCCTGACCTTCCTCTGTATGACAGCCTTTCAATTATTTAAAAAGGTCTATGCCCTGTTTTTTTCCAGCATTTCCAGTCCACTGATCATACCTGTTGCCCTCCTCTGAACTTGTCAGGCTTGTCATACACAGGAAGGGCAGGATGCGTTCTTGGTCAGGCCAGAGTGCAGGCCACATAACAACATGCACAAGTGATACAAAGTCAGATTTTAGGTGATTACTAGGAAAAACGAAATCCTAACTATTACAACAATATGATGATGGAGCCAATTACCTTAGGAGGTGGGGAGCTGTCCAGCACTGGTGGCTTTCAAGAGAAAGTTAAGACAGCTGTCTGTCTGATATACTTGAACTCAGATTCCTGCATTGAGGAAGGGGTGTGCGTAGACCTTATAAGCCATTTTCAATTCCATTATTCCTTGATTCCACATGTTTTTAATAATCAGATTTATTTATTTATTTATTTATTTATTTATTTATTTATTTATTTATTTATTTACAAAAATTATTTAAAAACTACAAAATTTAGCAAACGTCCTTGATAAAAAACTAGTTTCAGGTTCTCAGGCAGTTTCCCCAAATGCTTTTTAATATCTAGGTGAAATTATATGCTCAGATAAATCATATAGATATTTGGAGCTTGTGGCCATCAATGTGTGGGACAAAGCGGAGCTCAATCTTTCCTCTTCCTCATCTGTGGGTGATACAGTACAGTTTCTTCACAGGGCCCAATAAACTGAATCTGAATCCAGAATATACTGTATGTAGATCCTACTCTTAGGTGGATAGTTGGATAGTTAAAGGGATATTTGCCTGACCTCGATAGAATTACATTCTTTCTGAAGGATCAGGTTTGCACCTTGAACTCATCTCTCTATACAGAGACACAAATACCTGTTCAAGAGTGCTTTTTATCAACTTTGGTACAACTCTATATGGAGAAGAAATGCCTAGCAACAGTGGTTCATGTGTTGGTGATCTCTAAATCAAACTACTGTAATGCTCTCTACATAGGGATGCTCTTGAAGTTAGTATGGAAACTTGAACATGCCCTATTTGTAACAGCCAGGCTGATCACAGGTACCACCGAGTATGACTGCATAATACCAGTCTTGGCACGTTTCCATTCCTGATTCAAGATGCTGCCCATCACCTATAAAGCCCTTAATAGTTTAGGACCTCCCAAAAATAGCTATCCATCACACCTGCTCTCACAGTCTCTAATGTTAAAAATAGTTACACTGAAGGACGCCAAAAGAATCAACACAAGAAACTGGGTTTTTTGGGGGTGTAGCCCCTTCCTTTTGGAAAAAGCCTACAAATGAGATTGGTAAGCTCTCTCGCTCTCTCTCGCTCTCTCTAACAAACAAATTAGTAAAAACTTTACTATTCAAAGCTGCCTTTCATTAATTATCTGAGAGGGTCAACTCTGTTTTATTTTATTTAATTTTATTGAAAATGAGTTTTCAGTTTTAGCTGTGGACAGAGGTTTTTATGTATTTATTGCTGAGTGTTGCTGTCTTTGTTTTTAATTCATTGCAAACATCTCAGAGAGTGTGGTGCACTGTATAAACAAACAAAAGACAAACAATGGACATTATTCTGGCATCAGTAATGGAAACGCAGAAAAACACGTTTCACAACTGTTCAGTCTGTTTTGACACTCTTCGAATGACCTGAAAGTGGGTAATTTTTTTTTTTGGGGGGGGGACAGTTAAAACAGAAGCTCCTGAGATAAGATGCAAACACATGTTGGGAGACTCACTTAAAAGGACTGAATGTTAAACAAGGGTTGTTAGGTCATTACCAAGTATGAAGTCCTACACTAATTCCTACAGCCACGCATGTCAATTGTGCCATTGTTGCCATGTAGACTGAACATTAATATTAGTCACAGCTGATTCTGTTATTAATGAACTGGTGTCACTTTGCCCGTTATCTCTGTCCCTAACCACAGTGCAAGGGGGAGGTATCATTGGACTGGGGTGAGAAGTCAGGGAATGGAACTGACACAGTATAAAACATTTTTAGGGGAAGCCAAGCAAAGAGGATGACGAGGGAGAAAACAGTTCGATGGGGAGTGAGCAAATTCAGAGAGCATCTGCACAGGTCATTTACTCTGCCGTTCGCAGTGGATTCGACATGGAGGAAACTGAATTAAAAACTGGCAACTACATGATGCAAAACTGTGTCGGTTGGGGTAGGCCAGTGGGGAACTGTGTCTTTTTAGAGGAGAATGATCTTTTTTTTTTGAAAAAAAGTTCAGCCAACGGTGTGTGTAATTTGCCTTCCATTTGTTGCTGCGTCATTTTTTCCTGCCTTCTGACCTGTGTGACCACCTGATCTGATTCAAAGGTACATGCAAAGAGGTGTCAGTTCCCTTTAACTGAGCATTCCTTATCTCAGTTTTCTTTTCCTTACTTTCTTCCTTCTTTCCTTTCCACCCTCCACCCCCCCCCCCAGGACTTGGACTTTGCTGGAAAAGCATATTGGTTGACTACCTAGGAAAAGGTTTTAAGGTAGAACTAGAAATAGCTAATTAGCATCTTGGTGGTTAGTCCACACAATTAAAGTGAAAACTGTCATGACAAACCTGTCTTATCTTTCATGAATTCCTTGTAGCCACCAAATACTGAGATTTCACCCACAGGAACAGGAACCAGCAGCAAATCGCAGCAGGGAACTGTGGACCACAGTGGGTCTAAGCACAGTTTCCCTGATATGAAGTTGCATCACCAGAGGCTTCAGAATGGAAAACCAATACATAGGTTAGGGGAAGAAACTGTATCATCAAAAACCATAATGAAAGTATTATAGACTCAAGTATCTTGTATTTTGTGCACTTGGATATTATAATTTCTGTGTTTTGGCATGTTAAAAAGAAGGGGGAAAAAACAACCTGAGAAAATTTCAAGCTGTCAAAACCCATATGACTTGAAGTAGACCGAATTTTGGTGTGATCATCTGGAATGGAAAAATCCCAGGTGTCCGGTCTACCCAACCACACAGAAAACTGATGCTGAGGCAGGAGAATCCAAAGCTTTTCTTTTTCTCTTCCAGCCTGGCGATCTTAATACTTCTTTAACACAGGATTAGTCAACCAAGTTTATTATCGTACAGTAATTTTTGCCAGTTACATTTCACTGTACTTGCATTTTATTTTTGGGGAAACTGTGCCATTTCTTCTCAATAAAGGAAAACCCACACCATAATACACAAAAGGCCATTTCTTACTGATTCTTTTCCATCATTTGGGGATGAGACTATAAAAACTCCATAATCACATTATCAGGAAAGCCCCAGATTTAAACAATGCATTGACACTGATTTCAGCCGAGCTCTTTCAGACTCAATTTTGTGTCGTTTGATAGAAACGCAACATTCTATTATGCAACATTCCCGCGGGTTTTGGAGAAAAACCAACTTTATCTATAATTCCTCCTCATTTACTTTGCCATAAGTAGGGAACATGGAGAAAGCTCTACAGATCATCTACCAACGTGCTTTTCAACCTCACCTTTTCCTGTTAAACAGAGGGGAAACCCTCATTTGCAATGAAGCCCTTCAGGCTGAAACATGAGCCATGTTTACTTGCAAAGCCAAATCTATTCAAACTTCCCAGTCCGATATGTTTATTTGGGATAGCAGTACAGCTCATTAATCATCTGCCAGACAGAATTAATTAAAGCACGGAGCCGCGTCTTACTCATCAGCATTTTGAAATTCTGTTTGGAGCAACATACACATGGTGAAAAGCAGAAGAGGAGGGGGAAAATTCAGGTGTCTGATCCATATATGCAACCAATGTTGCAGAGAGCTAAAAGATAAAAGCATATTGTCACGTTTGGATTTAACATAAGTGATCATGGTGTGCTACAGTCACAACCCTCATCTTTTATTTATGTGGGTCTAGCTATAACAATTGGAGATGTCCGAACAAGAACCAATTCTGACGTCCAAAAAGGTCCCGGAGGTAAATGAGGGAAAGGTTTCAGATACTGCCACCAGATTTTATTCTGTGTGCCACAGGCCAATGCCATCCCTCGGTTAAGAGCTTGCTGTAACCTGCTAGTTATCTCAACTTAACCTCAGCGCGTTCAGCTAAGAAACCACATTCTCTTCTTATGGAGTCCCATTGTTCATGCTTTGACATTCTTCTACCTCCTGTTCGCGAGCTGCTGGGAATACACCGTCTTCTAATTATCTAGCCCTCCACTTGGTCCACCCAGTTGTGTACTCAAGTTGGTTTCCTCTGCTGATTTATTTTTCTTTTTTAAAAGCAGCACCTGTGCATTTTTAAAAAGTACAGCCCACACATATTTTTCCCTAGGAGAAATACCCTCTGAGATTAATGAGACATGCATCTATGTAAGCATGTGAGTAGATCTGCAATCTCAAGGCACTCCTCTTACAGTCCACTGCATTCTACATCCTCTTCCTCCACTGTTCATCAGAGGACGACATTCACATGTCGGCTTTTTTTGGCTTGATCACCACTCGATATTTTATTTCTACCTCTGCTTCTCTCCCTTGCCAAGTTACCTATTCGGTTTTACCCCTCCACCAACCCTGTTCTCTACTCCCTTAAAAACTTAGTTTCATGGCAGTTTCTACTTGCATGTTGTTCTGCCCCCCCCCCCCCCCCCCAAAAAACAGTACTTGAAGGGGATGCATTACCAGAAGGGCTGTGAGTGAGACCACAGAAGCTAGTGTTTTCCCTAGAATGTGCACAGGCTCATTAACACATATAGGTGCAAATTTAGCAACAATCCCCACTGGGACTGTAACCAGGTAGCCTTTGTGTTTCCATAGCCTGCTCTCCAGATGTCAGCCACTGATGGTCAGTTTTAAATTTCCTGCTCTCCTTTACACATGGTTCTGTCTCCTTAAACCAAAACTGGACTGGATGCCCTGCCCTGGACGCTGAAGCGCCAACAGAGGGATGAGTTCTTTCAAGCAGGGTGCCTGGACACCCTCCTTGCTAGCCAGCTTTTCCCGCCTAAGTTCCAAAACACCGCTCAGAACGGTGGCCCCATAAAACCGGGATGGGAAGTAGGCAGCTTTCTCCCAGAAAGTACGGGACTCCATTTCTTCCTTCACCCTAAGAGCCCGGCCAATAGTGAAAGATGATGGAAGCGGAAGGCCAGGCGACTCCTTCCATGCCTATTCTAAATAACAGTTTCATTTTTACAGGGCCGTGATCCCCCCTCGGGAGAGCCTTCAGGATGACAGTTCAGGCGCTCATCCCACCCACGGTTGTCCGCTTCCCATTCCATTCATAAATCTAATCTCTGCAAATCACTCCGCACGCCACTCTCCGGACGGAGGAGCGGGGGAACAAAATATTTTACAGCGGGAAGAGGGGGAGAAGCGCCGTATCGCCATCACTAGAAGGCTTCCTGGAGGCACCCATCCCACGTCGGATTCCCACGCCGGGATCAAAAGGACCGGCTGCCTTGGCGCTCGCGCAACCGCGAGCGTTCCCAAATAACGATCGCAAGAAGCTCAAAGGGGAAGATTGAGGGGAGCTTGAGGTTGTGAAGCCCTTGCCTCCCTTGGAAGCCCCGTGGGGAGTTCCTCTTGGCGGGAGCAGCCCAGCCCGTATCGACGGTCTTGGATCCGGCCAGCGATGGCCTTGGGGCGCTTACCTCGGAGTCTGCCGCGGCTCCAACCTGGACTTCATGGCAGATCGCGGAGAGGGGCTGGCGTCCGCCGCGCGGACGGCGCCCTGCTCCTCCTCGCCCTCCGCCGCCGCCGCCGCCGCCGCACATGCTCCTCTGCCGACCGAAGTTCGCGCACGCAGGAAAAGCGACGCGGAGCAAGAGCGGCGGCGGCGCCAGCGGTAGCCCTAGCGCTCCGAGCGCGCTCTCGCCGCTCCTCGGGCATCGGCTCGGCCGCCGCCCACTCCTTTACGGCGGATTGGCTCCCAGCAGCCGAGCAGGAGCCGGGCGCCTCCGGATTGGGAGAGCGAGACGGTCCTCTTGGCGACTGGCCGAACGGCGGAGCCCGAGCACCCGTGGGGCTTGCTTTTAGTCTCTTCCCCGCGACGCCACTCGCTCCCTCCCTCCCGCCCCCCTTCCCTCAGCCGGGTCCCAATCCATGAAGCAAGCAGACGGATCTGACCCGGGCTTTTGGGAACATGATGTCTGCCCGTCCGTAAGGCACAGCGTGTCCACCGAGGAGGCGTGCGCACGTCGATTGGTGGCTGGGTGGGGGAGGCCGAGGGGAAGGAGGCGGCCTGGCTCCCGCTCTGGAGTCTCCCTTTCCCCCGAAAAGAACTACTGCAGCAAAGGGAGAAGAAGCCGGTTGCCCACGATCAACAAGCGCTCATACCGATGACTTGTCTTTGGATTCAACCTTTGGGACAACAGATGCTCCGGCCTCTTACAGAGAGAGCGACTGCCATGGCGGAATCAAATGCTCTCTGCTTTTGTTGCAAAGTGTTGAATTTCTGGTTAAATGTACAGTCTCCAGCTTTGTCACAAGAATGCAGGGGTTCACAGAGCAGAATAGCTTCCAGTTCTCCGGAGTAGTCTATCCCTTTCCCCATCATCTGGCACTTCTAGTCTCTGTAACACACTCTGAGACATAACTAGGAATTGGGGATGGGGGTGCTATTTCCTTATACTTACCAACAGATCAAACAGCAAAGGGACAAACTTGACTGCTCTCAACAACAGACCTGGTGGTGCAGTGCTTAAACTGCAGTGCTGCAGTGAAAACTGCTCAGGATCTGAGTTCAGTCCTGGGCTCAGGTTGACTTAGCCTTCTGCCCTTTCAATGCTGATAAATTGTATACCCAGCTTGCGGCGGGTGGGCAGCAATGTGTAGACTGCATAAAGTGTAAGCTGCCCAGGGAGTGCTTTGAACGCTATAAGGCAGTGTATAAGCAGCACAGTTTGCTTTCTTTTGCATTTACTTTGACAGACTCTAGAGAGGGGGAAAACCTTTTGGGGCCTTTCTGGAAGGAGTACAGATGCTCCTGCGGGGTTTCATGAAGTCCCATCCTCTTACGAGCAGGAAAAAGTTTTGTTTCCAACAGGGCAGGGGAACTTGATGGGACTAGGAGGTCTAGTAACTGTTTTGGGGCTACATGTGGTCCCCACAGGAGCCCTTTGACCACTCAAGGAAACTGAGTCCAGGGTAGGTGCCAGGGACATCATGTCTCTCAGCCCTTGAATAAAAGGTTACACACACAAAACAGTATTTCCCACTGTGCTCCTTTACTTTCCTCATAGGTGGAGCATGAGACCTCCGATTTAGATGCACCCTCTCCTGAAAGATCTCGATTTCAGTGGATGGGGAAAAGGGGGAAAACTCAGGCTGAAATCTAGTAGTAAGTTGCAACTAGAGTAGGCCCATTGAATCAGTGGGACTTATAGAGGTGTTGACTTTGCAAGTCCCCACTGATTCAATCGACCTACTCTAGTGTGACACGTTCTTTCAGGTGTTATGTCACATGTTGGCATTGCATGGGTTAACAATAAACTTGCAGTGTCATTATCTGTCCTGTTCTACATCATGCCTTGTCCTCAGTTCATGCTAGACTCAGATCCTCAGTGGTTGGTTCACTCAAAAGACAAACAAGCCTTTCTAGAATCCTTATTACCCTTCCCATGTATAAAGTCTGGCTGTGTGGAGTCCGGCAATGGAGACAGCTCTTGGTCAAGCTGAGATGTTGGTTTTTTGTTTGCTTTCTTTTTGTAATTTGGGGTGTATCTTTATAAATCTTGGCTGAAAGTGATAATGCATCCCACCCTGTGGCCACTGACTCAGAAGGAAGTTTCACTAAACTCAGTGGAATATATGAGTATACAGAGAAAGAAAGAGAGGTGATAGGAGAGCCATTTCATCATCTGTAGGGCTGTTGCAGGGAAGAAGAGGCAAACTTGTTTTCTGCTGCTCTCAAAAGGTAGGAAGTGAACCAATAAAATTACAGGAAAACTGGTTGGAGATAAACATTTGGAGGATCAAAATGGCTGTGCGACAGTTGGAAGAATAACCATCAATTCCACTTGGGGGTGGGGGTGTTCTTTGAAGAGAGGTTAGATTTTGATCTGCAGGGATGTTTGAGTTGGTGGGTTGGATGAGAAGACCCCCTGTGTTTCCTTCCAGCTCTCCCACCTGGTGATTCGATGATGGGAGCTTTAGCAAGGCTTAAGAAAGGTCCTGGCAGAGCTGTTCAAATTCCGTGATGGGCCCTTGTTGGAGGCTAGAGGACTGGTGACACATTTCTGAAGGCCGCTGGTGTTGGGAAGAAACCTTCTGAAGCTTTAAACGAAAGGGCAGCTGCCAAGGTTTGACTCTTTTGGTCCGGTCTCAGGCAAGAATCTTCCTAGATGGCAGAAGCTAAGCTGGGACTAGGCCCTTCCCACATGAGCAGAGGACTTCAGTGCTGTTGCTGCATTTTACTTGCCATCTGTTTAGTGGGCTGTTTATCATCCAGGTTGATTTTTTTAAAAAAAAAATTCCTGTTATTTCCATCGGTTGTAAGCTCTGCTTTCCCTCCTGCACTGGCAGGGGCTTCCTGCACATCCCTGGGAATTAACTGAAGTAATGATGCTTTTTCTTTTTTCCATCCAGGCTCCGTAGCAAGCAAATCAGAAACAGAAGTACAAGAGTTGTCCTGCTGGGAAGAAGCATGCAAAGATTCACATTTCAAAAAATCTTGCCATCGTGACAGGAAATATCACAGTGTTTATTTCTGAACAGTTTATTATCTGGTATGAGCTATGCAATATTTTAAGACTTGAAGGGGATTGGGTGGAGGGAAAACAGCCACCTTTCTTATACTCGGTCACCAACTCCTATAGCCTGGGAAAGGCCCTCTTCTGGACTACAACTCATAAAATGCATCATCCTTCCTGGCAGCCATGGCACTTGAAGGATTTCTTGTCAGTCAGTGAAAATTTGTGGCTTAAATACTTCCATCTATATAGCAGGGGGAAAATTCTGGAACCTACAGAGCATAATTTGTTTCAAATCTCCTCACAAAGGACCACGTCTTATTGCTTGTTGTTGTTGTTCAGTCGTTCAGTCGTGTCCAACTCTTCGTGACCCCATGGACCAGAGCTCGCCAGGCCTTTCTATCCTCCACTGCCTCCCGGAGTTTTGTCCTTATTTTTGCTTAGCTCTCCTCAACAGACATTTACAGTCTAAATAACTCACTCAGAGATATTTGTAAGAGAAAATAGAAGTTTTATTTACTCACAATTTTGAATACATGAGAAACAGCATATTGTAGAAAAAATAATAAAAACTGGTCACATGAAGATAACTTAACTGGGGAATGTAAAGCTGCTCCTTAAACATCTCTCATAACTCTAAACAGTTTAGGGACAGTGGTGGTGAACCTTTGGCACTCCAGATGTTTTTGACCACAACTCCCAGAATTCTAAGCCTGTATTGCCAGTGACAAAGGATTGTGGGAGTTGTGGTCCAAAACATCTGGAGTGCCAAAGGTTCACCACCACTGGTTTAGGACATCATTATCTGTTGGAATGTCTCCTATCTCAGAATACTGCCTTTTAACACCTGCTCTTACTAGGCAGGTCATCTGAGGGTTCTAACTCTGAAGGAAGCCCAGAAAACAACTACAAGGAATCAGGGGGGGGGATTGGTGGTGGCCTCAGAGATCTGCCCTCTCTGCCCTCAGAGATCTGCCAGGGTCTCACTCTGCAGGCTTTTAAAAAACAACTGGAGACATGGTTGTTTAGACTGGCTTCCCTGATTATTGACTACCACTGCTGCTTTTTAATTATGATTTTATATTTGTCATACTTATTTATATATTTATGTTTAACTTTTGTAAACATATTTATGTTTAACTTTTGTAAACTTCCCAGAATGTCCCTTGGGCTAGATGGAGTGGTATATAAATCAAATAAATAATAAATACCTTAAAAACCCACTTAGGCTTGCAAAAATCAGGTGCAATTTAATAGCATATAATACCAACAACCATCCAGGAGCAACCATTGTTCACAACTGAGGCTAGCTTGCTCTAACCTGATGCTTTCTTGATCAGATGGACTTTACTGTTTGTTGGTTGGAATGGTCCAGAGAGCACCAGGTTAATGAAAGCGAATATGTTACTTCTACAGATGAAATGCTCTATAGAAAGGTTAAGGCAACTGACCTACAACCACAAACAGGTCAAATAAGTGAGCCAAACCATGTTTAATAGGAATTCTCAAATGGTACAGATGGAAAGCAGTGCTCAAGTGTGCCATTACATGGTGTTTTGTTAAAACTGCTTACTATCAATCTAGAGGATCTAACTGATTATTACCTGTCTATTTCACAGTTCCATGAAAGCCTACAGCTTGATCTAGGGATCACAATTCAGGGTCTTGACTACTTCAGCTGGCCTTTTGTTTCTGAAGCTAAGGGTCTTGTTGTCCTTATTCTTGAGGCATATACGTACAGCTTATTGGAATTCTAGAAATCTCTGCCCACATTCCCATGCTGAATTTCCAGCAGTGATGGGGAAGAGGATTCACACTGCCTTGCACAGCTCATTCCTTTCTGTAAGCAGAATAATTTATACCCAAGAGGCACAAGGCCTCCTGCAAAATGCAGAATGTGGAAAATCTGCTTAGAGAGCACAATGAGATCACCAAATTCATCTTTTCATGGAGGAAGGAAAATGATGTTGAGTTTGGACTAAAACATTTGAACAAGGTTCATTGTGTCTCACTGATACAGGGTGTTAATAACGATGTAATAATTCCAGTGGTGGAGATAGATGGCAGATGAACAGAGTTTGTCTAGTTAGCCTCCAGAGTTTGGAACTCGTTATTCTCCTAAGCATTGCTTAAGCCAGGCATGTCCAAACTTCGGCCCTCCTGATGTTTTGGACCACAACTTCCAGAATTCTAAGCTTAGATTGCCAATGACAAAGGACTGTGGGAGTTGCAGTCCAAAACATCTGGAGTGCCAAAGTTTGGGTATGCCTGGCTTAAGCTAAGACTAACAGGAATTGCCACCAGCGTCCAGTCTGGTTGACTGCCCCCCTTAAGTGAAGCTAGTAAATCTTATGGAGATCTTTAAAATTGTAACACTCTTGTAATAACTCAATGGTATTTGGCAGGAAGCTGCCTTGCACTGAATTAGGCCACTGGTCCATCTAGCCCAGTGTTGTCAGTTCTGACTGGCAGCTCCTCTCATGGGTTATAGGAAGGTGCCCCCCCCCCCAAGCCCTCCTTGAGAATCCCTCATATTTCTGGTGGTCATCATCCAAGTACTAACGAACACTGGCTCCACATCTTTTCTGGCACTGAGTTGCAGCTGTTCATCTAGTACTCCTTCAAATAATGGTGCAGACCCAATATTTTTTCCAGCCTACCTCTCTAGATTTATATGTAGTATATTTTCATTGGGTGGAGTAATATCCGGGAGCCACTTCTGCTCCGTTCTTTTTCTTCAGCAATATAAATCAACCAATTGTGGTTAGAAGAAAGGATTCCTCATCACCTTTTAGGGTAGATTTGCATAGAGAAAGGTCTGTAAATAACTGCATTATCATGATCTTGCACCTTATCACTTAATTGGAACCACTCTGCCATACACAGCAGCTCATTATTTTTCACCGTTCCAAAAGTTGGTAAAGGATGTTCCATATCAGGGGAAAAATGAGGAGGGGAAAGCCTCGTCTTTTTCAAGATGGTTCATTTCATTTTCTTCTACTAAAAAGGCTTGGAATTGGAATGGCATTTTAGGCCTCACAGTTTAACTCACAGTAGATAATAACGCCGCAACGGCTTTCCAACCAACAGAACTATGATAAACAGCCCCTCCCCCCAATATTTTTTAGGGGAATCTAGGAGCCATGGCCCAGAAAGTAACTTTTCAAAACTGGGTGTCAGATTAAAGAAAGGCAAACTGAGTCTTAAAGGATGTGTTCAGAATTGTAAACAGAGGTCAGAGGCTATGTGCCCTGGAATCTCCTAGGAGATGTAACAATTACTTTAACTGGGACACTGAGTTTTCTTTACCTCAGTTGCTCTTGCCAAGCTGGCAGACTACTTTGTATGCACACAGGAGAGCAGGTGAGGGGAGTGTGTGTCTCTGCACATATCGTTGGACTGCAAACCCCCTTTGGCTGTGTTGGCTGGGCGGGAGCTGTAATCCATGAAATTCTGAATTTCCCTCCCTGTGTTAGAGGAAATGCTGGGCCTTCCTGATGTGCACAAAGAAAGAATGTTTCTTGGATGCCATGTCGTACACCAGGCAAAACATGTTGCATGAGTACAAATAAATAAAGCACACTTAAATAATGATTTGAGACCTGCTATTCCTATGGTAATGCTACTGAAGAGATCCGATTCACCACAAGGATGAATTTGCCTCAGTATGTAGAAAATAATCCTCAATTCAGGGCAAGCTTTTCAGCTACCTAAATCCCTGGCATCAGTAGGAAAACAGTGCCATCATTACATAAACAGGGGAAAGGAATGTTCTAATCCTGGAAGTACCACTGGATGGTATAATGTCATAGTACAGGCTTCATCCCCTAAAGCTGGCCTCAGTAATAACAAAGACAATGGAATAAAAGCAAAGATAAATAGACACAAAAGAGATTTTTTGCCTTAATTTAGGAATGAATTCCCTTCTGTAATTAAATGTTGACAAATGACAATCAGTAGGGACTACTTCCATAAACTAAGCTTTTATCAGAAGAGAAGAACCTATAAAATCCAAACATAGGTTTAAAAACAAGAGCTAGGAAATCAGATTCAGTGAGGAAGTAGTTTGAACGGTAACGCTTCATGAGGTGAAATGAGATTTAAACTGCCACCGCCCCTGCCACCATGATTTCATTGCCCAAGGCTAAACAGATTGGTTGTTTTCCTGGGAGGCATAGTGGGGAATACAAACTCCACCTAATTCACTAAGCTCTCCAGGTAGCCATTATTATATACTGAGTTTCTATCTTGTCTTTAATTGATTGATAGCTGTTTGCTCCGTAAAGTTTTATGAAAAGCCATGGAAGCAGTCACAAGTAAATTCAGTTTTTCAAAACAACAAAACAACAACAGCTTCTTGTTTACAGATATCTGATACTGTATTGTCCTTCTGTGCCCATGATTATAAAAGGCAGGAAATGGCCTGATATTGCTGCACAATATTATACCTGTTTTGTCAGCAGAAAAAAGGATGACAAGCTTAACATAGCAAAGGGCAGTCTGAATTTTGATGATATCAGTAGTAACAGGATGGTCTACAGCAGGCATGTCCAAGCTTTGGCCCTCCAGATGTTTTGGACCACAACTCCCACAGTCCTTTGTCATTGGCAAGCTAAGCTTAGAATTCTGGGAGTTGTAGTCCAGAACATCAGGAGGGCCAAAGTTTGGACATGCCTGGTCTATAGGATACCTTCTTGTCCTTACTATCATTCACAAAGAGAAACCAAGCAATGGAAAACCCCAGAAGCTGATACTTTCCCCCACTCAGTTAACCACTTATCACCCAAACACTAAGAGATTGTGAGGGCTGTTTTTCAACAATCGAGAAGGGTAGTGAGAAAACATTCAGAATAGGGATGGGCATCTTACAAAAAATGACACACTGTTTCATCACTGTAAGCTTACAAAACCTTACAAAACAAAACAAAACAGCAATCAGCATGTTGCCAAAAAATTAAACAAAACACCATTTTTGTTTAGGAAATGAAATGATTTGTCCTAGCCTCTTGAGCCAGCCGTCTTGAGAATAGGAGGTTTATTTTTAAACTGATTGATTTGTTTTCCCTTCTTCCCCACCTCAGCTGTTGAAATAGCTTATCTGCAATCTTGATCTACCTGAAACGAGCCAGGAGGTGAGCTGTTTCCTCCACTGGCTGTGTCTGCAAGTTGATTTAAACTGTTTGTTTTCCTTTCCTTTTTAAGTAGGATTGTGGAGGTTATTTTAAAAAATATTTTCTTTCCTTCCCTGCCTGTGCCACGGCTCAGCTGTGTTTATCTCCCCAATCTCTCTGTTCAGCAGCTAGCCATTATGTTTCTAGCTTGTTAACAGGGGGTTCATTGTTTGAAAGCTAATCGATTGGAAGTTTTGAGGGTCTTTGATTTAGGGCAGTGGGCCCTCTGTTAAATTTTTAAAAAAGGAATGTTCCCCATTATTTATAGCCTTCTGAAGCATTTCATTTTATGATGGAAAAGTCCGTTATTAATGAAATGAAGACTGAAATGAAATGAAATACGGTGGTACTCCTAATTAAGAGCAGCTTGACTTAAGAGCAATTCAACTTAAGAGCAAAAAAACTGGCGATTTAACTGCTACCTTACAAATTTTAGATATGGTCTGCTCAACTTAGATTTTTTTTCAATTTTTTATTTTTTAACTTTTTTCCCAATTTTTTAGATAGGTACCCTGACTTAAGAGTAGTTCGAATTAAGAGCATGCATTTGGAACGGATTAAATTCGTAAATTGAGGTACCACTGTACTATATTTCCATTTCGTGCCCATCTCTAATTCAGACCTTTGTGGGCTTTCAGTGTTTATGTTTACCTTTAGAATGTTGGTGTTTATAGGAACATCAGAAACTCACACTTCACCCTCACCCCCTTTGGAATGACTATTTGCAATGTTACTATTAAAGTCATCTATGGAGGCTTAGATTCCTTCCAGATTAAAACAGGCTGGTTCTTCTAGGATGCACAGTGGAGAACTGAACTTCCAAATAACAAAACCTTTGAGCTATTGAGCCAGCCATGATTGAGAATAGTTGCTGTTGGGGCACCTGTATCAGATGCCTCGGTGACCCCAATTAGCTGGTCTGAAGCAGACATCACTGCTTCAGAGTTTCAGTGTAGCCTAGCTATGTGCTACCTATACTGTGGCACTAATTAAGACATTTCACACAGCTAGCACATGTTGTTACCATATGGAGACAGCAAGGGACCTTTGGTGGTTATTCTTCAGGGATATATATGAGACGTTCCCTTATAGATGTGCCAAATATACCTCTTGGCATATGCCAGGGAGAACGTTGGTGATAAGTTATGGGAACTGCAGAACAACAGCAACCAAAAGGTCAACTTTGCTCCTTCATATCTTCAGGCATTTGTTTCGCATCTCCTTCAGAATGCATGCTACAGTCTGTAACAATAAAAACACTTTTTTTGGGGGGGGAGTTTTATGACCTGAACGTCTTTGGAACGTCACCCAGATTTTCTCCTCTGTTTTGCACATCTTTCCTCAATTTTCATGCTTTATTTTCAACTTGCCATCTTGTAATCCCTGAACACGAACATTAAGTAGGTATCTGTGTGCTCCAGTCTATGCTAAAGAGGGCACTGCTTAGATGGGGTCATGGAAAGATATCTCAGCTAATTAAGAACTATTACAAAGTACTCAAGGACTAAATATTATAAATATACAGGGCTGGCCCTCTTGTTAGGTAGTGTGAGACATGCATCTCAACTGGGAGATGAGGGAGCAGCTAGGTATTCCAGGAAACAACACCCCCCTCATACTATACTAGCTTCAGGTGTCTCTTGTGAAGGATGCTGTTCCATCATCAGTGCTGAAATAAGACTCAACTACGAGTCCTGTTTACCTTTGTTTATATTATTTATATGCTGCCTTTCTCCCCATAGGAGACCCAATGAGGCTCACAATAGATGAAAAACGGTTTTTAAAACACTATAAAATACTATATTAAAAACAGTTAAACTAGCATTAAGATTTTAAAAAAACAATTTTACAAACAACTTTTAAAAAAACAATTACAAATCTGTAAGTTAAAAACCAGCCTTCCTCAGGAGACTTACTGCTTAAAGTGGGAAATGTGCCATTTTGTTCCTCACCTCAGGCAGCAAAAGCCCTTGTGCCACTCCTGTATACAAAATAGAAATGAAATTTAGCTCTACCCAAGCATTCCAAAACCAACCATTTGAAAAGACGATGTCTTTCCACTGGGTTCGAAAACCTAAAAACTCAGGGATCCTCACTGCACAATAAGTATTCTATTGTAGCAAACTGGCCCTTCTTCAGACTGCCTTCTTGTTGAGGTGGGACTGAAGCTCTCTTCCTTTTCATACTTTCAAAATAGCCCTTTTCTCCATTGTTGGAGTAGCGGTATTACCTATCTTAAACAAGAAATAAAAAGAAACAGGAAATGGGAGCCTCCAAGCAGGTGCAACTGAGTCTAGGGCCAGAACTGTCTCTACCAGTGAGCAGAGTGGCTTGGGCAAATTAATGCTAAGAAATGATAGCACGGTTATTCAAAAGAATGGGGTATCATGAAGCTTGTCCTGTGCTCCCTTCAGGCACTGTAAAGGACATGACCCTTTTGCTAGTGTGAACGTTGTAATGGCAGTGCACCTTGGGTCCTTTGTCAGAGAGGGAAAAATGATTTGGTTCAGTGCAAAAACAGCATGGTTGGTGACTGTATATATGCCATTGTTTCCATGAATCTCACAGAGTGCCTAACCAGTCTTCTTATTTCTATATATTCTGAAATAAAAGAGACCAAGGGATAGTTCTTTTTCTTTGCTTTTTCTTTCCTTTCCTTTTGAACAATTCAGTCTTATTTCATTGTACATCCATTTTATCTGTGCTGTGAGATCTGTTAGATCTCAGTGCATCTTTATGCTTTAATGTTTGGTTTGGTATATTAAAAATGCTGTGAAGAATACCAAATACTCCATTGTATTCAGCCCTGAGCATCTGCATGGAATGTGTGAACTCTTCAACCTAGGCAAACAGTGAACAGATGCTGTGAAGTAGTCTTCCAGCCAAAAATTAGCTTGTGAACTCTGAACTCTCAAAGGAATGGGGACTTTTTTTTTTTTTGATCTTCTGTATAACTGAGGATCAAGGTTGGTACAAGGAGTATTTTAGTTGTTCTGCATATATTTATTCATGGTTTCTTCATTTATTACCCTCTTGTGGTTGTCCAAGACATTTTGCAGCCTGTGGTAAAGGGCTAGGGGCAGTTGGGAACTTCAGATTTAGGGGTGCTGTGAATCTACAGGAGCTATCCATGGTGCTGAATATGATCCCCCAAACTGTTTCAGAACCATAAATAACTTCTGCAAATGGCATGCTGAACTCCAGAAAGAAAGAAAGAAAGAAAGAAAGAAAGAAAGAAAGAAAGAAAGAAAGAAA
>JAHTLZ010003526.1:46695644-46737010 GCA_023846285.1 Phrynocephalus versicolor | reverse complement strand
ACACACACACACACACACACACACACACACACACACACACATCCCAATCCCAGAGAAGGGCAATGTCAAAGAATGTTCAAATTATTGTACAATTGCACTCATTTCACACACTAACAAGGGAGGCAGAAACAGAATGAGGACAGAGAACTCCCAGAAGTACAAATTGGATTTCGAAGAGGCAGAGGAACTAGAGATCCAATTGCCAACACGTGCTGGATAATGGAGAAAACTAGAGAGTTCCAGAAAAATATCTGCTTCATTAACTATGCCAAAGCCTTTGACTGTGTGGGTCACAACAAACTATGGCAAGTTCTTAAAGGAATGGGAGTGCTTGAGCACCTTATCTGCCTCCTAAAAAAATCTATATGTGGGACAAGCAGCAACAGACAGAACTGGATATGGAACAACTGACTGGTTTAAAATTAAGAAAGGAGTACAACAAAGCTGTATACTCTCACCTTGCATATTTAACTTATATGCAGAGTACATCATGCGAAAGGCAGGTCTGGATGAATCACAAACTGGAGTTAAGAATGCTGGAAGAAATATCAACAACCTCAGATATGCAGATGATACTACTCTGATAGCAGAAATTGAGGAGGAATTAAGGAACCTCTTAATGAGGGTAAAAGAGGAGAGTGAAAAAATGGATTGAAGCTCAACATCAAAACAATTAAGATCTTGGCCACCAGTCCCATCACCTTCTGGCAAATAGAAGGGGAAGAAAGCGAGGCAATGACAGAGTTTATTTTCATGGGCTCCTTGATCACTGCAGATGGTGACTGCAGCAATGAAATTAAAAGATGCCTGCTTCTTGGGAGGAATGTGATGGCAAACCTAGGCAGCATCTTAAAGAGCAGAGACATCACTTTGCTGACAAAGGTCTGGATATTCAAAGCTATGGTTTTTCCAGTAGTGACATACGGAAGTGAGAGCTGGACTATAAGGAAGGCTGATCGCCACAGAATTGATGCTTTTGACCTGTGGTGCTGGAGGAGAGTCTTGAGAGTCTCCTGGACTGCAAGGAGATCAAACCTATCTATCCTGAAAGAAATCAACCCTGAATGTTGACTGGAAGGACATATTTGGAAGCTGAGGCTCCAGTACTTTGGCCACCTCACGAGGAGAGAGGATTCCTTAGAAAAGTCCCTGATGTTGGGAAAGATGGAAGGCAAAAGGAAAAGGGGATGGCAGAGAATGAGATGGTTGGACGGTGTCATCGATGCAACCAACATGGATTTGACCAAACTCCGGGAGAGAACGGAAGACAGGAGTGCCTGACGAGCCCTGTTCCGTGGGGTCACAAAGACTCAGACATGACTAAATGACTGAACAACAACGAAAAGCAACAAGACTGAACGAGGGGTAGAATTTAGTCAAGGAAAACTGACTGTTGATAATTGTGTTGTGTATTATCAAGTCGCATCCAACTTATGTCAACTCTAATATGGATTTCAAGATGTGTAAGATCTTTAAGGAGCTGCTCTGTCACTGCTATCCCCAAGTGAGTTACCATGGCAGGGCAGGAATTTGAAGCCAAATTTACTGAGTCTCACTCCATCGCACTATCCATGATACCACATTGGCTCTTGGTGTAAAAATCGTATAAATTTGTTATACATCATTTTTGTTTTAAAATTGAGTACATAGCAAAAGGCAAGCAACTATTCATGGCATTCATTGGTTTAAATCCAGATTCTTCTCCTCCTATGGGATACGTTTTTTTCATGTTTTAAAACATGTTAAAAACCAAAATGATATATTGTACTAGAAAGCCTTGACACAATTATGCTTGAAAGGGATAGAATCAGTTGTTCAGCTTGGTACATTTTAGAAGGAGCCACTTCTTAATTAGATATACAATAGGACCCCAGTATCCACTGGGGATTGGTTCAATACCTTCCCGTGGATAATGAAAACCGTGGATAAGAGAAAACACCAAAAATCCTCAACTGCTGTTTTGTGACAATAGCTTGCTTCACAGCTGCTGTATTATGACAGTAGTTTGCTTTATGGCTGCTGTTTGTGTCAGTAGCTTGCTTTGTTGCGGCTGAATTATTTATTTGATTTTTTCTTCTACCATCCATGGATAACTGAATCAGTGGATAATGAATCAGTGGATATGGGGGTCCTACTGTACTCAATCTGGTGTAAGGGATAGAGTGATGGATTAGTAATCAGAAGGTCTGGGATCAAATGCCTACTGGAGGTGCTGAACTGGTAAAACCATTCCTTGACTATCTCTCATACTTTGAAATCTCTGTTAGGGTCCCCTGTAAATCAGTTCTAGCTAGATGGTACATAACAACATCAGCAACAGATCCTAAGAGATACTAGCCTGCTTTCAGAGTTGCAAATATCATCCAAGAGCAATACTTTGTAAAGGGACATTCTCTGTCAAGCTACAAGAGGGGGTTTAACGCCAACAAGCCAGGGCACATCTACATCTAACTCTTGGCAAAGGCAAATCCATCTTTTGCCATGCTTGAACTTTTGGTACAGCTTTGAAAAAGAGGGTATTGCCCTCAAAATATTGGGAACTTTTTTTGTTATTTTACTAGTAGCCTAAAAGTATTACCTAGTCTAGTCTTGTATTTGTTTTTTTGTGATGGCTACATAGCTCCCTAACTTAAATTCAGACCAGAGATTGTGGGGGGTTGTTCTGCTTCCTGTGTTCCCACCCTTCCACACTCCATTGCTCCTGTCTGCGTGAGGGGAGGGAGAAAAAAAGGGAGAAAAGAATGCAGGCTCACCTCCGCTCACCTCCACCTGCCCTCGGAGCAGCCTTCCAGGCTGTTAAAGGGGTGGCGGGGACAAAAAAACAAACAGAAGGCGAGGAGAACCGGCATCCACAGCTTTATAATCCGCAACGGAATTTTTTTATCTCCGGAGACCAGGTACTTGTAAAACGCGCTGGGGTGCGTTTAGGTGGTCGTGGTCGTACTGTACTTAATTTTTTTAAAAGTCCGCAGCTGGTGGGAAAACAATTTTAAGCTCTGCATCTGGGAGCCCTTTGCCTCGGATTTTAGTGGTTGTGTAAAAGCAGCCTTATTCCCAGCCTCATTGTACTGCTTGGGGAGCAGCTTTCACCTAGTTACAGCTTGATGACCCCCTCACAACAGAAGTAGGTATTTGGCCAATCTCAGCATCTGGAATGTTTTTGAATATCTGAGTCAGGATTAGAAACACTCTTGGATTGTGTTTTAGGCTGCTCAAGGGCAGAAAGGGAGAGTAAGAAAGATTAAGGTTCAGCTTTGATTGCCATTGGAATGCCGGATCTAATCCTCGGTTATTTTGCTTCCGAAGAAGGAAATTTCAAAGCCTTACAGAATGATTTCAGATGACTATTCCTATTCATCATATCTGTCAATAAACCCGGAACATGTTTCGAAACACTTCTATTGTGCTCAAGGACAGGGTTTCATCTGCCAAGGGTCAATAAACTGAACACGTCAAGGTATTGTTTTTATTTCTCGTGCAGAAAAAGATTTCTTTGCGGTTACCATGGCAATTTCTCTTAAGAAATCTCTTTTTCTTTTTAATTTGTTCACGTCTAACACTTTTTTACTTTCAAAATGAGCAAGTTGAGAGAACGTTTTATACACTTTTTGCCCCATAAAGGACAAACAGAAACTATCAGCTTTGGCTTTTCATTTTAGAGTTGAAAAAGAAACAAATATGATCTTGTTTGAAATTGAAACCCATTTACTTGTGGATTAAAGATGCCTATCCAGGATGTAGTGCAATACTATATAAACCAGCTCACAATTGTAAGAGAACACATAATTTTACAAACTTCTGTCATGCATGAAATGCAGTAGTGTGTGTGTATTTTTCACAGAGGCCTATTCTGTTACCTCCTTGCGGAATAGAAGTGACCCTGTGCTTTATCAGAGCTCTGGCAAGTTCTATCAGCTTGGTAAAATATTTCAGTCCAGTTTTCTACTATAAACTCACACCCAGGAAGTCAAGCTTCCCAAGTACTTTGTTTCAAGGAACCTCACAGGAGCCGGGAGAGAGAGAGAGAGAGAGAGATGTTAATTATTAATTGTTTGACCCTGTCCTCTCCATACTGGTGTCAGTGTCTGCCTCCCATTGTTTTCTTTCTTTCTTTCTTTCTTTCTTTCTTTCTTTCTTTCTTTCTTTCTTTCTTTCTTTCTTTCTTTCGTTTGTTCTTTTTGATTGTCCTACCTTAAAACTTCCACTCCTGCGCCCACACCTGCATCTTGAATCAGACCCAATTCAAGAGTTCTTCTTCTTCTTCTTCTTCTTTAGGAGAGGGTTGAAGTCACAACTCAACTTGTGTTTTGTTTTGTTTTGTTACTAATCGCATTTCGGCTTGTTTCGCTACTAAGCAACTTTTTAGCATAATTAAACGAAATGAGTAACAAAAAGATTTGGAGGGGTGACATGACAGAAGGGAGCAGGCAGCTTAAAAAAAAACTTGTTCCCTTCTGTTGTGTTGCCCCTGCCCCCACCTCCCACATGGACTTTTTTGACAGGTCAGGGTGTGGGGAGGGAGGGCATCTCCCCTCTCCACACCAACCTGTCAAACACCCCCCCCCGCAGCAGTCTGAGAAGGTAAGTGCTGATGTCAGTACTCACCTTCTGAGAACCCTGTTATGGAAGGAATCCCAGGGAATCCCCTGGGTTTCCGACACAGCAGGGGTCTGAGAGAGCGAGCAATGACATCAGTGCTCACCCTCTCAGACCTACTGTGAATTGGAGTAGGGAGGCTTTTGGGGTGGGAAATTCAAAAGCCTCCCTCCTCCACACTCCAGTTCTTCCCACTGCCACCCAGCTGGCTTTGAGAGCTCAAGGTGTCAAAACCAGCTGGGTGGTGGTGGCAAGAACCAAGCAGGGAAACACCCACCGGATCTCACTGCAGCCCCTTGCCTGAAGCGAGATCTGGCAGTGGCTCTTCAGTTCAGTTCCTTCAAACAAAAAATGTAATTTTGTTTTGGTTATTGATGACACACTGTCTGCCATTTTGTTTCATTTCAAAATATTTCAAAACCTTACGGAACAAGGAAACAGTATTCCTACGTGGACCCATTTGTCTGAGTCACATTGTCAAGTCCCTATGGGCCCACCTGACACAGCTACTGCTACCACCATCTTCAGAGGCAGAAGGCCTGGCTTTCCTTCTATGAGTGACTGCTGCTTCCACCCATACATGTACTGGTCAGCTGATGGTCCAGTGTATGCGCAGACGCTGGCTCTGGGAAGGGATGTGATGGAGGTCAGGAAATCTACATTGTCAGTCTCCCTCTCTTATGTGTGCATATCATTCTGTAATGCTTATACAAGTGTATGCCTCATGATATCACCTTCTCATGTCTCCTTGAGTACCCCACCCCCTGGTCTTAAAGTTTGACCATGGAATATTACAGCATGTAAACCTGTCAATCTCTCAGCCCTCGTTCCACTCTCTGCACTACTGCTGGGTCTTCTAGAGGACTCCTACTATCCCTGGCTTTCTGGTGTGTTGATGGTGCACAATAGCAACCCCTGTGTGCATACATACACCTGCAAGCTGAGCCACCTTTCACAAATATCAAACCTTCCCTTCCTACAGGGCCATTCTTCTCAAACTGTTTTCCTGCCCAGAGAACTGATGAAGCACAGCTATATCCTGAGAATTCCACCAAAGGGAATGGAGTATGCTAGAGAAAGGCATAGGTTGGCTGGCTGTCTGGACACAAGAACAGAAGCACCCCACCCTATAATAATTGTTGAAGATCCGACTTAGGAATTTCAGAGGTCTCATGCATCGGTGGACAGGTTCCAGCAATAAGCCTTGATGTCTCTGAATATCTGTCAGTGCCAGAAAGCTTATGCCCTTGTCTTAATTACTGGTGAGTCAGTATAAAATTATCAACAAAGGGGAAGATTAACATGTACTGCTATCTTCCTCTGGCAATTCCAAATATCAGTTTTATGCTCAAACAGAAGGGGGGAAAAGGGGAAAAAAGAAAAAGAAAAAGTACAGTATCTCCATTTTGGGAGATGATGGGGAAAAACTAAGATAAAAAGAAGGCACTTTTACCAAGTTGTTTGGTAGCTTTTAACAATTTGTTGTTCCCATATATATTTAAATGATTTTGTAAAAGTTTGCTTCATGTGGTGGGGATCAACATCACTCCATTGTCATGGACAGATCATTTCCTGGTAGGGTTTAGGCTGGTTGCGGCCTCATCCCTCCGCAGAGGCATGGGACCGTATTCTATGATCCGCCCCCGGAGGCTAATGGATCCAGAGGGTTTCCTGAAGGCTCTGGGGGATTTTCCAGGTGCCAAGACAGCCAACTCAACCATGGCCCTGGTTGATCTCTGGAATGGAGAAATGGCCAGGGCAGTGGATGAGATTGTGTCTGAGCGACCCCTGCCTCATCGAAGACTCAGAGCAGCCCCTTGGTTTACTGATGAGCTGCGACTGATGAAGCGCAGGTATCTGCACGTATCTAGAGCGATGGTGGCGGAAAACTCGTGATGAATCCGACCGAGCAAGGTGTAGAGCTCATTACAGAGCCTACTCTGTGGCAGTGGTAGCAGCGAAAAGATCTTTCTTCTCTGCTACCATTGCGTCTGCCGGGAACTGCCCAGTGGGACTGTTTTGTGTGGTGCGGGGCCTAGTCCATCCGCCCCCCCCCCGGTGGATCAAGAAGCACACACAGTTTCCCACTGTGGCAAGTTCGCTAAACACTTTGCAGACAAAATCAATTGGATTCGACATGACTTGGATGCCACATTAGCATTTATGTCTGTTGATGTCCCCCTGGCAACTGTCAGCTTGTGCAGCCTGAGGATGTGGACAGGCTTCTTTGGAGTGTGAGGCCGTCCACCTGCCGGCTTGACCCTTGCCCAGTCTGGCTCATTAGAGCTTCCC
Source organism: Phrynocephalus versicolor (assembly GCA_023846285.1). Classification (NCBI taxonomy): domain Eukaryota; kingdom Metazoa; phylum Chordata; class Lepidosauria; order Squamata; family Agamidae; genus Phrynocephalus; species Phrynocephalus versicolor. Next base: position 46,730,122 of record JAHTLZ010003526.1, on the reverse strand, counting down.
AGGCGGGACTGGCTGAGTGGACAGGGAGGGTGGTTAATTCTTCCTTGATGGAGGGGGTTCTCCCACCTGCTTTGAAGCAGGCGGTGGTTAGATCCCTCCTAAAAAAGCCCTCCCTGGATCCCACTATATTAGATAATTACCGGCCAGTCTCTAACATTCCATTCTTGGGCAATGTGATTGAGCGGGTGGTGGCGTCTCAACTCCAGAGGGTTTTGGATGAAGCTGATTATCTAGATCCTTTTCAATCAGGTTTCAGAACAGGCTATGGGACAGAAACTGCCCTGGTCGCCTTGGTGGATGACCTACGCCGGGGACTATATGGGGGAGTGAGTCCCTGTTGGTCCTGCTGGACCTCTCAGCGGCTTTCAACACCATCGACCATGGTGTCCTTCTGGGCCGATTGGCTGAGTTGGGAGTTGGAGGCACTGTTCTGCAGTGGTTCCACTCCTACTTGGAGGATCGGTCCCAGATGGTGGTGCTGGGGGATGCCTGTTTGGCACCCTGGCCTTTGAAGTGTGGGGTGCCACAGGGCTCTATTCTGTCCCCCATGCTATTTAACATGTACATGAAGCCGCTGGGAGAGGTCATCTGGGGATTTGGAGTTGGGTGCCATCAATATGCTGATGACACCCAGTTATATCTCTCCTTTCCCCCTGATTCCAGGGGGGCAGTGGAAGTCCCAGAGTGCTGTCTGGAGTCGGTGGGGATCTGGATGAGGGCTAACAAACTGAAATCAAATCTGGACAAAACAGAGGTTCTCCTGGCTCAGAAATCTTCAATGCAGGTGCTGGAATATCATCCTGCTCTGAACAGGGTTGCACTCCCTCTGAAGGAGCAGGTCCGCAGCTTGGGGGTCCTCCTGGATTCAGAGCTGCTCCTGGATTCCCAGGTAGCGGCTGTAGCCAGGGTGGGCCTTTGCCCAGCTTCGTCTGGTGCGCCAGCTGCAGCCATACTTGGATCGTGCAGACCTGGCCACGGTGATCCATGCCATGGTGACATCAAGATTAGACTATTGCAACACACTCTATGTAGGGCTGCCCTTGAAGACAGTTCGGAAACTACAATTGGTACAGAATGCGGCAGCCCGGGTGGTTACTGGAGCTTGGTGGTACGACTCTGTTGAGCCGCTTCTCCAGGGACTACATTGGCTGCCCATTCATTTCCGGGCCCAATTCAAGGAGCTGGTTATGACCTTTAAAGCCCTATACAGCTCAGGACCAGGTTATCTGAGAGACCGCCTTCTTCCATATAATCCAGTCCACCCCCTTCGGTCATCGGAGAAGGCCCTTCTACAAGTACCGCCACCCAAGGAAGTGGTTTTTTGAAGTCTGCTTCATAATCAAAGTGGTTTGAAAGCTGCTTGTACAGTATATGCTATCACCATGGTATCTTTCAGTGAACAAAAAAAAATGTTGGATATTGACTGAGCTAAGCATACTCATGAACCTGAACCTGTTATTTGAAGGAATAATAAAAAGCGAAGAAGAATGAGTTAAACTGCTGAACACGAGTTGCCATAGGAAATGGTAAACAGGACTTTGACCTTTGCATAAATGAATGTTTTGGTGACCTTTAAGGACCTTTTCCTCCCGATTCTTCACACACCATTTATTCCAGTAGGAAATGTATAGTGCCAGGACATGCCATGTTAAACTCCCCAAATCAGGCATCCTAAAGGCACATAAAAGAAAATCTTCCAACCCGTAGAGCAATTTACATTAATTTATGTTTTTCAGAAGGGACAATGTTTAATAAGGCTGGGCACTGAGTTTAAAAGCTTGCATCAGTCTTGTTCATGCCATGCCTGCTGGAAAAAAATGTGAAATAAAAAGCAAAACCGGTGGGGTTCTGAACTGATTCAAGAGCAATTTATAAAGTTTTACAGCAAATGTTACATTGACTACTAGTCTGTCTTGCTCTTTACTAATAATGGGTTTAAACTACCAAGAATGTGTCAACTCCTTCTCTGTTCTGTGCTGCTGTTATTTTACCCTGCATCTTTGTTAATCCCCGCAACTTCCACTCCATTTGTGCTAGTGTTCAGGAAATGTGCCTCCCTTTTTATTTTTGAGGATCTACTTTTCTACGGCAACACTGAGGGAGAGCCAATGAATATTTAGAATGCACTGTTTGTGAAACTGATATTTCATTCTACATTTCATTCTGTTTCTGTATGCCTGACAAGGTGAACATGACCACCAAAGCTTACATTAAAATAAAATATTTAGTCTTGAAGGTGCCACATGTTTTTATGCCTCTTTTTGTTTTGTTTTGTTTTATTCCTTTGTGGTTTGCTTTGTTAGCTTAGTCACACAAGGCAGAAATCCCCCCATTGTTTTTCTTATTTGGACAACAAATCTGGTTTCAATATTGTTGTTCTTTAATGGTTTGGGAAGAACAGTACAGTCCATGGTAGCTTCTGAGAATTGCCCACGGAGCCTGCAAAGGCTCCCAAGCTAGTTCCACCTGTCGCTCAATACACAAGATTCAGACTGACAGCATTCTCAATAGATGGCTGGTAAGTCTCACAGGAAATGTCCAATGAGAAAGGCTTCACCACTTTTCTAGAAAACTGATTAGTGAACTTCTCTTAAATTTAAGAAGTTAATCAGTGGCTTCCAATTCAAAGAAATGTATTTCTGTTTAATGACCTGAAAATATAACTACTAGCATCCCTAATTGGGCTGTCTGCCTTCACCCCAAGCCCTCTGCAAAGTCCGGAGGAGATCATAGCTCCCGGGTCCCAGGATGACTCAGACATGGCAGGACCACCAAGAGGTGGATGCAAAGAGGTGAAAGACAATGCAGTGCACCTGAGACTATGGGCAGGATTCTGGAACAAAGGAGTGGGAGGAGAGGAGGAAGGGGAGACAGAGACCAATATGGAGGGCTCGTTAGACACTGCTGGAGAAGAGTGAGGCAATGCCTGTGAGGAACTAGATCTGGTCTTCAGTTCTATGGGGGAGGGATATTCAGAACACCCGGATGGGATATTGGGTGGAAACCCAGTGGCTAAGGGGAGAGGACAAGGGAAACTAACTCCCATTTTCAATCTTCTACCATCACCTGTTCCACCCTGGTGGAGGCATAACAACTCTCAAGAAGCCTGCCCCCCCCACCTCAATCCTGAGGAAGAGCTGGATAAAAATACCAGCAGGAGCACCACCAGCAGAATGGGCTGGAGATTTGCCCTTGGATCTGAGGAGCTGGTCTTATAAGCCCTCCTTGAAAGGAGTGGGTTGGGTTGGTGCTGTTTGAAAACACAAATGCCGCACCTAGAATGAGAAGAATCTGCCAAACTCAGTGGCAAGAACTAGGGCCCCAGGAGGCCTGAACTATTCAAGGACCAAATGGTAGGAACTTAACTCCCAGGAGACCGGGGATCCAGGAGGAATTGGTTGGGGCTAGGTTAAGGATAACTGGGATCTTTCATGCAAAATCTGTTGTAGAATTGAACAAGCTAGAAATTCCTTCCAGAAAATGAGGAACCTCTTGACAAACCGGGACTTATCTATCAGACTTCATACTTGAATACTTCGATCCTATGTATTCTGTATACTTCTCTATGGTGTTGAAACTTGGATCTGTATAGACACGTTATACAGGAAACTAGAAGCTTTCAAAATGTGGACATACAGACAAATTCTGAACATAACTTGGACAGCCAGAGTCAGTAATGTGTATGTATCACAGTACATGAATAAAATGCTAGAAATCCTCAATACTTTAAAGAGAAGAAAATGCAATATTTCAAACACATAATGCACAACAAGAAATACCATCTGCTGCAGGTGATCCTTCAAGGAAAAATAGATGGGAAGCATGGCCTGGGGTGTAGAAGAATATTCTCGTTCAAGAACTTAAGCCAATGGTCCACAGTGAACACAGCTGCACTATTTAGAATAGCTTTAGATAGAAACCAGTTCAGGCTACTGATCACCAACGCTCTATGAGGACATGGCACTTGAAGAAGAAGAAGTCTCCTCTTTGAATAAAGACAAATTGAAGCCTTCCTGACAGTGTGGGGTTTCTGGAAAACCTCATCACTGATAATAGTTCAGTCATTGGTACTGCCCTGGGTGAAGGCAGTCGTGCTCATATTTAATGTTATAGAAATGGTTATCACATTTGAAGTTATAGATGAGCATATTTATGTTATATTGGTTTCTGCAAGGAGCTTAGTACCCAGGATTCTTCAGGATATAGATGGGGATGGTGTGGGCCTATGGATGTTCTCGGGCTGCAACCTCCATCACCCCTCTGTATTGGCTATGCCGGCTGGGGCTAAAAGCACCTAAGCAAAGTGCACTCTGCCTGGATACATGCATGCTAGGGGCATATTTCCTACTTCCTGGGGAAATCTGAAAGCCTCCATTTATTGAATTGAATTTTATTTTTATTTAAAAGCTTACTTCTGCTGTTGGAAGCTTAAAAGATCAGCAGCCTTTGGACTGGAGACTAAAGGGACACAAAGGCCACCCCCCATCCCACCCCCAATCCTACCATCTTCCTGGGTACATCCTGGTCTTTTCCTTCGTGCCCAACCCCATGGCTAAAAGTGGCCACCTGTGAGCATGGTGTAGTTCATGGCAGGAGCTTCTAGGGGCAAACACATGGCCTCCTAACCAATCAAGGTTGCCTACGCCTGATATGGGGCGGGGTCACACATTTTCTATCATGAAATACAGCATATAACCAATATGATCTTCCTGCTCCTCACATAGAGAATTGGCTGGTTTTAGAGTAAAATGTGGGATCGGGGACCACATAGCATCCACACAAAATTAGGGCCTTATCCACACTTTTAGGCAAATACTGTATCTGTATGTGTCTTCTGTAATAGCAACATAATAACTTTCTCTTGGCTTTCAGAGTGATGCCACAGCTATGGGTGTTTTTTAAACAATCCATTTAAGACATTCATTTTAAATTTTAATCTTGTTTTGAATTGGCTCAAGGCTCTGCCCTTGGTGAAATAAAGGTGATAAGTCAAATAAAAATGTCCTTATTTCACCAGGCTTTTAACACACAGCTGTCTTTAAGCATTTCTGGTGATTCCAGCTTTTATTTTTTTTAAAATTTATGAATAACTATCTAAAAATTGCTGATATTCTAGGCTTACTTTCTTTTGTGGTTTTTACACTAAGTCACTCCTAGTGTTTTCTCATTTTCTTATATTTGTTAGCTGTGCTAAATGCCCTTTTGGGGCAGTAGGATATAAATGATATTAATAATAAAGAAATAGGTGCAAATTAGACTTGGGGGAATTCACTTTTCAAATGGAGGAAAATTTCAAATGGAGGTCCATTTGACATATGGCCACCTCATGATGGCAAAGGACAAAAAAAAGGAACCATAGTAGTGAAGATAAGACAGGGGGAAAATGGAATGGGGGAACTGTTAACCACCCCAAAAGCCAGTGTAAGTGTTTTTTCTTCTGTTTGTTTCAAAAGGGATAAATGGACAAAAGTGATATGCAGAAAATAAAAGCCCCCTACAACTTTCGCCATAGCCACTGTGATCTCTCGTCAAGTCCTTTAATAATATTTTCATCTCTTTATTTTATCCTGATCAGAGAATATCTTCTATGATCAGATAGTATCTCCCCCTGTTGATTGTTCAGCATCCCTATTCTAAGTTTAAATCTCTTCTTTGTGTGTGTGTCTCTCTCTGTGTGTGTGTGTGTGTTACATCGTTACAGTCGTGACTGACTCTTCGTGACCCCACATCCATGGAGTTTTCTTGGCAGGAATACTGGAGTGGTTTGCCAGTTCCTACTCCAGGCGCCTAAAGCACCTGGTATTCCCCAGTGGGGGCCCATCCAAGTACTAACGAGGGCCAACCCTGCTTAGCTTCCAAAATCAGACGAGATCGGATGTGCTTAGGGGCATCTAGGCAGCTTTTAAATCTCTATGGACCTTAAATTCCATATCAGGTCCTTGAAGTGAAATACACATACGTAACACACTATCCTGATAATTTTGAGTTGCAGTAGCTTTATATTTATTATACATGTTTGATTCAACCTGCCTCAAATGTTGGGGGCAACAAACACTTTAAATAACAAATGCTTAGGACAGGCCTATCGACATCAATTACCCTGTCATTAAAAACAAAACATTTGTACTTTACAGCCTGGAAAGTGCGAAAAACATTAGCCCTGGTCTTGTTTTCCAGTTTGCTAATGTAATAATTGTGTGTTGCCATGTCAGTTCTGACTTATGGTAACCCTTTCTGGGTTTTTCTAGGCAGAGAATTCACAGAAGTGGTTTGCCATCCCTAATGTAGAAGGTCACAAACCCTTAAACCAGCTGAACTTTGAAAAAGAATGCTTCATGAGAGCTGTTGAGCTATAGACAGGAGGTCTTGCATTTAAATTGTACCTCAGCGACAGCTCACCAGCTGAGGCTGTGAAAGTCATCATTTTCTGCACCCACTATACATAAGGCGGGTAATAATTTTGACCTGTCAAAACTGAAGGGTGTAATTTGTGCAGGCACTCAGCCTTGTCATCTGTTTTAAACACTACAGCTGTGCATAAATGGCCCTTTGAACTTTTCCTCCCTCTTTGTGGATAGATGCATTGCAGGGCAGGAGGGCCACACATCTGACAATTTTGCTCAATTTCTCTGAGGGAAAAAGAACTTTTTACCAGTTTCTCCACAGTAGGTTCTAGTATTCAGTTGTGGCTCTGGCCCGTGTTTTGTTTTTTCTTTCTTTCTTTCTGACACTGGGACTAGCAACAGAAAAGGCGGGCCTAGTCACCCCACCACCACCACCAAACACACAAAAACCTGGGATTTAACAAGTGTTAAAAGCTATGCTGAGTTTCATGGTCACACAGTGAATCCCAACGTGTACATTTATTTTCCTCTGAGTCGTATTATTTTCTTAGGAAATGAGTTAAAATTATAGGCCACTGGAGGGCGATTATGTGAGCACACTATTTTCTTAGCTAACTTAAGCCCATTGTGAATGTGACACTCTTTTAAAATGGAACATATCAATTACTCAGTAGCAGCACAGACAATGACTCAAAAACCTTGTGACGTGAGTTGGCTAAAATTAAAATGGTACATATCGTGATAATTAGCAGCCTGAATCCCACTTTGCATTCTTCATAATACATCTTTAAAGTGTTATTCTAGGACAGGGTTTCCCAACCTGGGGTTGTGATCTCCAAGGGGGTCGTGGAGTGTTTTCTGGGAGTTGCCAGCTGCCTTATATCTGTTGCAGCTCTTGTTCAGTAATTGACCTTGACCTTTCAGAGCCAGATGTTAAAATTTGTGTGTAGGTTTATGGGTGAGAAACATGCCTTTTGGGGGAGAAAGAAGCTCTTACTTTCAGAGAAGGAAATGACATTACCCCATTATGAAAACATGGTGTCGGCAGTGTCCCAGGTTACTTAGCTAATATAAAATGTGGTCATGACTCAAAGCACAACACTGTTCTAGGACATCCTGGTGGCAGTTGTGGTGTTACGACAGCAGTGTTGTGTTCCAGTTGATGAAAAAAGTGAAACAAGTGTTGTTCCACAATTTGCTTTCCAGTTATTCCAAATATTTTATATCTTCATGAAAGGTGCAGTCTCAGGGGTTTTTTGGATGCCTTTAGCATTTCCTTTGGTCAGATTTTTTATCTTATGGAAAAATGGAAAAATATCCAAGGTTGCTGCATCTACCCCCCCCCTCCCCTGCCGCCACAGCCTTTTAAATTAGAGATATCTTGGCTGTCTTGCGACTTTGTTGGCTGCCCGCACTTCCTAATCTGAAAAAATGGATGACACCCCTCAGTGGGCCTTAATCGAAGTGCAGGAAGCCAAGAAGGAGCTGCCACAGAGATGACTGTAAGAGAAAGTGTATTTGTACTCATTCTGTAGTCACTTCACTGGTAAGGTTACAAGAAGGATTCTAAAACTTACCCTTAAAAATTTCCACAATTACTCCCCTTTGAAAGTCTTTTTGAAGGGCATTTATTATCAAACAGAATGATGGGTGAAATTCTCATGTGAGACACTTTTTCTTTTTTTTTTTTGGTCACAGCACTCTAATAGACATTTCTCCTTTATAAGCTTTTGGCTAAAGGCATGCATTTGGGGTGGAGGCAGGGATTTTCAAAGAGTTAACAGGGAATATTCAAATAGGCTTTTTATTGCTTGTAAATTAAGAACTCTATCAATCTGTAATCCTTCATTCCAAGTACACTTACTGAAAATATTTGTCAGTCATTTAAATGAAAAGTATCTCCATTTAAATATGTGGAATTGGATTAAATATTTAGGACTGGATTAAAATATAAACAACCTCATCACATGACCCTGTTTTATAAAGTTGCTCCCCCACCCCAAAGTATATTTTATCAATGTTTTCAAGCTTTAGAGAGATTGCTAGAACAGTTCTCCCTGTTGCGATACAGTGTTCCCCAACAATATCTATAGTGATGCTCATTCACCCCTCCATTAAAGATCACAGGAATTTGATCAGATCTCACAAAAGTGACACGAGGTGAAGAGGACTGATTATCTTCTTGTCCTTTAAAAAGTAATCCCAGATCAATGGAGAGAGGAGCAGTCTGTCCCCAAGTCTTTTCATCATCATATGCCAAGGAGGTGTCTGCTTCCAACATTGCAAATTTTTGGGGGGAGGTTATTCTAAATAGCTCACTTACAGTCTCAGTTACTAATTGAAACAAAACAAGTTGAGGAGATGTGTAGCCATCACAAAAAACCAATACAAAAGTGGAACAGGTGATACCTTTAGGCTACTATGAAAATAACAAAAACGTTGCTAATATTTTGAGGGTGAAACCCCCTTCCTCAGAGCAGTACCAATAGGTTATAGCATGGCAAAAGATGGATTTGCCAGGAGTTATTTCTTAGATTTAAGGTCCTTGACAAGATGGAAAAAAGCCAGGAAGTTTTCTTAGTTGAGGAGCTTGGATGTTCTTAGGCTGCATCTGAAATGAAAGGAGGGAGGTGGTTTTTATTGTCCCAGCCCTTCCAAAGACATGTCATGTGGCTCACATACGCACATTCACATCTTTCCTCAATGTGGCTTTATCGAGGCCAATGGCCCATGCCTTGCCAGTGAAGGGGAAGGGGGTTGGTGCAGAAGGCCCATGCATTTCCTTTGAGGATTGGGATAAAATTTGGAAAAGTCCACCGGGTGTAGCCAATTGGATCAAATAAAAAGGAAAGAGATTGCCCAGTGTTGCAGTCATTTCATGTTACTGTTGATGGTCCATTTGCCTCTTCCCGGTTATTGTCCATGTCAATAGCGCATCAAGCTGCAGTTGTTTTGCCACCTTAGCTGCTGAGCCTGATAGAGTCCTCTGACACTTCTTTTTCCTCCCGATTATGATGATATTTTCCTATACAAACACTCTCTGGAACCTGATAATCGTCAATTTCAAGCGCTGGTGAGAAGTAAAGTTCACCCTTTTGGCTGGCGAGAGGAATATCAGAGTTTTTTTTTTTTTTTAACCCCAGAGGGAGTTAAAATTAGAGAAAAGTTGGAGAGACAAGAAATTCTGTTACCAGCTGACAGCCACCTTCCTGAGGGCAATTGGAAGAATAGCAACCTTTCTTCTGTGTGATTGTCAATAAGCGAGTCTCTGATTTGCATTAACCTTATTTAAAATGCACACCTTTTGGATCTTAACGCACACTGCAACGCTTCTGTGTTTTTGCCTATTATGCCAATAAAGGTTATCTTGACTCTATATTTTATCAACATACTAAGCTCTTCCTTCCTTCCTTCCTTCCTTCCTTCGAATATTTTTACCTCACCTTTCTTCTTAGAAAAGGACTCAAGGTGGCTTACAGTAATGAGGGACAATATACAGTCCAGAATATTTAAGACATATTGAATCATTTATTCCTTAATGGCATGCATTGATTCCCCCTCCTCCTGGAGCTATACATCAGCATATGATTTGCTTTGACACTTGATAGATGCTTAGCAACGGATTGGCTAATTTTTTTACAATTGATTCATAGGGATTCAGAAGCTCTGGTCAAAAGAATGCACCACAAGAAGAGAATATGTTGTTATATTGACAACAGATACGGAAAGATTCCTAAATAATTTCCTTGTATGTACTTTTTAATTTATATTATCATCCATTGTGTGTCAAGCTCAGACATTTCTGTTTTAAAAAAATCCTAATCATTCTTAGGCCATGTTGTATGTTTTTGTTGAAAGGTACTGTTATACAAGATCATGGGAATGTAAGATAAAAGTGTAATGTAATTTGTTATAGCAGAGGCTAAGATGAAAGGATTCTTAACTCTAATCCTTATAAGCACATTTTCTCAACATGCCATCCACAGTACTTCATGCACACAAGCACTTCTGTCTTGAGTGATGAACTACTTTTGATCCACAAGGAACTTAAGATTCCTTTTTGATGATTCTAACCAAATATGAAAGTGGAACAATACGAAAAAATGGAATAGGAGTCAGTCTGCTTTCAAGCATTATACACTCCTCTTTCATGAAGTCTCATGAAAAGCATTTAACACCGTGCTGCAGTTTTACAACAAAATCCTTCAGCTGAGAACTCTACTGTCTGTGACTCTACACTGTGAGGTTGAGTAAAGTAAACTAAGTTCATAGCCACAGTAAGCATGCTGCGTATGAACAGCAAGATGTGGAGTTGTTCACCGAGAACTCTACTTCTTGTGCTCCAAAGCAATCTTGATGAGATTCTTCTATGCTCAAACTTTTATCATATGGTTAGGGTTATTGGTTGCTAGGTGTCACCAGCTGATAACAGGGATTTTAAGGTGAGTGAAATGGCACTTGCTCCACTATTTTAATGTGCTGGAGGAACTGGCTGTTTCTCTCTTAAAACATTTCAGTCTGAGTGAACCAGCCTATCTTCAGAATTGTCCTATCTATACCTTTCTAAGCTCCTCTCAGAGACTTTTACTTTGTGTGTGTGTGTGTGTGTGTGCGTGCGTGCGTGCGTGCGTGTGTAGGTAGATTTACTCTGGTTTGGACTGGTCCCATTGTGATGAATTTGCCAATATCCTGTCTGCATTTGAGAGTATCCTGAAGTGGCTTAATATTTTTTCAAAAACACTTTTTTTGTGGCCTTGTCTCAAGGGGCTGGTTGAGAAACTACATGCAGTCACTGTGGATTCATCTAGCACAGTGTTTCTCAACCTGTGGGTCTCCAGATGTTCCTGGACTGCAACTCTTAGAAAATCCCTTCCAGTACAGTGAGTGGTGGAGGCTTCTGGAAGTTGTAGCCCAGGAACATCTGGGGACCCACAGGTTGAGAACCACTGAGCTAGAACTGGTCCTGTAAGATGGTGCAATGAAAAAAACCATTTAATTTTATTTATAACTACAGTGCATTATTAGATGTTGTCTATTACATTTGCTTAAAAAATAACTTTCCCTGCCATTTTGCTGAGAAGTAGGGGGAACTGTCAAATTTAAAAACAGCAGCAATGATTTTGGAACTGCAGATTGAAGTACTCTGTGATTCATCATGTCCAGTCCCTGTCAAGGAGGCACCGCGAGGAATCAACCTCCCGACCACTAATAATTAAACCCACTGAACTATCTTGCAAGTAACCTGCTCCAAAAGAATGTAATTATACATATTTACAGGGTGATTTTACCAGTTACATTCTCCCAATGAGTTTCCACCTCGTGGGTCTATAACTCAGATGTCTGAAACCCTATCTGCACTAAACTTAGAGGGATTGTAGAGGAGACTTGAGATAAATCTTTCTGCAATTTTGGTGTCTCTAGGTGCACTCTTCTGGGGGGCTGTCTTTGGTGGTGCATAGCTTGGAAATACAAATCTCAATCTTCACCAAACTTGTAAGGTTTGTAGAAGAGAGGCAGAGGAAGCATCCCTGCAAAATTTGGGCCCCTACATGCCAGGTGGGATTTTATAATGTTTTAAAGTGGAGACAAATTCACAAATTGTTTATTTGTCCCTGGAAATTCATTGAATCATCGATTCGTCAGCCCAACAAATCACGAATCATGATGCATCACCATTTTGTACTTTTTACTGCAGCCAACAAATATGCTTTCTTTTTTGCTGGCTGGGTAGTAAACACTGAAGGTCAAATAAAACAACGGAGCTACAAAGTTCTAATGCTTCCAACTATTGAAGTGCCCTGTTACTATACAGTCTATTTCTATGAGATCACATAGATTATTAAGGTAACTATGATAATGAAAAAATCCAGGCTCAGATAAAATTTTAAGTAAGCACTTCTCCACATGAGACTTTTGTTGCAAACTCATCCTGGCTTAGTCACCATATTGCTTAAAGTGAGTTTCTTTTTATATTGTTCTTGTTCTTAAAACAAGCTGCCATTCTTTAAAAGGAAGCTGTCATTGTCTTTCATGTCACAGATTAGAAGGAAAATCCCCTCCCTCCCTGCAAAATCCAGAAGAGGCCCAAACAGAGCTTGGGAAGGGGATTGAATCATTATTTGCTCCACCATGGTTGTAGGGCTGGTCAGTAACAATGCCAGCACTCAGATAGCAATCCTCCACTGTTCTATGAAAGAGAAAAGAGTGGAGTGGGTAGCAGGTAGCACAGTGCTTCCCAACCTTGGTCCACAGATATTCTTGGACTACAAGTCTCAGAAATCCTAACCATCACAGCCAGTGTTGAAGGCTTTGGAGATCTTTGGTCCCAAGGCTGGGAATCATTAAGCCGAAACAGCACAGAAGGCCTTTAGAGGGCATCACATCCAGGGCCCCTACCAGCAATGCTGGTCTCCCACAGGCTTGCCATCTAGTTGGACCTTTCTGAGCATCACTAGAGCTTTCGCAGTGACTCACTACATCCACATGCGCAATGGTGGTGTCATCTGTGATAGCAAATTGCAACTGATTAAAACCTTCCATTGGTGATTTTGGGATGCGTAGAAATGTTGCATTGTGTATAAGTTGTGTAGAGTCCCAGATTACATGTCAACAGTGGTGGTGTGCTGCTGCTGTCATCTGTGTAGCACATGTGGAGCTGCGCAACAGGATTTCGGTCACTGACAGCTATGCATTATTATTCAATGCTTGCTGACAATCCATCTCATATTTTAATGGAATTAATTTAATGTTCCATATGCATTATATTCATTTTGATGCCGTTCTTCTCTTTCCTTCTTCATATTGCTCTAATGAATACATTAAGAACAGGCTGGGAGGCATTTTTATATCTGTAATAGAATTTTTTTCTGGGCAAATTTAATTGGGGATTTTTGTATAACAGAGATATATTATCTGGGATCAAATCTGTACCCCTTGCAATATTTTCCAGTCTTTCACATTAGTGGACAAGATGTAAGCTGAATTATGTGTTCTGCTTGCAAAATAAAATAACCTTTTCCAAACTTTATTTTCCTTGGCACCACTCAGGAAAAATAATGAAAGAATGGCCAAACCGTTTGATATGAAAAGTCAAGGGGGCATTTAATTATATCTCAAGATAGGCTTATTTTCTTTCTGATCTTTAAGTTGAATGTACTTTATTTCAATTTGGCACCACATTACTCAGAAATACACTGCAATGGAAATTTATCAGATAATTTCCTATTTATTTAGTTTGCAAATTATCCATTGAGAATGAGACTTTTAAATTACACTCCAAGCTTCCGGCAGCCTACTTCATAAAACAAATGCAGGAGAAAGCAGAGGTCTCTTTCCCCAAGCATCAGTATAATATTTGTAAGAGCGGACTGAACTTAACACAGTTTTTACAGTTAGAGTAAGAACAACAGCATTTAAATAGACGAACTCTTCTGTTGTTTTTGTGGTGACAAATTGGGACAACTCTCATCACCTCGGGGAAAGATAACATAAACAGGAATACGATAATTTGATTCAAAATACAGTGGTACCTCAAGTTACGAATTTAATCCATTCCAAATGCATGCTCTTAAGTCGAACTGCTCTTAAGTTGGGGTACCTATCTAAAAATTGAAAAAATAAGTTTAAAATATAAAAAATATATATATTTGTAAGTCGAGCAGACCATATCTAAAATTTGTAAGGTGGCAGTTAAAATGCCAACATTTTCCCACTCTTAAGTTGAGCTGCTCTTAAGTCGGGGACCAGGGGACCACTGTAGATCAGTCTGCTTTGCAGTACAGTGGAAGCACTCCTTGGTAGGATTCAGAACTCTGAGCATCTTTAAAATGTGGCCCTCTGGCAATGTAAGACTTCAGGTGTTTCGGAATGCAGGAATGTATTGTGTGCTGATATGCATCCTCCCACATGATTAAAGGAGGACTCTCCAGATTTCCTTGGAAGGACTAAGTATAAATGTTCCTGCTCCACTGAGACGGCATGGCTATCATATTTTGTATTTCCAGTGTTTTGTTCATTTGTCAGAAGGACCAGGAAGCAGTAAGAGTGGGTGGGAGGACAGCTCAAATGAATGGGTTGCAGACAGTAGTCATCCCTTTTAAGGGATAGCAAAGTGATATTTGTGCATAATGAAATAAATAATGGAGGCCAGATTACTTTAGTATGAGGATGCTGCTGCAGACCTTATTTTGCATTGACCTCTGAATTTCGGAGGAGTACTGAACAGAATGTTAAGAATATGAAAGGTCACTCTACATCACACAGAAAAGGAGCAGCAAGCAATCAAGTTTTGTATCTGTTAAATAGATACCTTTAAATTGATCTCAGCAGTGCTAAACTCAACAGAAGTATGGGAGTGTTTTGGTGTGTAAGGACTCTCTTAATCAGACAGGCTCAAGTATATTTTCCATCTGTTGTTTTTTTAAAGGGCTTATCCAGATAGAGCATTTGTTCCTCCAATGCGTTTGTTTTAGCATTAGTATAATTCATATTCCTCCCTTTGTTCACATGAGATAAAGCTTTTTACTGAGAAAAAATGATGGGAAAAAAATCCCTGATTTCTAGTCCTTTGTTGGCTAATTTCTTTTTATTGCTGTTTGTTGACGGGGCAGCATTATCATTTGGGACCTTCCATAAAGGCACTTCCAATAAAGACCTTTTCTGCAGTTAATAATAATGGCTGAATGCCATCAAGTTGATTCTGTCTTAGTGGACTCTTCCAAAGTTTTCTACGCATAGGAATATTCAGAGGTGGTTCACAGTTTCTTTCTTCTGGAGGTGCCATTGGACTGTGCAGCATGCCCAACACAGACTGCCTGTTCTTCTGGGATGCATAAGAGGGACTTGAGCTCTATTTGGCTCCGTCTGAGCTATCTATCAACCAACTGTTACAAATTCATAATAGAGAGTTTCAAAATACAATAAATTGGCATGGGAAACACAAAAAGAAGCACTTGAGAAGAATTCTAGTAGAGATGCTTTTCAAGAAATGTTATTAAGGAATGTCAACATTTTCTTCAGCGAGAGGGGGAAAGAAGCAGTTTTAAAAGAGGCTGCTTTTAAAAGTACAGCATGGACAAACATCCAAGTAAGCCTTCTACTGCTTTTTAACAAGCAGGCACCAGAAAGAGGAATTTCGCCCCCACCTGGAAGAGCTCTTAATCTACCTGTTTCCATAGGCTAGATTTTGTCAGCAGACACAGGGGACAGGAAGGAAAATAAAGTTTCAGATCTGGATGGCACACTCTCACTATAATGAAATGAATTATTTCTCCTAGTGTTGTAGTTAGAGATGAGCACAAAATGCTAAAATAGTGTTTCATTTTGTTTTTTGTTCTGTTCCATTTTGTTCCTTTCTGTTTTGTTTTGTTTTAAATAAATTTATTTTTAAAAATTGTTTCATTTGTCATTTTGCTTCATTTTTGTTTTTTTTAACATGTGCATGTGTGTATACTGTGTGTGTGTACTGTGTGTGTGTGTGGTACTTTTTGTAGTGCTGGTGGAACTTTTATCCTCCTCCTCCAAGCCCAGCGTGCCAGCTGACTGGCACTGGGGCAGGTCAAAAAGGTTTCTTTTTGGCAGAAGGGAAAATGTTTTAAAAACCCTGGGTTTTTTTCCCACCCCAGCACTGATCAGCTGGCACCCAGGGCTGGGGGGAGTTTAAAAAGCCCCATGCACCAGCTGATCGGCGCTGGGGTGGGGAAAGTTTTTTTAAAAAAGTTTTAAAAGCTTTAGTGCTGGGGTGGGGGGGAAAGGTTTTTCCCCTCACTCCAGCAACAATCAGCTGGTGTGCAGGGCTTGGGGGAGGGGAAAAGTTTTAAAAGCCCAGGGCTTTTTAAACTTCCCCCCAAGCCCTGCTAGCCAGCTGATGATCACTGGGGTGGTGGGGGGAAAGGCATGTGGGGCTTTGGGGAGGGGAAAACGTTTTTAAAGCTGGGTGGGGTTCACAGTAAAGCATTTCTGACATGCCTAGAAAAGCCCCCAGAGGCCCCCAAAGTGTTTCAAGTGATCTGGAGGTCACTTCCTGTTTTCTGGCCATCACTTCTGGTTTGTGGGGAAGGTCTTTCAGAGCCTCCCACAGGCCCAGAAAGGCCCTCGCAGGCCTGTTCAGGGCAGCACCAGGCCCAGAGTAAGTACAAGAGCTGACCTGCATCCACAGATCACGGATTTTCAATTATTGTGGGTTGGGTTGGGTCCCTAACCCCCACGATAGGCAGGGGATTACTGTACTAGATTTCAGCCAATATTTTGTAAGGATGCATGAATCTGTCTGTTACTGGTTTTTCATGTGTTTTAATTAATCGCTTGAATTTTTCCAAACTTATCTGTAGAGATGGGCACGACTCAGAAAAATTGTTCGTTTTCGTTTTTGTTTTCGTCTAGGGGTCCGTTTCGGCTCATTTCCGTTTTCATGAGCTAATTTTCAAAATTTTTCATTTTCGTTTCGTTGCATAACGAAAACGACAAATGAAAATGAAAACGAAATTTTTTTCGTTTCTTCCCATTTAGCTCCATTAAGTGCTTTTCCAGTAACGAAAAACGAAAATTGGCTCGAAATTAGTCGTTTCGTTTCCGTTTTCGTTCCAGTTTTGAGCCGTTTTTCGTTTTTCGTTTCGTTACGTAACGGAAACGAAAAACGAAAATGGAAACGAAAATTCCGCTAAGTCGTGCCCATCTCTACTTATCTGTGATTTTAAAAATGCTGTTAAATGCTATACAAATACTTATTTTGTTTGCACTTACATATTTTGTTAGTGTTTAAGCCAATACTCAAAGAAGTGTAATATCTCTGTTAGATGGTTAAATTCCAATCTTCATATGTGTCCAAAAGCGGTGGGCTGGGACACTGGGCTGGATGCAAACTTAGTTTAACAGTACTTAGATTAGATCCACTGGAATTAATGGGGCTCAGGTAAGTGGCAACTAACTTTAGTTGCATGCATTCCTAAAGGGCCAACTCTGGCTAAATCAGGTTCTAACTTGCTACTTAAAGGAATATACACAGATCAAATTCCTAAAGCATACTAAAGCATGCACTGGATGGAATCATCATATATATGCATACAGTTTCTGACATGTATGCCTGAGATGTTTGGGGTGTTTAAGATTTCAGCTTTTTAGTGACATGTGCTGAAGTGTTGCTTGTAACTGGGGAATTACTGTCTCTGTAGCACAGTTGCCATGAATCCTGATAACACCAGCCTACTAGAAGATAACAGTGTTTCAGAGGTGTCATGTTTCCTTCAGCTCATGCCTCTTGCATATCTTGTTTGGAACAGTAATGCAACTCAGTGTAGGAAATAACATTTCTTAAATTAACCCTGACAGTTAAAGGGTTCATTGAGCATTTTCAGGACAGCCAAAATCCAATGCATTATTTAGGACCACTTTACATGAAATATATTGGTGACTTTTTTTTTTTTTTACTTATAACAGACTCACTGCATGACCCCTGCAAAAGTTATCAGGTCAGGTGGTGAATGCAGTATTTAAAGACATAATGGCAGCATTTCATTTGCTTAAGTATGGAGGCACTTTTCAAGTATCCATGCCTTGAGCCATTTTAGCAAAACACAAGACTCCTCCCACCTCTGCCCATCTCCAAGTTCCAGACCACATACAATGATTCCTGAGGAACACCAATATCTCTGTCAACTGTATTGGTGCAAAAGGAAGAAAGCACTTCAATCAAGAAATCGGGCTTAGGTGCTCTTAGAGGTCATCTCACCAAGTAGACCCACCTGTTCTTAGTCACTATCATCACTGGCATTCTTTGTCTGAGATGAATTCACATTGTTCCTAGAAGGCAGAGGACCACACAGATAGAGCTTGCTGCTGCTCCTCTTGCTGTTATTTATTACCATTATCAGTGGCTCACAGAGATAAGGCGAAGAGCTCATAATAGTAAGAAGAAGCAGTATTCTGGGCAGGAAATCCAGAGGCGGACTTGATACTGTGGTTCTTGTGAAGAGGTGTGGGTCCCTGAAAGTGATCAACAAACACTGGTCACAAATTCTACCCAGTGGATAATACTACAGTAGTTGCATTGTATGATTTTAAAAAAAGAAAATAAACACCACCACACTCAATGAATATGTCTTCTCATCCTTTTGGGTTTTGTTTTGTTTTGGATTCAGGTTCAGATTGAGACATTTAGAGGCTCTAAGTATTTAAAATATTATGATGCCTCTTACACACAGGCATGTTCGACAACTTGGAAGAAACCATATAATGTGCATACTATATGCATGAAATTATGGTAATTTAATTTTGGAAGGTAAAAGTAAAGGTTTCCCCTGCACATGCTTGTTAGTTGTGTCTCACTCTAGGGGCAACACTAATCTCTGTCTCTAAGACCAAGAGTCAGTGTTGTGCAAGTCCATGGGCATGTGACCAGCATGGCTGAACACATTTCTGCACACAGAACCTACTTACCTTGCCATTTTTAAATGGTGGTACCTCTTTATCTACTTGCATTTACTTGCTTTCAAACTGCTAGGTTGGCAGGTGCTGGGGTTAACAATGGGAGCTCACTCCACTGCGTGGCACCCGGGATTTGTACCGCCAAGCTACCAACTTTGCAGCCAACAGTTTCAGCACTCTAGCCCACTGAGCCACAATGACCCTATAACTTAATTTTATAGCATGTGGGGGGAAAACCCAAACATCATGTGCAAAATATTTATACAATCAAGTTACAAGCTTCCAGCCAAACCTTGCCTTTTTGCACTTTGATTAATGTGGACAGATATTGTCAAAATGTGTAAACTGCAAAGTTCAAACAAGAGATTAAATACCCCCTTTGTGGCATTTTTAACAGTGGCTGCTATTTATTTGGCTTGCATATTTAGTACAGACTCCATGGATCTAAAAGACCAGCAGCTCTTTTGTTCCGTATTCCCACCAACCTCCCTAAATACAGAACTCAAAATAAAGGAGGGAAAATCCACCAAGTGATGAATGCCGATGCCAATGCTGATGGTGGTGGTGGTGGTGGTGATGATGATGATGATGATGATGAATTATTGCACTCAAAACATGGATTTTCTCATTAGAGTGGGAAGTCCAACACTAAAAAAAAACCTGTGTGATACGTCTTTCCTTTCTTAATGCTCTAAGCACTTACTTATTTCGCTCATTGATTAATCCAGGTTGTTTGTATTAAAGCTTTATATCAACTATTCCCAGCTAGAGAGCTTTGATCTCTGTAGTGGAGCAAGTATCCCAAGTCCCTCACTTTTTCCAATGCATGCACTCCCCCCCCCCCAAAAAAAATTGTATGTTCAAATGCACCACCATCACTATCTGAAGAATGTCTTGGGAATTACAAGCATTTGAAATATGTATATTTTTATTAGCATTATTTACCAATATAAATTTTTCTCCAGGCACATCCACAGACACCAGTCAGTATGAGGACTTACATAGCATAAGAACATAAGAAGAGTCATGCTGGATCAGGCCAAAGGCCCACCTAGTCCAGCTTCCTGTATCTCACAGTGGCCCCACCAGATGCATCTGGGAGCGCACAAGACTAGATATCTGTCTCGTGATACCACTCCCCTGCATCTGGCACTTGAAGTACCCTGGTTTTAAGGCTGGAGATTACACATCTCCATCATAGTTTGTAATCTGTGCTGCACTTTTCCTCCAGGAATCTGTCCAATCCCTTTTTGAAGGCATCCAGGCCAGATGCCATCACCACCTCCTGTGGCAGAGAATTCCACAGATTAACTATACGCTGGGTGAAAAAATATTTTCTTTTGTCTGTTCTCATTCTCCCAACCCTCAATTTGAGTGGATGTCCCCTAGATCTGGTATTTTGTGAGATGGAAAAGAGTGTCCCTCTGTCCACTTTACTCATGCCCTGCATTCTTTTGTACATCTCATTCATATCCCCCATCAGGCGCCTTTTTTCCAGACTAAAGATCCCCAAATGTTTTAGCCTTTACTTATAAGGGATGTCTCGCAGCCCAGTAATCATTTTAGTTGCTCTCTTTTGCAACTTTTCCAGTTCCACGAGGTCTTTTTTGAGATGCGGTGACCAGAATCGTACACAATACTCCAGGTGCAGCCTTACTATCATTTTGTACAATGGCATTATAATGTTGGCTTTTTTATTTTCAATCCCCTTTTTGATAATCCCTAGCATGGAATTGTCCTTCTTCACCACTGCCACACATTGGGTAGACACCTTCATTTCTCAGTTCCTTAATAACCCTTGGATGGATGCCATCTGGGCCCGGGGACTTGTGGATCTTCAATTATTCAATTAAACCTAAAACATCCTCTCTTTTACCTGTATCTGACTACGGAACGTATATTGCCTTCAGCCCATCTGGTTGTCTGGGAAAAGTGAGACATACCCTTCAGACTTCTGTCTGAATTCCAAGTCTAATGTGAGCAATCATTCACCAGTGTATAAGGATACTTACAGTTACTGGTAGGGAATGATTAAATGGATTCATTGGGATGCTCCAATTTGTAGCTATGAATGTGATGAAGAGGAAAAGAAATGGTGAAGAACAATATGATGCAACCAGCATATGAAAATTATTTCTCTTTTTCTGGGGCCTGGTGAAATTTGCCAATATACTAAGCAGAAGATATTTTCAGGATGAAGGGAAGCTGTGTGGGCACATTGTTTAACCGAGCAAAGGAGTGTCAGCATCTTGCTAATTAATGGTGCTTTAAAAAGAAATTGAACTAGTCATGGTTCAGAATAATTACAGTGGGTTGGTATGAGTGCATAATCCTCACAGCCAAGTGAACAGGCAAAAGGAAATGGGCTGGAAAAAGACCACAGTGAATGCAGAAAAGGAGGAGGACAAGGTCACTCCCACCAGTTTTGCTCTGTCCACGAAGGGCAAAATGGCAGCCAACCTCTTTCCCTGTGCAGAAGTCAACTGGATAGTTTCTGCCATTGGATGGGAGGCAGAAGGCTAGTTTAGGCACCCTGACCGAGCCACATGGCACATGCCACTGAAACATCAAGCAAAGAGAAATAGCTGGATGGTTTCCACTCTCCTCCCCCAGCCCAGTGATGTCCATATGAGACACATGGCTTGCTCTGCCTAATACTAGGGCTGGTCCTGGAAAGGAAAAATAATATTGCTCATTAGGATTTAATTAATTTTTTTACTTTATTAATGTATTTGTTTTATTTATTTGCCAGCTTTCTCCCCAAAGGGGGACTCAAGGGGGCTTACAATATTAACAGGAATATAATTAAAAACATAATAAGTTAAAGATTTTTTTTAAAAAAACCTGTGAAATGGTATGCTAATTAAAATACATTTGAGTAATTAAATCAAGTAAACACCAACATTATTTTAGCTCCAAGAAGGTATTGGGAGATTTAAACACAGTTGTTAATAGCTGCCTTCTTGCATTTCTTTACATCTCACTTATTGTAAGGAGCTTCAGGCAGCATGATAGGTTCATCTCTGCCCCATTTATCCTCACAACAACCTCATGGACTGAAAAAGCAACTGGTCCAGTATTGTGACTGAATGGGAATTTGAACCTGGACCTTACCATTCCTACTAGACAACACTAGCTGTTCTGAATATGCCCAGATAAGATGCACGGTTTGCTCCCCTGGCCTCCTGGCTAGTGACCCTGTAGCTACTCTTAACCGTGCTGTTAACTATCAATGCTTCCCTATGCTCATTGATGCTTTGGCATTCCCTAGTAGACCAGGCACTGGGAATTTGGGAAGTATATTGGCCTCATCCCTCTCCTTCCACATAAGGGACACAACAGGCTTCTAGAAATCCCAGTATGTTGCTCCACCCTCCTCCTCAGTGCTGCTTTGTCAACTGCATCACATAAGAAGAGCTGGATGGGTATTAAAAACTAGTAATTAATAATATCCCAGAGCCTAAGTGGTATCACAGTATCTGCTTTTTACTTCTGAGCACTGGAAAAAAAGAATGGCAATAAAAACTGCACACGTAATCTCTTTTAATAATATTTATCCTTTGATCAAACAGAAAGCAGAGTCTGGAATTAAATAGAACTTAAATATAATGAGGGTTGCCAAACAACTAAGGAAAAGAAGATCCTGGCAGATTTTATTTTTATACATCTGAATGTGTTTAGAAGTTTTTTAAAATTTATTTGCTTTCAGATCAGTTGCCAGAAAAGCACTAGACAGGGCTGGTTTTATTTATTTATTCACCAGAGACAGAGTTTTACTAGCTATACAACTTAGATGAATAAGATGTTTTAGTAGTAGGCTCTAGAGATAGGCACAAACCGAAAAAATGGCAAATCATTTTGGTTCAGTTCATTTTGGGGTTTGGTTCATTTTGTTTCATTTTTAATGAATTTTTTTCCAAATATTCATTTTGTTGGTTTGTTTTGTTCGTTATTCATTTTCCCAGATTTGTGTGATTTAATCCATTTGACAGCACATGGGCGGGAAAAAAATAAATAAATAAAAAAAACACAGACGTTGACAACAACGGCACAAACTGGACTGGCAGCATCCTCACCCTCATCATCCACATCATCCTCATCATCTTCAATCACCAACACATCATCCTTACCGGGTGGAGGCGGTCGCAGCAGCAGTGGCGGGGCGATCCTGGCCCCTGTGGCAGGGGCTTTTTGAGGTGCTGGCTTGGGGCCAGGGCCTGTTTATTCCCCCCCCCCCAAGCGCCGACCATGCAGCCCCTGGGGCTGGTTCAGCACAGGTATTATTTTTATATATTTTTTTCTTTATTTTAGGGTGCAAGCACGTCCACCCCTGGGGCTGGGTCCGCACTCCTTTTTAAAAAAAATTGATTTTTTTTAAATTTGATTTTTATTTTATTTTATTTTTTACTGCCAACAATGTGTCCCGCGCTACAGCTGTAGCGCGGGCTGGTTGGCTTTTTTCCCTTTTGCCGGCCACAGGCTGGTCCTGGTGTTTGCGGGCCGGGACCAGGCCTGTGCAGCAGATCTTTTATTTATTTATTTATTTATTTATTTATTTATTTATTTATTTAACTCCTACCAGCTGTAGTGTGGCTGGTTGGCTTTTTTTTTCCTGGTCGCAGCCAGGAAGACTGGACGGACCCTCCAGGAAGGACCAGCCAGCGCCAGCAGGTAGGAGACATCTCCAGTGTTGCCATTAACAAAGTGAACCAAACCAAACCATTTTGTTTTGTTTTGTTTCATTCTAAATCCACTCTGAGGTTTGTTATTCATTTCGTTATGTAATGAAACAAATAACGAATAATGAAACGAACTAAAAGTTCATTTCATGCCCATCTCTAGTAGGCTCCACAGACTCTTCTTGTATTAATCTTAATTCACTGGATAACAGCCTAGGCTCACAAACATCCATAGAAATCTAATTTCTGGAGTCCTGGACATGACATGGGTTTTGAACCCTCGGCTTAGCCCCAGATCATCTCTACCCTGGAGGTATACTTATGCAATCCCTGTTTTAAAAGGGAGCAAGAAAATAATACACCAGCTTTTAAAAAAGAATAAAATACTCTAGACACCAATTTGTGGATATTCTACCTATGCTAATTGTGATACACAGAGAGAGTGATGAACAGTGGATAAGATAGCAGACTGGAGGTCAGGAGACCTGGATCCAAATTTCTATTCATCCATGGAAACTGGGAGGGGGCAGCTCTGGTAAAATCACTCCTAAATATCTCATTTCTCATAGTATTCATTTTACTGTATTTACGTTGAAAGTAGATAGAAGTGAAATACAATTTGATCACACTTAAAAGAAAGAAAGAAAGATTAAGCCTATTGAGATCCAAACCATATGTTACTAATAGAATACAATTCATGAAGACAGCAAACTCAAGTCTGGATCAGAATCTGTAGGTTCCAGAGTTCGAGTCTGCCATTCACTCATGTTAAACACTGTTTGCCATGTTTAAAAATAATCCCTGGACCCTGAGAAGGAACCATTACAAATTAATCTGCTGGCAACCCATTAAAATTTATAAGCTGATATTTATCCGAGAAAGGCTCATTTCCTTCTAGCAGCGCTCAAGCACAGCAGCAGTAGGAAGTGACACACTGCAGGAGGTGTGTGGCATTTTATAGTGCAACTGTGAATAAGGTAACAGAGAACAATGGACATCACATTTTAAAAAGTCTAGATGGATAAGGATTGTGTATTGTTTATATGCACTAGGGAGTATATGCACTAAAGTAAAGTTCTAGCTACTCCTCTATTTGACAAATCATCATGATGCTTTAAAAAAAAAAGACATCAAAGCTTGAACAAATTTTCGGATTGGAGGGAGCAAAGTGCAGGCTGATATATTGAACTGAAGTCTCTTACTGTTGGCCAAGCCAGCCAGTACTGACAGAAGCTGCAATCCAACAACATGTGGAAGGACTGCAGTTTGCCCACCCATAGCATAGACTGATGATCAAACAACAACAACAACAACATTAGATGTGTTAAAGTTGCAAAATTAATTCACTGGTGATTATGTAAATAATATAATCTGCCAACATCTAAGAATCCATGGGAACATCAAGTAGGGATGGGCACGAAACGTAAAAATAACATTTCGTTTTGTTTCATTTTGTGCCCACCCCATTTTGTTTCATTTCATTTCTTACATTTAAAAAAATGTGTACAAAACAAAATGAAATGAAATGAAACGAAACGGCTCCCCTGGGCCCTAGAGGTACCATATATGGTGCCTAGGAGCCATTTTTAAGGGCTCCCCGTGGGGCTGACGGGGGCATTTTTAAAGAAGTCCAGCATATGACATCTCAGCAGGAGCCCTCTGAAAATGGTCGGGTGGGCAGTTCCCCCAGTTGTGCTGCCCACCCGACCATTTTCAGAGGGCTCCTGCCGAGCTGTCAATGGCTGGACCCCTTTAGAACTAGCCCAGTCGGCGCCAGAGGATGAAGGACTGTGTCAAAAAAACCTTCTGAAAATCAAAATAGACAATATCTATATTAAACTAATTTTAAACTAATATTTAACTGATACTTAGTTTTTTAGTTAAAATTTGAATCACATTTCTGCCTTGAAATTTTGAACAGCAGTAGCAGTAGCAGCAGTAGTAATGTCCAATTGTGTTGATTCCTATGGATGACAACTTACATACCCTTTTTCTTTTATGGAACCCATACTTTCCTATTTAAAAAAGTGAGACATGATTTAAACAAAGAATTAGTGATTCTGTAAGGCATCAAGCCTAGTTTTCAGCCTTCCACACCAACACAGACTTTGGTGAGATATATCCTACTGCCACACTGCTGGAAGGCAGTGGTAATTTTCCACCTCCTCTCCCTCCGCTCCATAAATACTTGGAAGTAATACACTTGTTTTCAGTTGTGTTTCACAGTTTGTCATTGAAAGTGGTCAGATCATGCAAGTAGCCCCAGGGCCACCTACAGTCCACAAGCCATGTGTTGCCTAACCTTGATTTTAATCTATTACCCATACAATATGTCTGGCATAAAGACCATGGCGATTACTTTGCTCAAGCTTATAATGGCATAAAATACTAGATTGAGTTGTGCACCTGGCTGCAGAGTCAGAGTTTGGGAGTTTGAGTCTTCTCTGGCTGCCTGGGAAAAGAGCCAAGCTTTTAAAAACTTGGACATATTATACAGTCTCAAAGTGCTCCCAGAAGAAGTGAATGGCTAACCACTTCTGAGTACTATATACCTAGGAAACCCTGGAAAGAGTTATTATCATTAGACTCTTCAGCCACTCTTTTTCTTTACAGCTAGGATATAGGCCACAGTCATACCAGTGTTTTCTCCGCGGTTTCCCTTTGGCAAACTGCACAGAAAAAGATTGCGTCCTAACCACGAAGGGAAGTAAATTCGAGCCCCGGGTTGACTACACCCCATGAACAGCAGTTTCAGTGAAGTTTCAATAACCACCACCAGGGGCTGGAGTTAGAAACTTCGCTCAAAAATGCTTACTTATTTGCTTCTGTAACTACGACAGGACACCGAAAATACGCAGTAAAACTGTTGTTCTCCTTTTTTGGCAATGGAGGTTTGGGAAATAGAGCAGGAAAGAAGGTGAAACTGCGAAGTAGACAGGTAGAGATGGGACCAGATTAGAAAAATACAACGCAAAACAGAGGACACTAACGGCACATTAAAAGCCATGTGACCGCCCGGAAAAAAAAATACGCCTGAAATTTATATATGCAGAGAACGCTGGTGTAACTGCAGCCTAAGTCACAATTTGGTCTGTGGTATTGCTACGCATGCTGATGTTATGAGATGGCTTTCTTCCATCTGGATTCCCAGAGATGTCATGCCAGTTAGTGTAGGAAAGGGAGAAATCGTGTAGTCCTGAAGTCCCCCCCCCCGCATCCCCTATCCCTCTCATAGAAACCTTGCCCTCCAAATTTTAATTTTCCTGAGAAAAGAGAATCCCTACTTCTGGACGTCTTGAAAGGTGGAGTTTCTCTTCAAGACAGATGAGCGTATGGCCATATGTTGCTCTCTATCACAGCCAACTGCTAGAGTTGTCAAAAATCAGAAATAGTATTTTAACCACTTTTAGTTTAGTTTTTTGAGGGTGGTGCATATTGTGGAGGGTGGAGGATCCATGAGGTGAAAATTGGCCCCTTGACCTACAAACCTGGTTTACCCCAGATAAGATAATACAGAGCTAGATAGACAAATAGTCTGACTGGGTATTTCTGGATGGGGCAGTTATTTGAACTGCCAAAACCAGACAGAAATGGACACCCTTTAAAAAAAGGAAATGTGCTTGGAAATGTAAGATTACAAAAGATAATTAACAGTGTCTATAATCCCCTCTCCAACAGAATTCTGCAAGTGATGCAGAGTGACTGTGCAATAAAAGCCTTATCTGAAAAGCACCTTTCAAGTAAGGCAGCTCCTTACATTCCTTAGGCATGAATTATAAAATCCCAGATAAGAATAGTTTGCATGATTATTTATCTGACCTTATATTTTATCTTGTGCTTCTTAAAATAAATAAAGAAGTGACTTTAGTACTTTTAAACCTCTAACTTTTAGCCAAAATAATTTCCAGAGCAGCTTCCAAGATAATGGCGCATGAGAGTCCCACTTCTCAAGCTTAGTCTAAATCTAGGTGACTAAAGTGCAGTGGTACCTCATAAGATGAATTTAATTCCTTCTATGGGTCGATTCGTTTTACAAAAGAAACTGTCTTTCGAGGCACTGTTTCCCATAGGAATGCATTGAAAACCTATTAATCTATTCCTTCTGGAATGGATTAATAGGTTTTCAATGCATTCCTGTGGAATGCTGTCTCAACCCCTCTCAATCAAGGGTAGCTGAAGGCTGCTTTCCGCAGCACCACCAGACAGCTGACTTTGACAGGTCGGACCTGTCAAAATCAGCTCTAGGGGAGGGTTGCAGAGAGCAGCCTTTGGCTGCCCTTGATTGAAGGGGCAGCCCTCCACCAATCTCTTTCTCAGCCAGGCAAGCGTCCGACGACCACTGACATTTGCCTGGCTGAGAAGGAGATTGGTGGAGGGCTGGATTTTTTTGAATTTCCTGCTATACCAGCGAGGGTGCTCATGCAGTGCGAAATTAAAAAGGATCCAGCCCTCCTCCTCTTCACCGGGGCACCAAGATTCCGGTGAAGAGGACAGGATGAGTTCATGTTCATGCGGCTTGGGTGGGTTGCAGGGGGAGGCACACCTCTCTTCCAACTCACCCAAACTGCCCAAGCATACACACATCTCCAGAATTGGTGCCCAGGTGGGATGGAAGAGAGGTGCACATCTCTTCCAACCTAACTGAGCCACCCAAATATGCACGTGTCCCTGGGATCGGTGCATGTTCACACAGCTCGGGTGGGTCGCAATAGAGGCGCAGATCACCAGCCCCGCTTCTCTTCCAAGCCACACAGGTTGGGCAAAGAGCAATGGGACCCTCTTTTGCCCAGCGATTGGGTGGGCCAAGCAGGGAGTCTGTGATCCTCACCTAGCCTGGGCTGTTCCCTTTCAAACAGCTCATGCTGGGTGAGGATCAATAGTACCTCATAAGACGAATGGAAACAGTAAGGAAAAATTCACCTTACAAGTTTTTCCTACCCCCGAAAATTACATTCATCTTACAAGTTTTTCTTCTTAAGGGGCATTATTCTTACGCGGTATTACTGTATTTCAGTTTATCTTCCTATAGTAAATTTAGGTTCAAGGAATAATCTCAGTAGCCACTCTGGCTTTTTTAGAACACAGTCAAATTGGTGGGAGACTTGGCTGAATTGACATAGGCCAGCTGAAGCTGTGCTGAACGCAAACCTCCCCAGACTTATCTTGTGCTGTCATAGTGGATGTGTTCCTGGCATTACTGAATAACTTGATAACTCAGTTCTTTGTCTATTCCTTTTGTTTGCCAACTCTCCCCCCGTTTTTTTCTGTCCCCCTGCCTGCTGATTTCAGCCAGCACAGAAGTGGTGCCAGGAGATCTGAGATCTGCAGCACAAAAGATTTGTTCCAATAGAAGTAGCTTCTGTCCATTCCAACCCCACCACCTGTCTCATTTTTGATTGTGGATGCCACTGCTAGTAAGTTCCATGGGAGTGGGTGGGTGGGCTGGGAGAATGTGAGTTACTCTGACACTCATACATCAGTTTCTTAATCAGTAGGTAACAAGTGTTTACTCAATTGAATTTTTGTTGAGTTAAAAAGAAAAACTTTTAAAATGCTTTGTATCAACAAGAAAAGTATGTTTTCTTATGTCTGGAATAGGGATGGGCACCAAACAAAAAGCAAAATGCTGATTCATCGGTTCTTTATGTAATGAAACGAAACTAAACTAAATGAACCGGGGCAGCAGTGTTTTGTTAGTAACAAAATGAACCGGCATTTTTTTTGTTAAAATGAACTGATTCGTTTCTCTTTAAAACTGCTCCCCTGGGTCCTAGAAACCCCAAATTTGGTGTGAACCTTTATTTATTTATTTATTTATTTATTTATTTATTTATTTATTTAGTTAGTTAGTTATCTATCTATTTATTTATTTATTTCAGACTTATAAACCGCACCGATTTTTCCAAGGGACTCTTTCCTTTAATCCCTCCAAATTTTATTTTTATTTATTTTTTTAAAAAAAAAATCAATGGAAAATTACTGATTTCAGGCATGCGAATCACAGGCTTCACTTCCCCACATGATTTTATGGGATCTTTTGAAATCTGGAAAAGTTAGTGTTTCTGGGGGCTGAGATATTAAGCTCCAAAGGAGGTGGGAGGTGCTTAATGGAAGGAATGTGTCTAGCACACTTTACCCATTATAGGGTTAATTGACAGCTTCTTGTCAGTGTGCCAACCCAGACTCTTTCAATTAAGTACCCCCGCAGCCCCTTTGGTGCTCAGTAACTCAGTAACTCAGATCCCTGTACCCCAAACCTCTCCAAATTACAGGTACTTCAAGGGGAGATTTCAAGGAAGCGCCACTGTAATTTCCACGCTGCTAGCTGCCTGGGATCACTATTTTCAAGCACATATTCATTGCAATTAGATTTTTTTCTGGGGCACCCCCTTTGAAGTTGAACAACTTGGTTCCCTGAACCCCAAATCTCTCCAAATTTGGAGGGCTTAAAGGGGAGAATCCAAGAAAGGTACTCACTCTATTTGGTGCCTCTAGGACCCAGGGGACCCATTTTATAGAGTAATGAATCAGTTTGTTACTGATTTGTCTTGTACTGTTTTTTTTAAAAAAATGTTTCTAATGAAATGAAATTAATCACGAGGGAATGAATTGAAATGAAACAAATCTTAATTCTTCCATTTTATGCCGATCCCTAGTCTGGATACAAAGTTCTTTCTCTCTTTCTTTCTCTCTGCAGATATTAACATGTAAAAAGCTACAAACTGCAACCACACTGGCCCCTGCAACAACTTTCAGGTAGTTCTAAATTACGGTTGTCAAGGCAACTGCTGCTGGATATATTTTCTGACTCCCAGGGTACCCCTGACAGTATTTCAAAACAGGATGCCAAAGACTACAGATGTAAAAGTTTTTTGCAGAACTATTTATGATCCTCCCCACTGTATCAACAAATCAATTTGTAAAGTCATTTTTAAAACTCTAAACCCCTATACAATGGTTGCCAAAGCACTTAGAGACACCACAGTTTCAGGAAAACATCCCCTGATGCTCCTGCACAAGCCATGCAATTTTGGTGATGTTTGGGTTCTAGGTGTCTGAGTTAGCCACCCCTGAATAGGGGTCCTCAGAAAAGTACCCCTCAGGCCCCTAGAGACATCAAACGTACAGAAAAGCTCTTCCCAGTTCCCCATCAAGGTTGGTGAGGACTGTTTTCTGCTGTTTCCCTAACAGGGCAAGCAAAATGCAGTGCAGGGTGTGATGGAGAGTGCTGATGGTTAGCAGGGAAATGGTGCCAAAGAAAGGACCTTTTGGCTTGAGTCTCCTGACTCTGCAGCTGCACTTTGCAAAAGAAAAACATCAAACAACATGCATTAAGTAGTTTTCAGCCTTATCTGTTTCAATTTTATCCAGGAAAATATGTTTAGGAGGCAGGGGAGAGGGAGGAGAAATGCTCCCTAACAGTAGAATTGTCCCATCAATCATTTCCAGGTTCAGAGGAACAGAGTTACTGCTCTGAAAATAGATTTCAGCATTTCCCCTTCCTCCAAAACTGCAGTAGATTGAAATGAAGAAATCAAAAGGGAAATCATTTTAAACCCTTTTATTTCTCACATTTTTCATTGTATAATTGCGGGATTGAGAGCACAGGTGGAGACACAGGTGTTTGCTTCTCTGTATCTCTTCTAGGATATCTTGAGGCAGATATGAAGTGTGCACAGACAAGGGGGATAAACATTTTTTTCACCCTTACAGAATGACTGTGGATATTGCAGAGACTGGCTTCTTCCAGTTATTGGAATATATTTTGGATGCAGCTCTATGGTCCCCTTCTGAGTCTAGAACAAAGGAGTTACTAGCTGATAAATGACATGTGTATTCATACCCTTGAATTAATATCCAGCTGGCTTGGCTCAGAGTTCCTTCCTGAATTTAACAGAAGTTTGTTTTTGTTGGCTAGGATCTGAGGAGGGCTTCACTGATACAGTAGTTCTCTTTTATGTAAAAATATCTTCTTCCATTGTTTGTGAGAAGATCATTCCTTGGTATTCACTGTAGCGTTATTTTTTTTACATTAGAACAGACTTCATAGTACTAATAACTTGATGTCAAGGCTGGCTTTAGCATCAGACAAGGGGAGTCAACTATTTCAGCCTACAGATGCAGGGACATAAGGAACTCTGCTGACTTATTGAATGACATAGTTATCCTAAATTAGACTATTCTCAATAGATGTTGGGTATGCCATGCTGTCGCCAGTGCTGAAGTAATGTCTTTCTGGTTGGATGACATACATGCAATGGAAGAACTTGCCCTCTCATCCTTTGCCTTAGGTAGCAAAAAGTCTTAGGCCATCACTGATAAATAAAGAATAAATAAATAAATAAATAAAATGTTTTCTGAACACTTTTCCCCATTTTATTTCACCTTTTCACAGTCAAGTGTCAGTGAAAAGTGTGTGTGTGTGTGTGTGTGTGTGTAGATAGATAGATAGATAGATAGATAGATAGATAGATAGATAGATAGATAGATAGATAGATAGATAGATAGATAGATAGATAGATAGATAGATTCATATATTTGAAAATATAAGTCTATAAATATACTGAATGATGGATAAAAGTTCTGCTATTTTTTAAAAACTTGAACAGCCACTTTCACATTTTGAGGGAGTCAGAATTTTATGGTAAAATATAATGCAAAATTTGTATTTTACCAGCAAACTTGGATTTCCAGAGTTTTGAATGAGAAAGGAGAAAAGGAACTGCAGAAAAGGAACTGCTGATCCATCACAGATGAGTCTCCCCCATAATACCACTGGCAACCTATTTTACTAGTTTCTTCCAATTTCCTAACCAAGTAATTTTTTGTTTTATAGATAATCCAGTAGGTGTTGCATCTTCTGCAAATCTTTAAATACTGTTGTTTTGCATCCTTAGCCTCATCACCTCTTAAACAAAATGGCTGAGTGCTAGAAAAGTTGCTATACCTGAAATACCTAATTTTAGAAAAATTACTAAGATTATGCTGGTTTGCTTGTCTTTATTACAGGTGTACCTGGCAATTTAGCTCCTGTCAAGCGACTCACATTAAGCACATTGCCTGCTATTTTGCTGCCTTCGATGACAGTGATGTGGTAGCTTCTGTCACACAGAGGCAACATTCTCATTGGAAACTCATCACCGACAACCTGCTTCAGTGACAGGATCAGTAATTGCACCAAAGGGGGACTTGTTTAAGTGACAGCATGGTCTTTGCAGGGGATTCCTGTGTTGTTCTGTCCCATGCCTTGCTATATCCCTTCCCCATCCCCACCCCCCAATCCTCCAACATCATAATATTGGTGTTATTCCTCTTTGAGTGCTGTCTCTTCAGTACACCTTGTCCAAGTGAAGAACTGAACCTCACGGCACTTTCCTTGTCATCTTGGAAATATAATATAATATATAATATAATATGACCAAAGCCTAGGTTGTAGGAAGGGGACTTTGTAGATAAAAAGCAGAATTTTTTTGCCTCACAGCCTGGTGATGATGATGATGATGATGATGATGATAACTTTATTTTATGCCGCCTTTCTCCCCAAAGGGATTATGATGATGTTGAGTCCTGCCCCTCCCAAGGAGGCACAATGGGGAATCAAATTCCCATCTCTTGATCAGCAAACAGACATCTTAACCACTGAGCTGAGGGAGATCAACATATATGTCTGGTTAACAATCTTCAGTGATATCAAATGTTCTGTTTCCATGCCAACAATAGACTTTGCAACTAGTGATATCAGAATTTATCTTCTGATTAGCACAGACAACTATGGTTGCACCCCTATTGCTAACCTAGAACTTAATGGTGCTTAGTTTCCAGTATTTTCATTTTTTTGAAAGTAACTTGAACAGAAATAATAGAGTAGTGCAGTGAGATCCACAAATGGGTTGTATATACTTTTTCATGACACCAAGACAACAAAATTATAGAACCTGGACAAATCCTACTTAACTCAATGAGACTTCTTCTGTCTGTGTAGACTTTTGTAGGATTGTGCCATACATAAGGTATCTTTTGTGGTCAGAGATATTTGGTAAGGGAACCTGAATCCTGGTTTAAAAGATAAAAGCACAAGCATTCAAAGAACTAATGTCCGAGTTAATGGACTGTAACTACTGGGATGAATTACATCAGTCATTCAGCACTCCAGATATTTTGGCCCACAACTCCCAGAATTCCAAGCCTGTATTACCAATGGCAAAGGACTGTGGGAGTTGTGGGCCAAAATATCTGGAGGGCCAAAGTTTCACAACCACTGGACAAAATGCTTATAACAAAAGCTTCCTGGACAAAAAACCACTGGACAAAATGCTTATAACAAAAGCTTCTCAGCGGAGGGCTTTTAATCGTGCCAATATTCTGGGGTTTTTCTCTGATTTTAGGCATGCCATTCAGTGTCCTTCTAGTTCATAAAATACCCTGGATTATTCCCCCTAACTTTAATATAATGGCAGCATTATTAAGAAATAATGTAGGAAATACTCCAGGACTGGAACAATCTGATTTTGGATTGGAACATTCCAATTGAAACAGATTTTGTCTGAATCACATTATTTTCCATTGGCCACATTATGTAAAAGCAAATGATAATCAACTTAGAGTATTCCCACATTCTCAAACACACATACACAATCTGCCATTTTCCTGTTCTCCTGCCAAGGCTTCTCCTTTTGGGGATCAAATACATTTGCATCTGTTCAGATGGTGTGATCATTTTAAGCCAATGTGAAAGGGTTTGTAGCCATTCTCTTTGAAGCCACTCCAGCCATCTACAGTAGCAGTGAGAGGGGCAGGAATTGTGACATTTCCATCCTCTCCTGTCTAGGTCTGCTTTTATCTTCCCTTCCCTTCCCTTCCCATTCTCTCTCTCTCTCTCTCCTTAACAGTTAGCTAATCTATCCTGTGGCTATTAAGCAACCAAAGTAGAAGGAGAAAAGTGAGGACTCAGCAGAGAGGAGGAAGTTTAGCTTAGTGCTCTAAAGGAAGGAAGGAAGGAAGGAAGGAAGGAAGGAAGGAAGGAAGGAAGGAAGGA
>JAHTLZ010003526.1:46666674-46686610 GCA_023846285.1 Phrynocephalus versicolor | reverse complement strand
TTATTATTATTATTATTATTATTATTATTATTATTATTATTATTATTGGAAGCTGTAGTCCATAACATAACTTACTCTATTTCTGTTATCAACTAACATGGCAACCAGGATGAGGCTTCAAAGGGTAATTTGAGCTGTGGTGGAGGAGAGACTTGAGAGTCCCCTGGACTGCAAGGAGATCAAACCTATCCATCCTGAAAGAAATCAACCCCGAATGTTCACTGGAAGGACACATTTTGAACCTGAGGCTCCAATACTTTGGCCACCTCATGAGGAGAGAGGACTCCTTGGAAAAGTCCCTGATGTTGGGAAAGATTGAAGGCAAAAGGAAAAGAGGACGGCAGAGAATGAGATGGTTGGACCGATGCAACCAATATGGATTTGACCAAACTCCGGGAGGCAGTGGAAGATAGGAAGGCCTTGCGAGCTCTGGTCCATGGGGTCACAAAGAGTTGGACACGTCTGAACGACTGAACAACAACAAACTCATAAACATAGTTCCATCTAAGGTGCACATGCACACATGCCTCAACCTCCCTCCACACAGGGCTTCACCACCCCTGTGCACCTGTCACAACCATTTTTGATTTGGTTATGATGGAACCTTTAAATATGGTTTTATTGACAGTCCACTTAAAATAACACATACTGTACCACCGAACATAACTTGTTATACTTATAATAGAAACTAGAGTAACACAACAAATTAAACATTCTTACACTATCCAACAGTTCAATTTATATTCCAATTTATCCAATTTTGGTTTTTGTATATGTGGTCAGTGTGCTGCCTAGATGCCCTAAGCACATCCGATCTCACTTGATTTCGGAAGCTAAGCAGGGTCGGCCCTGGTTAGTACTTGGATGGGCGACCACCAGGGAATACCAGGTGCTGTAGGCGCCTGGAGTAGGAATTGGCAAGCCACTCCAGTACTCCTGCCAAGAAAACTCCATGGACATGGAGTCACGTAGAGTCGGTCACGACTGTAACGACACAACACACTCACATATATGTGGTCAGTAGAGGTTGCCATATTTTCAGGAAATGGTTGTACGTTATCTCTCCCCCGTATATTTTAAACCTATTAGTCAGTTTTTCCATAACTGCTACTTCCCACATTCTGTTTACAAATTTTGTGAGTGAGATGCTGAGCATGGTACCCATCAGCAAATCCAAATCTTGTTCTCTCAGAAGAAATGGAAACACCTCTGGAATACGGGTAAACTTCTATATCTTGACGAGAAGGTAGCTGAAGTTGACTGGTAATTAAGTACAATTCTCTTAGGCTCAGGGTCAGACTGGCCTTGACCAAGTTTTCATAAGGTAATGCAGGTGTCCTGCAGCAGCCTTACTCTAGCCTACACCAATCCAACTTCCTCGCTGCTAGACCTCAAAATTAAGACAGAAATTGTTTGGTTTTGTGCTTCTTCACAGCAAAAGGCCAATCTGGAGCAGTCTCATATGCACGTACATATTGAACAGAAGGTATAGTGTTGGATGGGCAAAGGTCAATTTTTATTATACAGAGAGCATATTATACAGAGAGGGCCTATTGTTTTCTAAATGTATGCTGAGCTCTTGTTTGACTTTCCCAAATTATAGGAAAAAGATGCTAGGATGTTGTCAAAAAAACCCCCCACTGAATTCTTCCTCCTTGAAGCCATTTTGAAACCAGCTGCTTGGCTCATACCACATGCAGTATATCATGAAAAGCAGTGCCTGGCTCTCTAGATTCCACCTCCTGTTTGCTCTTGTCACATCATCAGTATATTCAAGGACCTGCCAGCTATTTCTGTTTAGAGTAGCTGGCCACCTGTCTACTCCATCTGCTAGATCTTCTTCCTTCTCTTTCTCTCTTCCTGCTGCTTTTGTTCTACCTAGTTTCTCCTAGCTATTTCTTTCTAAATGGCTCAAAAAGTCTTTGAAGACAGATTTGCACTTTTTGTGCTGTTAAATCAAATCCTGACAGTAATGTCTCTGTGAGAGTTTTTTGAGAGTGAGATTCTTTGAGTTTAGCTGTTCATCTGCCCTAGTTTGATTTACATTCTTTTCAGCCGTTTAAACCTGGTTCTGCTTTGTGGACTCTGGCCAGTGACGAACAGGGTCCTTTGTCTTTTCAAAGAGAAACATGGGGCGTTTATACACGACCCCTAAAATCCGCCGCAAATGGCTGCAAGCTCCGGAGCTTAAAAATGTTTCCCCACCAGCTCTGGAGTTTGCAGACAATTAAGTGTGACCCTGCTCACCTAAGCGCGACCCAGCACACTTTTCTTGTACCTGCTTGAAGAGGGTGAAAAATTTTGATGTGGAGAGTGCCGGCTCTCCTCGCTTCTTTTTGTTGTTTTTCTTTTGCCTCCCGCCCCTTTAAGAGGAACCAGGAAGTAATCGTGGCTCCCACCAGGGCTCGGAGCAGGCACTGGAGGTAAGGCTTTTTCTTTTGTCCGTTTTAAAGGCTTCCCCCCCTCCCTCCCCTCACGCAGCCAGCAGCCAGGATGTACGGAGTGGTGGGGAGGAAGGAAGAGCGACAGACCCCCAAGATCTCTGGTCCGAATTTAAGGGACCAGCGGATTTAGGGGTCGTGTAAAAAGGCCCATGGTGCAGAGCACACCGAGCAGATGTGTACTCCGCCACAGCATGGGAGGATCACCTCCTCTTTTACAAAATTGAGACCAAGAAAGAAAGGTTGCACCATTCCTGAAGCATCCCTCTGCATACTGGAATTCCAGAAATAAAGCAAATTTGCCATAACCCTGTTGGTCTCTGATGTAAACCGAAAGCTAATTGGGCAGTCCGCCGCCCACGAAGCGGAACAAACCTCTACCTTTGGATTTATAAGATTTCACATGGTGAATAAAAAGATAGGCACACCAATTTATTCGTATGCAGTGCTTTGTTATTTTCCCATCCATGTCTTACTGCAAACATTGATGATGAGTAAGGTTAAATTTGTGATTTGATGAGCACAGATTTGGAAGTAGGCCTGAACATTCTTAATGGGGTTTACATTCAAGTCAGATCACTGGTAGCATGTTTTCACTTGGATAGAGGTCTTAAGTGTTTGCAATGGGTAATCAGTGCTATTGGTGCAGCCTATATTCACCTGATACTCCCCAGATACTTTGAACTACATCTCCCATCATGCCCAGTGAGTATGCTGGTTGAAATGGCTGGTATATGTAGTCCAAAGCAGATGGAGGATAATAGCACTGGCCTGGCTTCAGAGTAATGTTCAATAAGTCCCATGGACCTTCAGTCCAGTTAAGCATGCAGAGTATGTAACTCCAGTGTTTAACAAAACATAAAATAATTGGGCTCCACGCTGATTTTGCACCAAGGACCTCAACCACAGGAAGTAGTAGGCACCAGTTAATTAATCTAATGCCTGAAAAAGCAGTGGTTTCAGGTTAGAAATCTGATGAGATGTGTATGAGAAGAGCTGTTCACAAGATAACAAAAGAAATGAAATGATCATCTAGGTCAGCGATGGCGAACCTATGGCACGGGTGCCAAAGGTGGCACTCGGAGCCCTTCCTGTGGGCACCCAACATCGCCTCTTCATAGCCACCTGTATACAGGTTAAATTACTGTATTGGCACTTTGCAAAAAAATTAGTGGGTTTTGAATTGCAGTTTGAGCACTCAGTCTCTAAAATGTTCACCATCACTAATCTAGTTCCTTGGGGCAGGTGAAGTTCATCTGGTGGAATCTTATGCCAGAATTCATGTAAATTCAGATCATAACCTTCTGCCACTGTAGTTACAAGTTAGAAAAAAAGAGGAAAAAATAAAAAGAGAAAAGCATAGTATTACAATTAGTGATTTCACAATGTATATGGTTGTTAAGAAGGTAGTTCATGAAAGCATCAACTAGATCACACAAAACAGGTTGTATGCAAATACTACTTGTGTAAACTGACAGAAGTCTGAGTAGACATGACCAACAAAAATCTCAATAATAGTAATATAAATGAAATAAAAAAGTTGATGATAGAAGAAACATTGGACCTTAATGAAGAGAGACATAAAATGAAGAGTAAAATGACAAAGATTTACACTGGAACATCTGGGGGCGGGGGTTGAGAGAAGAGAAAATAACATGGTGTTCTAAACAGCGTATAAAAATAGAAAATCTAAAGAAAATCTACAACTCCTTTAATTTGTGTAAAAAGACGAAGGAAGTGGCAAGTATATTGGGGAGAAAATGACAATAGGCACTAATGATGGATACTAATAATTCTGTGATACTTTATACTGATGGTAAGATTATACTCTAGAGTGACTACAGTAACAACGTGTTTGAAGAAAACAGCTCAAAATAATTTCTTCTACCAAATATCAATATGAGACAGGAAATACAGAAATCTGCAATACAATATGGCTAACAAAATGGTAAACCTGCTTAATGAAGTAGTCTGAGAGATACTAATGTTAGTAGAAGATGGAAAATCAGAAATTCTAATGAAACTTTTAAATCAAACCTAAAGAAGTTTGGCTGTGATCAAACTTCATAGACTTACTATAGAGATGTCCCCCCTTGGGGCAGAGACAGTACCCCAGCTGGCAGCATGGGTAAGGCCCTTGGGAATCATTAAACCTCTCCATCAGAGTAGGGAGGCCCCGGATGAAAGGAAATGAATTCCATGGGCACATATGCTCAGGAAAGCCAGCTTGGTCTTATCTCTTCCCCCAGATCAGCCGGGAAGCCCATGAGAGAGTTTGTAGGAAAAAAACAAACTGGCTATGTGACCAGCCCCAAAGCCCTGCCCCTCTAAGATAAGGCTTCCCAGGAATTCCCCAGCTCACCTAACTCCTAGGCCCTGCTTCCACCCCTCTGATGCTCTGTCTTTGTAACTAATAAAGCCTTGCGCCCAGACTAGCAGAGAGAGAAACTGCTGCACATGGCCTGGCCTGCTGAACCCGACAATGTGTCCATGTGTAATCATTACTACAACTTACACCATAAGGACAATACCAGTGCTTCTATAGATGTAGACTAGAGCGATTAACATAACTTAAATAGCCATATGATTAAAGTTTTTTTAAAAAACATTTATTTATTTATTTGATTTATATAGTGGCCATCTGGCTGCCAGGGCCACTCTGGGTTGTTTACAGCAAAACAAAAAAAATCAGCTGTGCAAACAACAACAGTTAAAACAATATAACTTAAAAATAAAGAAATAACACAATAATAACTAACATTCAGTGAAAACAGTCTGGGTGGCATAACCATTGGCTTAGAAGCTCATAAAACTCTACATTATTCTGCTGGAAAGGCCTGATCAAATAGCCATGTTTTTAATGATCTTTTGAAGATGTTGAGTGT
Organism: Phrynocephalus versicolor; assembly: GCA_023846285.1. Taxonomy (NCBI): domain Eukaryota; kingdom Metazoa; phylum Chordata; class Lepidosauria; order Squamata; family Agamidae; genus Phrynocephalus; species Phrynocephalus versicolor. The sequence continues at coordinate 46,681,284 of JAHTLZ010003526.1, read as the reverse complement.
AGGGGCTATATGGATGTCAGGGAGGAGCTGATTCCATAGTCATGGTACCACGGCAGAGAAGGCCTAGTGTCTGCTCCCCCCCTTCCTGGGTCTATCTCAGGGTCAGTATCCTCAGCAGCAGTACCTGGGATAAACAAGTTGGTTGGGCAGTATTTTGTATAAGAAGGTGTACTGCCAGGTATTGAGGTCCCATACCCTTTAGGGCCTTGTATGTTAATAGTAGAGAGAGTAGCTCCTACAAAGGAAAAGCAACCTTCCTAACCAAAGACACTTGGAACGCCAACCCCCAGGACCTCCATTTTGTCTGGTTTTGGCCTCAGTCCATTGATTCTCATCCATTCCAACACAGCACCGAGGCAGTGCTCAAGGCACAGGACAGCACCCACGGCAGAAGGATGGAAGGAGAAACAGAGCTGGCTGTCATCAGTGTACTGGTGACACGAAACTCCTGATGACCTCTCCCAAAGACCTCACACTAATTTATTCAGAGTTTATTAGAAATTTGCAGAAGCAAGATACAAGAACTTTAAACTCAGAAGAACTTTGAGAATCAAGAAAGGATAATTCTGTATACACACAGAGACAGACACATGTTACAGTTACAACATCTCTCCCTAGAAGAATAAACAAAGAATTATCCTTTCTTGATTCTCAAAGTTCTTCTCTCTTGCTATATACAGTATAGTATATAGTATAAAAATCATATAGTATATCTATAGTATATATCATATAGTATATATAGTATATATACCCCAAGGGGCCTTGCCTTTCATATACTGCGGTCTCACAATATACTGGGACCGCAGTATATGAACCTTGAAATGGCGGGGGACCATTGTACTTTGGTCTGTGTTGGGAGTACTGTGTAGGGGGTTCCTGCATTACAGGGGGTTGGACTGGATGGCCCTTGAGGTCTCTTCCAACTCTATGATTATTAAAGTTTGTGCAAAGTACAGATTGTTCCAGATGATCCAGACTCAATGGGGAAAGAAGTGCAGGAAAGAAAAGAACTTACTGTGGGAAAAAAGTCTTGCAACTTAGGCCGTTACTTCACGAGCCGCTCGCTTCGCAGCAAGCCGTCATTTCTGTGCGAACCGATCGCTTCAGTCCGCACGCTCCTCCTTTTTGGCTGCGACGTCACCCCGACCACGCCCCCTTTACCGTGCTCCAACCGGGATGAGTGATTCCCCTGGCGGAGGACGGGAATCTTTTCGCTTCGCATCTTGCTTCGCTCCCAACGTCACGTGTGGTCTCGGTTTTTGGTTTTTATTTCAAGTTTTTTTAAAAAATATTCAAACAGGGATATCGATGCATCGCTATATTGTTTCATCGCTTTGCGCTGTTACTTCCTCGCTCGAGTAGCAGCGGCGGCGGCGGTGGCGGGCGCAGGAAGAGCCGCTGCTGCCTCGCCCGGCCAGAGCAGGGCACCCGGGGCAGAGAGCGTGCAAGCGGTGGAGGGCGAGCGGCTGTGCCATGCGGGGCTCCCCCCGAGTAGCGGCGGCGGCGGCGGCGGGGGGCTGCCAATGATGCCAGGAAACAAAACACAGGATTGTACAGTAACCACGCTCTGTCGTGAATGACAGCCAAGCATTGATGCATCGATATGCCGAGTAATTTTTTAAAAAAAAATAAAAGGAGAGTGGAACCGGACGTTGCAAATCAGCTTTCTAATGCGAAGGGAGCAGGTGAGGTAGTAATCGATTCGGTCCCAAAAATGCCCCGCGTGAGTACAGAGAAACGGGGGTGGGAGCGAAGGGAGACCACGTGACCACCACGTGACCGCCTCCGAATTCAAATCGAAGGCAAGGTCAATTCGAAGCGAGGCACCTCGTGAAGTAACGGCCTTAGATTGTATGTAACACAACGTTACTTAGAACTCTTGCATCCAAGTTGAGGAGAGGAAAAGCCAACCCCCCCTTCTCTCTGTGTGTGTTTGAGTAATCTACTTGATTTAAATCTGATGATCTTAGCAGAACTTATCAGCATCTCAAAATAGGCTTCCTGAATATTATGCTTTTGTTACATCATTGAAGGAAGTATGCATCACAATTCATTACTCTTAAGGAAGAAAGCCTTGCTTCTCATGTACTTCATTTATATTTTGGTGCCCATGATCTGCTTTTGGATAAAAACACTCATCTAGCTGTCTTGTATTCCTACTTTGTGCTACTATTGATTTCCATTACAACAGCATAATGATCAACCATACAGAATGCCCCAAGGCTTTATTTATTGTTTCCCTCTTTTTTTGTTCATGACTTGCAATACAGTCTTATAGTTAGAATTCTATTAGTGCTTTCTTAAACTTGAAATCTGCCAGTTAGCAAACAAGAATGAAGAATTGGCTAGCATTCAGCAGCTCAGGAAACTACACTGCCATCAACACTGGCATAATTTGCATACACATCCACCCTCAATAGGGTGTAGTACGCAGTGATAATTTGAGGTCTGTGTAACAGGGATGGAAGGGGGGTGGCTAAAACAATGCATTTTGCTTACATTTCCTGTTTCACTGTGATTCTTTTCAAACCCCATTTTCCAAAGTACCTTTTATATGCTCGGGAGATAAGCCTAGATTTGTCTTTACCCAGATAATCATCAGTCAGCAAGGGATCGGATTTTGGATGTGATGATGCATTTATTTTGCTCTGAGCTAATGGACTCTTGGCAGAGGCTTCCTGATGACCTCTTGTACGAGAATGGATCAGGAAGGCAGAAAAGAAGGAATGGTGGCAACCTAACTTAGGCCAAAGAAAGGGAAAAAATAATCCCAGTGATGTGTTACTCTTCATGTATTTCAGAATGCAGAAATGTAAACGTTGTTTTGACGCTTTTAAAGGCATTTTCAACAGAAAATATTAATTTAAGACTGGATGCTTTGTTTCACAACTCTACTTGTAGCAGTCAACAGTGTTGGTTTTTTTTGGGGGGGGGGGTTAAAACAATTTCTTCATATTAGAGTTTGATAGGATAGGGTGAATTGGTCAGCTCCATATTCACATTTAGAGATGGGCATGAACAAAAAAAATGGTGATTTGTTTTGGTTCAATATTTATGATTTTTTTCCAGCACCAAATGCGCGACTCCTGGGGCCCGGTTGGCACTGGTTTTATTTTTATTTTTTATTTTTTTTTCATTTTAGGGTGCTGACCTGGCCACCCCTGGGGCCAGGTCAACGCTCCTTTATTTAATTTATTTTTATTTTTATTTTTATTTTTTTATTTTTTTCCAGTTCCAGATTCCTGGCCCACGCTGCAGCTGTAGCAGGGCTTTTATTGTTTTGTTTTTGTTTTGTTTTTCTTCAAGCGCTGACCATGTGGCCCCTGGGGCCCAGTAAGTGCTGGTTTTAGTTTTAATATTTTTTTCTTTATTTTAGGGTGCTAACATGGCCATCCCTGGGGCCGCGATGGTGCTCTTTTATTTTATTTTATTTTATTTTTATTTATTTATTTTAACTTCTGACCATGTGGCCTGCACTACAGCTGTAGCACAGGCCTGTGAGCTTTTTCCTGCAGCCAGGAAGACTGAAGACCAGCACCAGGTAGGAGACATCGCCGCCATTAACAAACCGAACCGAACTGAACCAATTTTTTATTTCATTTTGTTTTGTTCTAAATTCACTCTGGAGTTCATTATTTGTTTCATTGGGTAACAAAGTGAATAATAAATAATGAAACAAATTAAAAGTAAGTTTCGTGCCATCTCTATTCACATTTGTAAGATCTTGGGTTCTGTCCATTTTACTTATGAAGGGATTTGTGGGATTTGGTATGTTTTGAACAAACCAGTCACAAAATAAAGTTCTCAACCACTTCTACCAGCTCAGTCTGATGAATAACGTTATTTCCAACAAGAAAGGGACCATTTTGCTCCTTAAGATGAGAAGCTTGACAGGAAAACAGGTGACAACCCTAATTCAGCTTCACAAATGTTCCTTGAGGACACAAAGAATAAAACCATATGGGTTGAGAACTAAGCACTCAAAGCGTTTATTTCCCCCTCATTCACTAAACACTCATGTTGTCTCAAATGCTTTATGTCCAATTTATGGACATAAAAGGAGTGTGGATTTTGGCTAGTTCAAAGAACTTTTCAAAGAACTAGCAACCCAGACTCAGTTATCAGTCGTTCCTAGCCTCAAGATGGGACTACCAAAGGTTTACTACACTATAGTAAACACTATATTTGTCACTTCAGCATCATATCTAGAGTGCTTTTGTCACACCACTTTCAAATTATGACAGCAGTATTACCACAGCAATCTGTTTTAATGAAAAGGAAAATGACTGAAAGTTTATTCCCAAAAGCAAACTTCTTTTATCTTTCACAGGAAGCCACTCAAAATGCAAACATATGCACATACTTGTATGAGTGGCAAGTCTATTGTTTTTGGGCTCATGTACCATCTTCCTCTATATGGTGAAACTGATAAATCTGCCCGTTCTATAGAAGTTGATTTTGTGTTGTGCTGCTTGACATATAATGTTGCAAGTAGCAAATGTGAGAAGAAATGCAACACAGAGAAAATTGTGCACCTGCTTACATTTTAAGGCATGTCGTTTTTCTGACCACCAAAGAATACGCAAAATAACTTGTTCCTGACACATTCTTTTTCACATCATAGATAGCTAAAAGCTGAGTCGATTGTAGTGCTGGCAATGTTTGGTGTTTGGGAGTGGATACTAGAGTCAGCAAATTTCACAGAACATTGAACAAGCTGTGAATAACTCCAGGAAATGGATTGATGACTAAGTTGTTTACACAACAGTAGGCTATCCATATGTCTCTCTCTCTCTCTCCCTCTCTCTCTCTCTCTCTCTCTGTATATGTGTGTTGATAATTTAGCAACATAAGGTGCAAGTCATTGACAGAGAGATATGATTTTTTGAGGCTCAGAATCTGAGTAGAGCTGCTGTAGTATTACACCAGTTCTTTTTAAACAGTTCATTTTAGAGACATTTATAAAAAGTTTCATATCCCAACCATCTTTGAAATAATCTATAAAACAATTGTTTAGCCTATTCTTACATTTCTATTTTATAATGGCCAAATGACTCCTCCCCTTTTACACCTAAGATTATGAAATAACTGATTACGATAATGTATTCTGTGCTAAATGTGTAACGTTAAAAGTAGAGATATGCATCTCTAAATACTTGGATCACATCCTGAATGTACACTGGGATCTTATTAATTGAAGTTTCCCATCCACTGCATGTTTAAAAAATATCTTCACCATACTTTATGGATGCTTCCAGAGAGATAGGTGGGCAGCTCATAAAACTAACCATAAAAATACTGTGCAGCTACTCTATCATGTTTATTTTCTGTGCCTAAAAATATGAAGAAAGGAGCAACAAAACATAGGTGGTTACAAATGGAAGATATCTTTGATTTCCATGTAAATCCCATTAATAAAAATGCAATTACATGATAAAAGCTTAGTCTAGAATCGCCCTGCCTCAACAATCAACTAATACTTATTATTGACATGTAAGATTAATATGTTGGTTAATTTTTACATCTTAAAGATCTAAATCATCTGCCCAGAGTAGCCTTTGGGCTAGATGGTGCAGTATAAAAATCAAATCAAATCAATCAATCAATAAACTTTAGTCATTCATTCATTCATTCCATTTTATATCTTTCATCTGGACTAGAACCCCTCTATTTCTATTTTATTTATTTATATTTGTAGTGATGCCATTTTTTAAAAGTTACATATCCTTTCCAAGTTAGACTCGCATCCAATACAATGACTGGACTGGTAGCTTCATTGCTAGCTCTGGGTGTACTGCTTCAGCCTGGACCTAGACATATCTGTGCTGGCACAGACATTGGCAGGAGGAAGACTGTGTGCAAGCAGTTGTTGATTATGGGCATCTTCCCTATAGATTGCCCATAAACAAGCACTGATCTTCAGGAGGCATGCTGGGAGAGTTTCCTTTTAGGACTATAGTTCCAGAACCCCCACACCACCAGCCAGAATGGCAACTTTGGGGTTTATGATCTTAAAATGTACATCTTGCAAAGTGGAGTTCAGTGGCATGTTAGCAACTTTTATATGATTAATGCTTGGAAGGGCCTCTAATATTGACAATAGGGGTGATTACACAGGTTTTTGTTTTGATGTCTAGTACATTGTGCCAATAGGCCAGGTCACTTTTTTTGCTGGCAACCAGGTGACCTAAGTTTCATCCCAAACTAAATGGTCCTAAGAGTGGTCCTATGTACAACTTCCTGGGTGTCTGTGAAGGGGCTTCTCTTATTAAGAGCTGTGATGGAACCCTCAGTAAGGGCGCTTTTACATGACCACTAAGATCTGCTGGCAATTTAAATTTGGACCAGAGATCTTGGGGGTTTGCTGCTCTTGCTGTGTTCCCACCCCTCCGCACTCCCTTGCTCCTGTCTGTGTGATGGGAGAGAGAAAAAAAAGGAGAAAACAATGCAGGCTCACCTCCACTCGGCCGTCAGGAGCTGCCGCAAGAAGCATTCCAGTGTCTTAAAGGGGCAGGGGGCAAAAAACAAACAAACAGAAGTCAGGACAGCCCGGCACTCATTGCTTTGCAATCCACATCAGAAATTTTTCACCTTCGGAGACCAGGTACTTGGAAAATGCGCTGGGACGTGCTTAGGTGGGCGTGGTCGTACTTAATTTTTTTTAAAGTCCGGAGCTGGTGGGAAAACAATTTTAAGCTCTGCATCTGGAAGCCCTTTGCCTCGGATTTTAGGGGTCGTGTAAAAGTGCCCTAAGTTTACCTGGCAACAACAAAAAGAGCTGATTGGATGAAATAGTGCAGGAGGAGAGCCAATCCAGGAGGGCTTATAAAAAAGGAGGGCTGACCAGATGCAAAGGAGAGAGAGAAAGATTGCTAGAGAATGGAAAGGAGGTGGTAGGTTGTAGCTAAGGACAGGATTTCTGAGTTTTGGGGGAGATTACTTTTTTTCAGAAAGAGAGAGTTCTAGTGTGGGAAAGCTGACTCTTATAACATCTGTAACATTAAGCTTAAGAGTGTGCCTTGTAACAATTCGGAATAATTTGTTTTTATGTTTTAGGTTAAAACCCACTTCTCACTTATGATTTGAGTTTAAATCTAGGTTGCGGTAGTCACAGGTGCTAGTGGGATTACTCTGTTTTGGTTTGTTTCCAGCATGTGTCATCTCTGGGATCAGAGCAAAGCAGAGCTTGCTGCCTTCCAAGCCCAGCTTTCCATTAAGTATGCTAAACCAGCAGGATAGCCCCTCTGGTTTGGGTCATTTTGTTCAAGTTTAACAGTGGAAGTGTTTTTCAATTAAACTATCTTTCCTTCTTGTCGGACAATGCTCAGAATTGTTACATTTCTGTCAGGGCATTATGTGAAGGTTGACTGAAATGCGGCAAAAAGGGGGAAAGTGGGTGATGAGGAAAGGGTCAAATCCAAGCACGTAGCTACATTTTTTTCAATGAAACCTTTACTTACAGTTTACCTATTGTTTGAGTTATTCCTTAACTGCCTGTTGACCTTGGAAGGGGTGTGCATAGCTCTGCACATGTGGTTGGGTTGAAATTCCCATCATCTGCAATTCTAGGCTATGGCTTTTTGATGTTGCCATATCTGGACGGTCCCACCTTTCTGATCTGTGCTAAAAGTGCAGCTTATCAACTGCAATATGACCCCCTCCCCTAATATAGTAGATCCATTCTTTACAAAACCTAGATGTCCCCTGCCCCTGGTGCATGTGAAAACAGACCCAGATCCTGCAAGTAAGTAGGATTAAAAATTGTTTATTAAGCTATGGTAGAGAACACTACCTAAAATTTGAATTAAATTAAATGCTTTCTCCTATTTCAAAGTGTGAAGAAAAAATAGGTGGGTTTCTGTGTGTGCATGTTTTCTCGTAGTTTTCTGAACAGCAGGTAGTTACTTCTCTCATCTCACCTCAATAGTTACAGAAATGAATCATTGAGGAAGCCCCAGGTGCTATTGTCACTACAGTCTCTTTTGAAGTGTGTCCTCTATAGAGCATCTCTTGGTTGTTTCCTGTTTCTTGGTAAGCTTCCAAGTGCAAGATGCTAAGAGAGGACTCTTCTTTAAAGCCAAGAGAGAGAAAAGCATTTTATATGCTGTTCCGCTGGTACGGTCAGTACCATGGAAACCAGAGCAAGCTGCATTCTTAGCAGCTTATCAGTGTCAGCCAGAAGAGCCATATAAAGTGAAGTGAAAGCTGTTAATGGAGATCTTTCAGTGCCTCGGCTTGAGAGGACTCTTTTAAGCACTTTGTCCTCCAGTTAGGCTTCAAGGAGCTATGGTATACTTAATGAGAAAAGTGAGAAAATGATCACTACCTCTTCTATGATTGGTTTATAGCATATAGAATTCTAGCAGCATAGTCAGACAATAGATTCATCCTGCCCTAGTAACTCTGTCTGAAAGCATCCATCCTGAGTTTCATTGCACTGCCTGGAGATCTCTAAGATTCCCTGGTGGTCTCCCATCCAGATGTTAACCATGGTTAAACCTATTTATCTTCTGAAGTCAAATGAGAACACATGTGTTCAGGTTGATTGTAGTAAAGGCTGTTGTACTTCAGTCAATTTGTTTTATGTTTTTATATCCCACTCTGCATCACAGGCTTATTGTCCTGGGGGACCTCAACATCCATGCAGAGGCACAGGTCACAAGGCCTGCTCTTGAGTTTTTGGAGACCATGGCCTCCTTGGACTTATCCCAACTTGTCAATGCTCCCCCACACATGGCAGTTTCTAATGCGCAGAAAGAGTGTGGCCCAATGGCGGCTGATCTTGTGTTGGTCCCTTTGTTATGGTCGGACCACCACCTATTAAAATGCAGCCTAACAGTGGCACTCCCTCTCTGTGGTGAGCTTGGACCCATTAAGTTGGTCTACCCATGTAGGCTAATGGATCCCTCTTGGTTCCATAATACCATGCGTGGGATTCCCGATGAACTGGTTGGTACACCTGTTGATGCCTTGGTGGAGGGCTGGTATGTCTCTGCCACCAGGGCAATCGACATGCTCGCTCCTGAACACCTCCTTTGCCACAGGGTCCAGGCAGTGCCATGGTTCAACCAGGACCTACTGGCCCTAAAGCAGAATAGAAGGAGGCTAGAGAGCATTTGTAGGTGGGACCTGACAGATTATACATTAACTGCTGCCAATATCGTGTCAACTATTTACTCAGCTGGATTTAAGGCTTCAAGAAGATCTTATTTCGCCATCCGGATAGGCAAAGCACAAAACCATCAGTCTGAATTGTTCTGTATAGTCTGCGATCTATCTGGGGTTGGTTGCAGTGATAGGCATCCACCTAGTATTTCCTGCAACCAATTTGCAGCATTTTTAAAATCAAAAGTAGAGACCATCCTCCAAGACCTGGATCTCTAGTTAAAATGGCACAACCCAGACCACAGACCACATCAATGCAGTGGACCCTAATATTACGTTCACTAGGGAAGACACCCAAGAGAACAGGCTGGCTTTTCTGGATCGTGCAGTCATCATCAGACCTAACAGTGGCCTGGGAGTAGAAGTCTACAGGAAACCCACCCACACAGATCAGCACTTACTGTTTGATTCCCACCATCCATTACAACAACAATTAGGAGTCATCAGAACCCTAAAGCACAGAGCAGAGAGCATCCCCACCTCCACAGAAGCCAAGAAGAAGGAAGACAGGCACCTGAAGACATCACTTAAGGCCTGTGGATATCCAAAGTTGGCCTTCAACAAAGTAGTGTGCTGACCCAGAAGAACAATGGATCAGCCAGAGACACAGACCCAATGGATGAACCTGGTCATTCCCTACATGGCTGGAGTGTCTGAAAAGCTTAAATGGATTTTTGGCAAACACCACATCTGATAGCTGTTGTGACTTTTTTGGGTTAGGGCTAGGGTTAGGGTTAGGGTTAGGGCATGGGTTTGGGTTAGGGTTAGGGTTAGGGTTAGGGCTACGGCTATAGAGCAGAGCAAAGAGAGAACTCCTAGTTCCCTGAGCTCCTTGCCTTCTGAAGAGGCCAGCCACAGAGTCTGGCAAAACATCAGGAACAAAAACTTCCAGAACATGGTCAAACAGCCGGAAAAATTCACAACAGCTAACAGATCCCGGCCAGATTACTGTCCATGCAAAATAGATGCAGGTTGTTCCCTACAATGAATCTATTGTTTTAAAAAAGTGAAAGTAATCAATTATTGTCAGTTATAAAATATTATTGTCATTTAAAGCTGACTCCAACCCAAGTGTCTCTGCTTAATCATCAAAACTATTTCTACACTCATATTCAGAAGTCAGTAGTAGCAGTTGTGCACAAGTCCAACACGATACATGTAGAATAGAACTTAAAGCTGATTACTTGATTGCTCAGTACTTTATGTCTCTGGCTGTGGATCTGGAGGTGGGAAGTTTGATTCCGCATTGTGCTTCCATGAAAGGGGGTGGACTCTATCATAAGGTCTCTTTCACCTATACAGTTCTAAGATTAGGACGATTCTATTTTTAATGCCCACAACTCTGGGAGATAGGTAAGGCTGAATGATGTCAGCTGGGCCAAGATAATTCAATGAAGCTCATGGGCTTAGTTGAGGACAGACTCCTTATATTTGTGGCATTTGTCCAGCTGTGCACCCACATAATCTGTAGTTCTAACAAGTCAAAATACCACCCAGAGTTTGAAGGCTATGTGTCGAAGGAACACTTAAAGATAAGTAGAGTGGTACCTCTTAAGAAAAATGCTTTGTAAAACAAAACAAAAAAGAAAAACTCATAGGAAGAAACAAATTTCTAGGAATAGGCATGCTTCGCATGACAAAAAAATCCCTATGGGATGATTTTCCAAGATGAAAAACCATTCCACATGTACCGAGGAAACAACCCCCAAGTTATTTTTGTCTTTATTCTGGACTCTGGAATGGATTAATCTGTTCCCAATGCATTCCTATGAGAAACTGTTTCATAAGATAAAATTTTCTTAAAACAAATTGACACGTAGAATGAATTAAATTCATTTTAAGAGTTACAACTGTCTATGCATATACCTATTAGATGTAATCCTTGTCAACTGTTATGCATGTATATTGATTAATTCAATTCCTATGCATATGTGCATTGTTTCACTATTTTATTGATTATTTTAATGTGTGTGCATATGTACATGGTTTAAAGGCCTATGGCTATAAGAAAAGCAGCACTAGAGCAATAAGATTTGTTAACAGCTGCCAGAAGTAATGGAGGGTGTAGCCAATGGCCCACATGACTAATTGAAATGCCTTTTAAATATTGAAATTATGTGTGAGTTTTGATCTTGCTGCATTTTGGCTTTAACCTAGCATTGTACTGAATTTGGCTATTGTAGTGTATCTTTAACTTTTTTTCTTTTAATATTGAGTCATTAACTTGGTACCATCATGTATATATTACTATTTGTACCTATGTTTTTAAACTGCTGGAAGGTGAGGGACCAATGTGATCAAAATAACAATAACGTATAAGATTAAATGGAACACTTTACTGTAGTTGCTATATATTTATATGTTTAAGTAATTCTTTGATTATTCTTGGTTCACAAAAAATATCAAAGCAATTCATAGAACAAAAATTGTTTTAAAAAGGGTCAGCTGGCCATTGTATTTATTTATTTATTTATTTATTTACAGAATGTTTTAGCCACCCCATTACCAAGTAGTCCCAGTCTAAAAAATTCTGTTAAAAATTGGTCTCTGGGTGGCTAAAAATATACAAAACCCCAGTTTAAAAAACTAATATTCTTTAAAAGTTTCATTTAAAAATGAACCAAAGAGCTTTAAAATCCATTTTGAACACCAGTTTTGGGCACACAAGACGATACAGTTTTTGCTGAAAGTTAATCAGGTGTGTAGCCAGCCTTTCTTCCACACAATATCAAGTCTATCTGGACAATTTGTGGTCTATGTATTGGAACGGTGTCAGAGTGCTTTGTGCACAGTGGCTCCAACTCTCTTGGTTGCTGCTTGGGCAGTAGTGGCAGCTGGTAAATATGGCAACCTTAACATGCTGTATGCAAAGGCCGTGTGCAAAGACTCAAAACTTCTGCTGGTTGGTTACAGTCCAAACAGAGCTGCTGATCCCTTCCAAACATCTGCCCCTTTGAAGACTGCTGTGTTCTGCTCTTTCCAATAGCTTATATTCCAATGAACTGGTGAATTAAATCATATCTGCCCAGTGAAATCATGAGGATGATTGAAATTTACCTCTATAATGCTGACATCTGATAACAGATCAGACGTGCCCTTAGAAGTGACAGTTGAAACCAAGCCAAATTGTCATGGTTAACAATAAAAGTCAATAGAATGTTTTCTTGACCCAGTGAGAATTCCAAGCTATTGAAGGAGGGTTCGGGTTGGGTTAAGATTTGAGGTCAACATCCTTCAAGAGAATAATATTGTCCCAGGTCGCATAATTTATCTCTGCTTCTGGAACATCACTATTTTCTTCCTGAGTAGCTGATCTCCTTGTACCATAAGTACAAGAAGTGAAGTTTCAAGTGTGAGTAATATATTATATCATTATAAACCTGCTTTTAGCTGAAAACCAATTTTTCCCTTTCAAACCAGAAAAACAAAGCAAAAATGTAGACTATAAATGGAAGCAGAAAGCTCCCTGTATCAAATAAAGGGAGATTAGACCTGAATTTTTCCAAACACTCATTAATTCAATGGCACAGCAGGGTGGTGGTAGAATCAAGCTTGATTAATTTGTGTGCAAAAACATTCTATTAAAATGAAAGAATAATGACCAAATGTTCACCAGCAAATGAATACTGATGAAATGATGCAGCTGTGTGAGGGTCCACTCCAATTGAATACAAGGGGCATGTGGGATGGATTGTACAGCACAGAGCAGAACACCTTGTTTTCATTGTTTTCATCCCTTCAACGTGACCAGGTGGATGCATATGCTGGGCAGGAAACACAGTGAGTAAGGGCAGAGAATGGAGATCTGTGCACAATCTTCATATCATCATCCAACCCACTGCCAACCTGCTGTTCAGGGAATAGAAAACAGTGAACAAGAAATTCAGTGTGGGAGTAGGTGACAGGGAGGGATAAATTAAAAACAACAACTATAACAAAGCTCTAATTTCTCAAAATGCATGGGTATATGATTCAGGTTTTGTCAGCACACCAACAGATCATCTCCTTCCCTCTTTTGTTCATGAGCAATAGTATTTTGTATTAGAGGAAGACTGGTTCATAAACAAAAGCCTTCATGTTGCATCCCAAGAGCTGGCAGATTCTGTTATCCCTATAAATATATGCACGTGGTCTCCTTATGAGGAACCCCAGAATTCACCTGTGCCTCTACAAACTAGCTACAACTCAGAAGGGGAAGGCACTGGCTTTTATTGGAGGGAGGAAATTGGCACCATTCAAGGTCTAAATTGATTTTTTTCTTTTTTCTTTTTTGAATAAAAGGCAATAAACTGTCCTGACGGGATTCATGTTATGCTGAATTTGTTTCACACATGTGACAAGTGGGCGCAAATTTAATCCTAACGTGACAAAGGAAGAGAGAGACCTTTGCATGGAGGATGGGGGGGGTTGACCTTTCAGCAAGTATGTTCATGAACAGAAATGAAAAGAAAACAAACAAACATGCATGCTGTGTTTGAGGTCCTCTGCTTTCTTGGCCCTGGCGGGGTTCTCTGCCCTGTAGCTGCTTTACTTTTTCTACAGGTGCTCAAGCCATGCAAAGACAACCATACCAATTTGTGGGGTCTGATTGGGCTGTGCCCCAGGACACCCAGCCAGCCAGCCCACATTCCCCCAGCATCCAATAATTCAGACAGGCATCCCTACCAGCCCATACTGGGAGGTCTCTGTCAGCATAAACAAACAAAAGTCACCTGAGAGGTTTGCAGCCCTAAAATAAGAATTCCTTCCCATCCCTCGTGGGTGGATATGTCTTTATGTATAGCCCTCTGTAGGTGGTGTTCTTGCTGTCATTCAGCAAATACAGTACAGTATAAGAAAGGAAACTTACAGTACAGAGAGAGAGAGAGAGAGACCAGAATAGCATCCATGGTTCCTATGTGTGTAAGGGCAAGTGTGCAAGTCATTTTGTGTGAGTGTTTTAGTGATCATTCACCCTTCCAGCCTCTAGAATTCCAACATATTCTGGTCACATGTGAAGTTTCTTGCTTGCCTCCCACCCAGATGTCCCCCTTTCTGCACGTACAACTGCCATCTCCACTTCCCACCTTTTGCTTCTTCCCACTTCCCACCTTTTTTCTAGTCTTCTCCCCCAGTTTTATTAAATGTTCCCTTTTCTTCCTTCCACTTCTCTTTGTGTCATCTTGATTTTCTCTCTTCTCCTAACACGTGGCTTCTACCTATCATCTTTCACCCCTCCACCATTTGTGCCTCTGGGCTTCTTTCTCTCTTTCAAGGTAGAGGAACCAGCACTCAGGTAGTACAGTGTGTTCTTCCTCATGTTCTCTCACAATTTCCAAACCATTCTATACATGTCTTCTCTTCAACTATGAAGTAAATATAGTGGTGCAAACAGAGTGGTATAAATATAGTGGGGTGTGTGTGTGTGTGTGTGTGTGTGTGTGTGTGTGTGTGTGTGTGTGTGTG
>JAHTLZ010003526.1:46656121-46666664 GCA_023846285.1 Phrynocephalus versicolor | reverse complement strand
GTGTGTGTGTGTGTGTGTGTGTGTGTGTGTGTGTGTGTGTGTGTGTGAATATATACGAGATACAAAGAGATACCTAATTTTGTATTTTTGTTTCCCCCATTCAGTTACTTTTACTAACAGTGAATGACTTGAGGGGCTTTCTAATTGCTGTAAATAATAACTTAAAGAAAATTCCTTTCTAAGCTTAGGTTCTGAATGGGACCGTCAATTGGACAGATGGAAATTTGGAAAATACAATATCATGGGCCAAAGATGTGCACCACATGTACACTGTGGGAAAAAAAATAACGAATTAGCATTGGGCAACCTACAGGGCCCCAAAGTGCCACCAGAAGGATGCTGAACCACTTCTGATTGCTTTATACCTACAACATCCTGAGAGAGCACCTGTCTTCATTTCTCAGAAAACCCACAATGTGTCATGTTTTCATTTTTCATGACTCACATCATGTTGTTTTTTAGTCACTTCTTGTGTGTCTCCTGAATAAATGAAATGCTCCTTTTTAAAACTGGATGTTATGTTCATAATGGGCTTAAACCGATTAAGAAAAAAAGGTATGCTAATTTAAATGGTCCTCTAGTGGCCACTTAAACTCACTTCTTAAGAAAATGAAACACCTCAGAAGAATTCATTGTGTTAATTTGGAACTCATTTTAACACAGGACAAATCCAAGGGGGTTTTTTGGCTATGTGACCAGGCCCAGAGACACCATACATTGGATTGCGACAGTTGTACATAATTCTTAATGGTGATCTGGCACAGTTTGTTGGCTTACTAATTAGTGTAGCGTATAATTAAAAAGTGCTTGAAAGTGAGTCCAATTTTTGAAGTTTTGAACTTTAGTCTTGATGTGTATTTTACAATATAGTATATCTTTTCAGTTGATATAGATATCCATTTCTAAGACGTATGAAGTTTTAAAAACTCAGTGCACTCTGATATTTACAGGATATAATGCTTCAAGGATTTTCTGCACCCATGTTTTCTTCTCACACTTTTAAGTTTCTTATTCATTGTGTATCATGAAATAGTGTATTGCTGTTTGACACCCACAGCAATATTCCTGGCAATACTCTTAAAGCATGCTAGTATAATTTGACTACGACTGAGTAACAGTAGCAAATGCTTAGAATTAACATTTTTTTGCAATTGACCTATTTAGAGCTAGTTCATATTGAAACATTCCCAAATTGTTCTCACTGTGTGATGCGTAAACTATTTTTTAAAAAAATAACTTTTATTTTTAAAGAGAAGGGAGAGAAAAAGCATATTACTTTGTGTTTAGTTAGTTTCACGAAGGTGCATTTAAAGCAGCTTGAAATCTTAGTGACTCCATTATATTGCAATTGAGGCATTTAATTTACATTCCTGATGAAGAAAAGACTTCCCTCCCCTCTTTATGCCCCACCTGCATAATCACATTCTACTGTGAAAATGTAATTAGGCGTTTTCCATTCATTGTGAAGCTTTCAAAGTTACCATTATTTATATATATGTTCATCTAAAAATAGGACTCAAGAGTCAAATGGAAATTTTGGAAGGGCAAATGCCTTTTTGGAATTTTATTATCCAAATGTCTGGATGAGAGCTTGTGAAAGTTACTTTTTGAACTACAGCTTCCATGCTGCTTGGCTGGTGCTTTGGAGAAGCTGTAGTCTAAAACCATAAATTTTGCTAAGATATCTCTTCTTCATTTTGATACCTGAAGCTCAAAAATACCAACTAAGTAAGGGCGTTTATACACGACCCCTAAGCTCCGCTGCAAATGGCTCCCAGCTCCGGAGCTTAGAAATGTTTCCCCACCAGCTCCGGAGGTTAGAGAAAATTAAGTGCGACCACGCCCCCATAAGCGCGACCCAGCGCACCTTTCATGTACCTGCTCTCAGCAGGTGAAAATTCCTTGATGCGGATAAGAGTGCCGGGTTCTCCTCGCTTGTCTGTTGTTTTTTTGCCTCCCGCCCCTTTAAGAGCCCCTTGAGAAGGAACCAGGAAGTAACGGGGGCTCGTGGCAACTTCGACCGGCACCGGCAAGTTAGTAAAGGCTTCTTTTGTCCTTTTTCCCCCTCCCCCCCTCACACAGACAGGAGCAGGAACTGCTGAGGGGTGGGGACGCAGGAACAGAAACGAACCCCCAAGATCTCTGGTCCGAATTTAAGGAACCAGCGGATCTTAGGGGTTGTGTGAAAAGGCCCTAAGAGGAAGGGTGGCCTTTATGTCCGTCAGTGACACTTACATTGGCATTGGTTGCCAAAAATACCTCAACTAATACCTTTAACTCTACATGTTATTCACATCAATAGACTCCACCAAAAATGTGGAGGGGACAGATCCTTCCTCCTCAATTGTTGCTTACTTCACATGAAGAATGACACAGAGATGCGTAGAGTCTACATGTGAATATGAACCCCTGTTTTCTAGGCTTCTGGCATGTGAGTATAGCCTACAGTCTGATCACATGGAGAAGGTGACATTAGAGCAGGAAGGCTTAGAGATGAGAAGGCCTGGGAAAATGGAAAAAAATTGAAAAAAAAAACCACCATGGTTTTTTTCTGGGTTGTTTTTTTTTTTGACGCCTTTTGGTTTTTTTCTGAAAATTTTTAAAAAGAAAACATGATTGTGGAATGTTTTATTTTAACATGATAAATACAATATTTTAAGACAGGGTGTTCTAATATTTTCCAAATCATTTTTTAAAAATATGCATAGTATCAGATTATTCTAATTTCTGTGCCCTGAGGACAAGCAAGTCCTAGGTTACAAACTGAACTCTCCAATTTCTTTGGAGGTTCTGCTATTGTCACAAGGAAAAGGAAAATGTTTCACTTTTGTTTTTGCATGTGGATGGGTGTGCAGTGGGCCCTTGTATAACAGTTTGTATAACATAAAATTTGTACAACATAAAATATTCTGGAGATAGGGGAAATTTGCTTAACAGAATTGCCTATGGGGCAAATCTGTACAACATAAAAATGGGATCACTCTGTTTTCAATGCATTCCTATGGGAAATTTGTATAAAGGAAAATTTGCTTAACATAATTTCATTTGGAACGAATTAATTCCTTTATACAAGGTACCACTGTATTTGGTTCTTTTCTGTCCTCTTCACTAGGCCTCAAAGCACTGGAAGAAAATATAGAGCAACAACATGATTTTGCTTAAATTCCATGTCCATTCATTGAAACTTAGTCCCACTTCCTTCTATACATTTCCCCCCCTCTTTAATTCTTTTTACCAGAATAAGGCTTTTATTTTATTTTTATTTAATACTGTGGAGAGGAATTATGAATTGTGTTAATTCTGGATTTTTAAACATTGTTTTGTAGAGGTTATATTATTCCCCATAAACTAGAAAACAGTTCAGGAGACTGTTACTCCCTTTGATATTTACAATTACAAATAAATATTATTTAAAAAATAAATTCTGTTTGTAATAATTGTTTGGACACACTGTATTTTAATTTCCTAGTTGTAATAAATTTATGCCAAGTCAAATTATCCATAGTCATATTTTATGTTCCTAAAGTAACAGAATGACTTTCAAGCTGTAAAGGGGGGGGGGGAATGCTAATGTAGCATACTGTAGGCCCCAGCTGTAGACTCCCTCCGAGCCTTCTTGTTGCTCCCCTGGTCTTTACATCTTTGGTCACTTGCTGCAGAGCTGTTCAATGGACCCGCTGTGTGATCCTGCTCCTTTCCCTTCTTATCCCCTCCCATTGTGACACTGCTGCCCCTCTTCCTTTTTCCCCCATCTTCCTCCCCACTTATTCCATCTGCCTGTGGGTTACCCTTGACCTTTTATAATCCTTTATTGTTATTTTTATTATTCTTATTATTATTTCTTTTTCTTATTATTATTATTATTTTTTCTATTGTATTGTTTTATGTGGTTGCTTAGGTTATTTAGTTATTGTATCTTGGTTGTTTATTATTTAGTACTGTATTTTGGTGGTTATTTTTGGTATTTTATTTCTGTATTTCTGTATTTTCTTCTTCTGTTTTGTTTGGTCTGGGCCCTTGACTTTTTGAGATCTTATGGAGCCCACCGGGTGCCCCATTAGGGTGGTGTCGGGCCGTGGGAGGTACGCTGTGGGCCGACGGGTCGATCGGATAAGGAGAACTCGGGACAGGCAATTGCTGCCTGTCCCCCGTTCTGACCCGCCGGCTCACCGCCAAATGGCTGGGATCCAAACCGTCTGTCCCCCCGATCTGTCCTGTCTGCTTATTAATGCCAGGTCGGTACATAATAAGATCCCTCTCGTTCACGACTTGATTGTGGACGAGCGTGCCGACCTGGCTTTCATCACAGAGACCTGGGTGGGCGAGGGGGGTGGGGCCTCTCTCACCCTCCTTTGCCCCCAGGGCTACTGTTTGCAGCAGCTGGGCAGGTCAGAGGGGCGGGGGGGCGGGGTGGCTATGGTCTTTAGGGACTCACTTCATGTCAGTAGATCCGCGACGTTGGTGCGTCCGGGTTTGGAATGTCTCCACCTTATGGTGGGTCAAAGGGTCAGGTTTGGGGTAGTGCTTGTGTACCGTGCTCCCCGCGACCCTGCACTTTCCCTGCCGGAGCTCTCCGAGTTCATCTCGGCGGCACTTTTGAGGTCCCCCCGCCTATTGGTGGTGGGGGATTTCAATGTGCACGCCGAGGCTGGGCTGTCTGGGGTAGCTCTGGAATTCATGGAGTCCATGGCCTCCATGAACCTGTCCCAATTAGTCATCGGACCCACTCATATAGGTGGACACACCCTGGACCTGGTTTTTGCCTCCACTTCGCGGGGATTTGATCTGGGGGTCGGGAGATTGTTGGCCCGGCCCATGTCATGGTCAGATCATTATCTACTGACTTTCTCTCTTGTGGTAGCCACCCCACCCCGCGGGGAGCCGGGCCCGTCCATCTGGGCCTGTCCCCGGGGGCTCCTGGACCCTGTGCGGTTTTCGGAGGCCCTCGGGGATGTTCCAGACGGTTTGGATGACGATCCGGCCGACTCCCTAGCCCAACGGTGGTTTGAGGAGGTGGCTGGGGTTGTTGACCAGATCGCCCCCAAGCGCCTGATCCGATGCCGAGCCCGTTCATCTCCTTGGTTTACTGAGGAGTTACGGGCAATGAAGCAGGAGCGGAGACGGCTGGAGAGCAGATGGCAGAACGCTCGGACGGCTCAGAATTGGGCTGCGGTTAAGGCGTTGAACGGTCGCTATTCTCGCGCGATAAGGGCGGCTAGGAGATCTTTTGCCGCCCTGAGAATTGGTGAGGCCTCGAACCGTCAAGCGGAATTATTCCGTGTGGTCCGAGACCTCACCAATCCCGCTCCGCCGGGGCCTCCTCCTAGTGATTTCACTAGTGAGTTATTTGCAGCCCATTTTAAATCCAAGATAGAGGCCATCCGTTCCGAGCTGGACGCCGGTTGCTTTGATCCAGCCCCTGTCGTGGCTAGTGTCGGGCCGCCTCGGTCGCCTCGGTTTGTTGAGTTCGGGCCTGTTACACCGGTGGATGCCTCCAGGGCGCTGGGACATTGCAGGCCTGCGGCCTCTCCGTTCGACCCTTGCCCTTCCTGGCTGATTAAGACCACAGGGGGGAGCATGCCGAAATGGGCTTCACTGATTGCTTCGGCCTCCTTCAGAGACGGGATTTTTCCTAGTCTTCTGAAGGAGACGGTGGTGAAGCCCATTATTAAAAGACCCGGCTTGGCTGTGGACGATTTGTCCAACTATCGCCCCATAGCCAATGTTACCTTTTTGGGCAAGGTGATTGAGCGAGTCGCCGCCCTGCGTCTCCAGTCGTTCCTGGAGGAGAACCATGTCCTGGATCCCTTCCAGTCCGGGTTCAGGCCGCGTCATGGGACCGAAACGGCCCTGGTCGCGCTGCACGATGATCTGTTGAGGAGGGCTGACAGGGGTTGCTCTACCCTGCTGGTCCTTCTCGACCTGTCAGTGGCTTTCAATACCGTCGACCACGGTATCTTGCTGGAGCGGCTCTCGGAGGTTGGGATCGGTGGGCAGGCCTTGGCCTGGCTCCGGTCCTTCCTTGGGGGCCGCACCCAGCGAGTGAGCTTGGGGGGTGAGTTGTCGGCTCCCTGGACACTCTCTTGTGGGGTGCCTCAGGGGTCGTCACTCTCCCCAATGCTCTTTAACATCTATATGAAGCCGCTGGCTGAGATCATCCGGAGTTATGGAGTCTGCTGTCATCAGTACGCTGATGACACGCAGCTCTATCTCTCCTTTTCAACCTGTGCAGTGGAGGCCGTCAGGACCCTTGATCGTTGTCTGGCTGCGGTGCTGGACTGGACCAGGACCCACAGGCTCAGGCTCAACCCAGGCAAGACCGAGGTTATGTTCTTCGGGGGCTCGTCGGAGGGGTACTGTGGCCCTCTTCCCAGTCTGGGTGGGTCCGCCCTCCAGCTGGCGCAAAGAGTGAGGAATCTGGGCGTTGTCCTGGACCCGGATCTGACCCTGGAATCTCAGGTGTCAGCCGTGGTCAGGTCAGCCTTTTACCACCTTAGGCTTATCGCCCAGATTCGCCCGTACCTCGATGAGGGCTCCTTGAGGACTGTGGTACAGGCACTGGTCATGTCGAGGCTGGATTATTGCAACGCTCTCTACATGGGGCTTCCCTTGAACCTTGTTCGGCGATTGCAGCGGGTCCAGAATGCGGCGGCCAGGCTGGTGGTTGGTGCGCGCCGTTATGACCGCGCCACCCCCATCCTGGCTCGCTTGCACTGGTTACCCGTTGCCTCCCGAATAAGGTTCAAGGTGTTGGTTTTGGCTTACAAAACCCTCCATGGCTTGGCCCCGGCTTATTTGGCGGAGCGTCTTCCCCGACAATCAGCTTCGGCCCGACCCACCCGCGCTTCGGAGGCCTTTTCACTGAGGACGGTCACCCCGAGGGAGGCCCGTAAGGCTGGTACTCGTGGACGGGCCTTCTCGGTGGTGGCTCCATTCATGTGGAATAAACTTCCCAGTGACCTACGGCAGGCTCCATCGCTGGCAGCTTTCAAGAGGAATCTTAAGACCTTGCTCTTCCAGGAAGCTTACGGCGATGTGTAAGGACTCAGTCCGTTTTTTTTTTTTTTTTTTTTAGTCCCGCCTAATTACTCTTGGACAGTGTTGTTTGTTAATTGTCGTTTGGTAATGATTTTTATTTGTTTTTATTCTGATGTTGTGCACCGCCCAGAGTCCCCATTGTGGGAATGGGGCGGTATATAAGTGTAAATAATAAATAATAATAATAATAAATGTATATATATATATTTCAATTTTCTGAAAATTTCCATTTTTTTTTCAGAAAAATAACCCTGGGGAAAAAAAACATTTTTTCCCAAGCTTCAAAATTTCATCTTTAGGAATATTATATCTCTAGGAAGGCTACGTACTCCTCAACTTGCCTGCTGGCAATAATCAGGTGAGTCATGATTGAATAGGGCATGTGTCAGTAATCAGCTAAGTCATGCTTGATCAGGGCATCTGTCTTCTAAGCTATGATGATAGTCATCCAGGCACCAGGTCCACCCTTGCCACCTGACACATGTCAATCCAAAAGTATTTTGGTTACACTCTATCACTTTATAAAATTTCTATTACTTTTGCAGTTGGCATTCAGTAACAGGATGCAGGCTTTGACGAAGCTTAAATATCTAAAGGGCAGAAATATACCTCTGACATGATCAGCATTCCATTTGCAGCAAAGGAGCGGCCATATGTCTCTGTGAAACTCACAGACACAGCCATCACTTACTGCTTGTCTTCAACATCTGGCAATCAGACTAGGGCCTCTGTGCTAAACTAGACCTGACCAATACAAATCTTAGGTGTTATTTCCACTGCAAGCAAAATGATACATTAAGTGCCATAACAGCAAATCAATATTGGCTTAATAATTACTGGAGCATCAAAACAAAACCTTTGCAATTATTCTTTCTAAAGCCAACAGCAGATTTCTGGCCTTTGGAATGGAATTTCCAAGCTGCTCAAATCTGTTCATCAAAGTCTAGGGAGGACACAATTGTCGGGCATGCTATCAATCTGAAATTATGTTGCAGGCATTTTTCTAACCCAGACTCAGTCATTATCATTTCCTCTGCTGCTGACTGACAGCCCCTGACAGTTTGTTGTGATTAAGAGGTGTTACTTGAAAGGCAAACAGTGCTCCAAGACTGTTCCAAAGTAAATCCTAAAAATAAAAAAGGCTGAGTGGTAATGGTGGTGAAGAGGTTGCTAAACATGTTTAAGCAGGACCATAGGATAGATGTCAAACCTGCAAGGTTCACAGTGAAACTGTTGCAGAAATGACCCTAAAGAAGAAAGGAAGGAAAATTTACCTACAGTCCATGAACTCCCTAGGGAGCTGTCAACAACTGTAAGGGAAGAGATATTTCTCCATTTGATTCCTTCCTAGCATGTATCTACTGTACCTTGAAGGGACATCTAGGATATGATTTTTCCTCCTAAAAGTATGTGTATGTAATGTCAGAAGGTTCTCCGTGATAAAGCAGCTTCTTTTTTCTGTTACCATTGTGGAGTTACCCATGATCAAAAGAACAGTTCAGTGGTACAACACACAACCAGCTACCTATGTGGGGTTTGTAATATGCAAACATGTAAATAACTGTGCAGCTAGCTAGATAGCTCAGTAATTAATTATTGGACTATGGAGCCAGAGGTTGGGAGTTTGATTTCCCACAGTGCTTCCTGTAAAAAGAACCAGCTTGTTTGGCTTTCGGGAAACTGCACAGCCCAGGATGGCCCCAGAAAAAAGCAATGGTAAACCACTTCTTACAATTCTGTACCTGGATAATCCTGAAAAGGGTCACCATAAGTCAGAACTGGATTGATGACTAGAGATGGGCACGAAACAGAAAACCCATGGTTTGGGTTTGTCTGTTTTGGGCCCATCATTGGTTCGGTTTGGGTTGGGTTTCTATGTTTTAAAAAAAATCATACAAACCCGAACCGGTTCGGGTCCAACTTACCAGGCAGCAGTGGCAGGCGATCCTGGCCCCTGCAGCAGCAGCTTTTTGAGGTGTTGGCATGGGGACATCACCTCTCAGCTGAGAGGCGCTGGCTTGTGGACAGTGCCTGTTTTTTACAAATGCCTACCACATGGGCCCTGGGGCCAGGTTGGCGCTGCTTTTATTTTTTATATTTTTTTCTTTATTTTGGAGCACCAACCTGGCCACCCCTGGGGCCAGGTCGGTGCTCCTTTTTCATTTCATTTCATTTCATTTCATTTTACTGCTGACCACATGGCCCACACTACAGCTGTAGTGCAGGCTGGTTGGCTTTTAAAAAAATAGTTTTGCCAGCCCGTGAGTCAGGTCCAGTGCTTGTGGACAAGCACTGGGCCCCGCGTGCTGGATTGTTGTTGTTTTTTTAAGTTTTGCCAGGCCAGCAAAAATTCGGTGACCTGCGAATCAGGTCCGGGGCTCGCAGGCTGGCACCGGGGCCCACCCACCAGATTTTTTATTATTTTATTTTATTTTATTTTATTTTATTTTATTTTATTTTACTGCCGACCACGTGGCCCGCCTACCAGCTGTAGTGCAGGTCCGTTGGCTTTGTTTTTTTTCCTCCTGCCACTGGCAGCCAGGAGGACTGGACCAGTCCAGGAGGACCACTCCAGGTACGAGACACTGTCAGAACGAAAAATGAACCAAAACCAAATGGAAATTTCCATTTGGTTTTGTTTCATTTTTCTTAGAGGGGGAGGTTTGTTATTTGTTTCATTACATAACAAAATGAATAACGAATAATGAAATCAACCAAAAGTTCATTTCATGCCCATCTCTATTGATGACATATGATGATGATGATTATAAATAGCTGTGAATGGGCCAGATGGAATCAGATTGGGGGTTCATGGAATATAAACATATATTTCCTCCTTTGCTGTTCTTCCACAAGCAGGCAAACGCCTTTCTCTACAGACTGGTGTTGCCTTAGTGACTGCTACCCTGAGAGGATTTTTTCAGAATGGACTCTTGTGCTCTGTTGCTTTTAAATGTGCTTTAGTATTTATTTTATTTACCATTTTAATATCATACTTGTTTCAGTCTTTTTTTAAAAAAAGTTTGTGTACATAAATATTGTCCTTTTAATGATGAAATCTGCCCTAGATCCTTTTAAGGGCAAAATATTGTCCCTTTTAATGGGGCAAAATATTTTAAATGAATGAATGAATGAATGAATGAATATCCCTCTTCTAGATATTTTTCTTCTTTGGTTGTTCTCCACAACAGCTGAACATCCTCCCTCAAGTGTTAAAAGATAGTCTACCATGTTCGGAAGAAGCCCATTCTAGTGTTTCTAGTATTTACAGAAATCACAAAATATAATAGGCTTCACAGCTTAAATCTCTTCTTAACTTTGTTCCTGCCAAGATGCAGTTCTAGTTAGATTGACTTTGATGGATTTTTCCATCTCAGTGGCAATAGTTATTAAATAGAAACAATTTGCTGTGATTGGCAGTATTTCGCAATAGTCTCAACAGTCTCTTTTCTCACTAAATCACAGGACTGTATGGCACTACAGAAGCACTGGTGGTAAGTATAAA
>JAHTLZ010003526.1:46643134-46656111 GCA_023846285.1 Phrynocephalus versicolor | reverse complement strand
ATCACAGGACTGTATGGCACTACAGAAGCACTGGTGGTAAGTATAAATCCTTAGGCTGCTTTCTTCATATTGCACAAGGCATCAGGAAAGACATTCACTGCTGAGCCACATTAGAATTAAAGTCATTGAGCTACCGTTTAACAATGGCTGATGTCACATCTCCCAGAAGTTTTCATTATAGGTTGTCATCATACTGTGTTGGACTTTTCTTCCATATTTCACATTCGAAAAGAAGTGAAAAGAAGTTGTTTTGAAAAAAGATCAGGAAGGAGAAAATTTGGAGAGATTCTCATGGGTGGGTTTAGGTCATTGTAGTTTTTGAGTTGTGCTTACCTTTTGTGTGAAATGGCTAACGAGTTACATAGCTGTTTTCTCTTTCATTCAAATACCATTCCACCTGCGGTCTCTCGAGTTTCCTGCACATCAGTGAAGCCCAAGAAAAAGCACTATGAAGTAATTCCAGAGCATTTTACAATCAGGCTGTATGGGCATCTGGGGAACTTATAGGGCTATAAATAAAACTACAGTAGAGAATGCAAACACACACAATACCACAGCCAGTTCACATGGATAAGGTAGGATCTATAGCCCAATGGAAGAACAAACAGTATGCTTCACATGGGGAAGGTCCCTGGTTCAGTCCTTGGCATCTCTGAGGCCTGAAACTCCTACCTGAAACCTTGAGTTGCTTCCAATTAGTAGAACTGGACTGGGATAGATGGACTAGCCTCCTATGAAGAAACATTCAAAAATATCATAACCCCTGTGGCAGCCTCATTCAGGTCTATCTAGTGTCAGCAAGGAGGAGCTGAGTGGTATAGAACCAATCATGAACACAGATGGGCACGAAATGCCAAAATGGTGTTTCATTTTTTTTTGTTTTTTGTTTTGTTTTTAATTCATTTCGTTTGAAATGAATTTTTTAAAATCGTTCTTCATTTTGTTTCTTCTTTTTTTTAATAGCTGACCAGTCCTGCCGGTCAGCACTTTTAAAATTACTGTTTCAGTAATAAAACAGCCGCTGTTTTATTTTCAATCCCTTTTTTGATCATCCCTAGTATGGAATTGGCCTTCTTCACTGCTGCCACACACTGGTTAGACACCTTCATTGAGCTGTCCACCAGTACACCAAGATCTCTTTCCTGATCTGTGACGGATAGGTCAGACAGAGCCTATGAGTTGACAGATAAAGTTTTGATTTTTTTGCCCCAATAAAGTCATTCAGCTAACATTACTTTACATTTTCTTACATTGAAATGCATTTGCCATTTCGCAGCCCATTCCCCCAGTTTGGAGAGATCCTTCTGGAGCTCTTCAAAATCTTCTCTGTTTTTTACCACAAGGAAAAGTTTCTCAGGTTTTGTTTGCCTGTGCAGGTTATATTGAACAATGAGTTAATTTTGATGATAGCTGATTGGATGTCAAGCTCTCCCCTCACCCCCTTCTCTCTCTCTCTCTCTCTCTCTCCTTGACAGAGAATAGAGGAACTGCCAGTGGGGTGTTTTTTCTGGTCTCTGTCCCTGTCTCCTCTCTCTGTGTGTGCACAAATACACATACACTCTCAAACATCCTCCTTGTTCCGCTGCTGCTGCTGCTGCTGCAGCAGAGCCAGACTACTCAAAGCGTAAGCAGATTTTAGAGTCCCTACTGACATTTCCTTCGGCTAAGAAGCTGCATCTGAACTGAGGCAAATTATTCCCACCTCTGGGGCTAGTACTTGGAAAACTCACTGAAGAGGGCGTGGTTGCATTTTTTTTTAACACTGGCTGCTCATGGGGGCATGGTGGAGTCTCTTTCTTTGGAGGTTTCAAGCAGAGGCTGGATGGCTGTCTGTTGGAAATACTGTGATGGGGGTTCCTGCATGGCAGGGGGTTGGACTAGATGGCCCTTGAGGTCTCTTCCAACTCTATTCTATGATTCTATGATTCTATGATTATCTTGAAGTATGAAGCAGATTTTATTGGTTGTGGGATAGAGGTCATAGTGGAAGGGTCTTGCCATTTCAGGGCCCATCCTTCTGTCCATTTGTGGGAGTGGACCACCAGTTCTCCCACTTGGAATACTCCATAAAAGGCCAGGATAAAGACAACTTAAGTAGGACTGCCTCATAATGTGACTAGCAGTTTATTTTCCCCAGTTGATGCACTATGGCTGTGAGTATGTGAAGTGTAATGGGATTCCTTCTTCCTAGTTCCCAAAGGTGACTCTGCTCCCAAGATATGGGCATGGCTTTGTCAACATAATATTTGTCTTGAAACTTGGTCCCCAATAGTGAGGAGTCTTCTGGGTGAACCGGGAGAAGCTGGAATGCAGTGTCACAATTGGCTAATATGGCCTTTCCCCCTAAATCTTGGTTCCTTTCTATTACATGATCAAAAGACACATAGTGTCGGGGGGGGATAGCATTGTTTACTGATGCTCCCTTTGGATAGAAGAGGTGATGTATCATCTGGTATTCCCAGGGGCACCTTTTCAGATACTACCCCCCAATGGGGCTAGTGCAGACAGTTTAATAGGGATTTGTGCTAGACCGAGCAAGATGTCCTCTGATCCCACAGACAAGTTACTTTTTGTGAACTTCAATTCAACTTACTTCTATTACTTGCATGATTATTGAGACTGTATCAAATAAAAAGATGTTTATTGGACTAACTCAGTAATTTATTAATCCTTTTACCAGATTGCATATTCATTGGATCGAATTGCCATTTTGTAGAATTACTCCTATTCTTTTTACTAGTTGGAAATAATCTCTTTTCCAGCTAATAAATTTGTTATATCCTTCCTTTCTGTCTTGAATGTGATTCTCACATCCATCCCAAGCACCCTCTCAAGAAATGAGATTCCCTCACCCGGGTAGCAAGTTCTCATATAATTGTATGAATGGATTAGAAGAATAAGACATTCTGTTTATTTCAGCAGCCACTGTAAGATTAACATGCTATTTCTTTCTGTAGGTGACCCTATGAATGAACAACATCCCCCCCAAAAAAAAAATTGGTAGGTTATACCAAAATTAAATATGGCCTTTCCTAAGGAATTTCCCCCTTCCGATCCCACAACAGAACCCCAAATATATTGCTTTTACATATGTACCCTTGTTCAGAAACTGCTTTTAGAGGCCCACAAAAATCCAAATGTATATGGCATGGGAAGAGAAGGAAAATTGTTTTTCAAGAAACGGAAACCAAAAGCTTCCTTGAATACACCGTGTAACTAGCTGCTCTTTTTTTGGAGCTCAGCCAAGGTTTAAGGCCACAGAGAAATATACATGGTTGGAGAAAGTAATTCACAGCATTCATTTCCTTTTAAGAATAAGCTTTAATAAAGTCTAGGCAGGATGTGTGTGAGAGGTTTAGTAGAACACAGCAATGCAAAAAACAGTAATTGTGGTTCTTTGTCAGAAGATAAGTTTCAATGCACAATCATTTCCTTGCAGATTTCTTGCCTCCATTTTAATGAAATATCATCATCATCATCATCAAAATATGTTTAGAAATAGATGAACCAAATTTATATTTCTATTCCACCCAGAACAAAAATCAAGGGGGCTTTTATTTGAGTCTACAAACCAAGTCAGAACAAGCCCAGTGTATATTGCATTAATATCTTGACGTTTTGGCACAGACAAGGAAGTTTATATTGATATATAGTGTTTAGTGAACAACAGTCTACTGTTCTGATGCTTAGTGGAATTAAGATAAACTTGAGGTAAGACAAATGAAGATAAATTCACATCATATGAAGATAAATCTACATCAGCTAAGTAGATGAGCAGCATGGTTGATGAAAATTGTCAAATATTTTAAAAATTACTTAAATCAATCAGCAGTAGTATATTCACAAATTCAGAAGCATGGGATCCCTCCATGAGACTTACACACATGCACACTTTCTGTCCTCAGTCTCCATTCATACGCCTTCACCCACAGCAGATTATGACTTAGCTGCATTTGGGGAGAGAGGAGGCAGGAATCCATGGGAAGGGAAGGGAGAAAACGCCCTACAGAGACCAGATGCCCTCTCTCTTTCATGAAATGTGGAGGTTCTGGCAGCTGCATCTACACCTCCCCTGCTCTTTTACCCTGCTTCCTCTCCCTTTTCTGGGGCTCAGCTTGGCTTCCAATTCCAATTAGATCCTACAGATATAACATTTCCTGCAGCATTCTCCCAGAATTCCTGCCACCACTGGCAGAGGGACATGTACATTCATATTTGTTCTCTAGCTACAGAAACTGAAGAATTCTGCTTGCTGTTTTATAAAAAAGATATGTTTAATTTTACAGTAGTACCTCAGTTTACAAATTTAATCTGTTCTGAATGCATGCTGTTAAGTTGAACTACTCTTATGTCAGGGTACCTATCTAAAAAATTGAAAAAATAAGTAAAAAAATTTTTTTTAAAAATGGGAAAAAATTGTTAGTTGAGCAGATCATATCTAAATTTTTTAAGGCGGCAGTTAAAATGCAAACAGTTTTCTGCTCTTAAGTCAAATTGCTCTTAACTCGGGCTGCTCTTAAGCTGGGGTACCACTGTATTTCTACAGTTGTGCTGTATGGAGTGAAACCTTATATCAGAGAGAGCAATATTTTAAAATATCGTTTTAGGTATGCATTTCTGATGAAGCTGGGCACACACCCTTTACTAAGCAGCTTAGAAACTATTGCAAGTTTTAAAATTTCTAGTCAAACCCCTTTTGCTATGCAGTAGAAGTACATAGTTCCATAAAGAAGAATAACTACAAGTGGTGGATTTGATGGCCTTGTAGCCCTCTTCCAACTTCACTTTTCTATGATTTTGTGATTCTAGAAGAAGATATAAAAACATTTATTTACTCAATGTTGTTTGAAATTACAGACCTGTTTATTATATTTTCTTTGTCCATAGATATTTAGCAACCAACTGAACTGATGAACAGCAAATAAACAACTGGCTCCAATAGACTGAAGGTGGTTGGCGATGGAGGACTCTAAGGAGAGAAGCGGGGCTTTCTACAAATTCAGCAGCTGGAAGGAACTATTGGTTCATGCTAGAATCAACCCAGCCCAGAAAAGCCCCTCCTAGACCCCCCCCTGCCAAAAAACACCCCAGCTTGCAAGGTTGCAAATAAATATCCAACAGAAAGAACCTTTTAAAAGGTATAATATGGCATACTTGATAATTTGCACAAAACTATGGCTGTTACTGCACGTCCATCTCGTCCCTGTTCCCGGACCGTCTGTGGAATGGTTCGAAGAAACGTAACTGCACGTCCATTGAGGGTCATGATGAGTTCGTCGTGACCACACACCCCTGAACTGCGCTACAAGTGGGTTGACAGATTCCCCTCCCTGGCCTCAGGAATCTTTTCGCCCCACTTCTCGTACCGGTTTGAGAGGCTGTGTGGTTACTCTCCTCCCAATACGAGATCAATGACACAAGAACCCATCTAGTGGCAGAATGAGGAAAAGGCCCTATCATGAACATGTTCTATGGAGGTTTCAATGCAATGAATAAATTTGTCTAAAAACCGTCAGGCATTGAGCGCACCACGAGTGTCTGATGGCTAGTTTTCGAAGAATTGAAACATCTGTTATAGGGTGCGGGGAGGTTACGGACAGAAGAGAATGAGCACATGGAAAAACACAGCTCAAACTGGTAGGAGGACGTGCGGATACAGTCCTGACAGTTGCATTCATCACGCCTGTGAGTACACAGAAGCAGGGACAGAACCGGTTGGAGACCACGTGACTGTGACCAATTTCAACATGGAGTGAACTACATACCAGGATGAGAAAGGACGTGAAGTAACCGCCAAAGTAGAGCAGCATCTGAAGAAACACAT
This sequence comes from Phrynocephalus versicolor, assembly GCA_023846285.1. Taxonomy (NCBI): domain Eukaryota; kingdom Metazoa; phylum Chordata; class Lepidosauria; order Squamata; family Agamidae; genus Phrynocephalus; species Phrynocephalus versicolor. The sequence continues at coordinate 46,650,287 of JAHTLZ010003526.1, read as the reverse complement.
GTTCTCCAGCCAAGATATCAATAGACTGCTTTTTTTAAATCTAACATGGCAATTGTAAAGTTCTACAATAATGATTTATTCTACAAATATGAGCTGCCTAGATGCCCTCAGTGCATCCGATCTCGACTGATTTTGGAAGCTAAGCAGGATCGGGCCTGGTTAGTACTTGGATGGGAGACCACTTGGATGGGAGACCACCTGGAGTAGGAACTGGCAAACCACTCCAGTATTCTTGCCAAGAAAGCTTCATGGACATGGAGTCACGAAGAGTTGGTCATGACTGTAACGACCCAATGCACACACACAATAATGTACGTCTATTTCATTACCATCTCTCACTGAAATTACTTTAATAAGTCCTCTTCATTTTTAATCAACCCTTATTCCTCTAAAATACAATGGAATTAGTTTTTAATAATATAAGTAAAGCTTTTATTTTAGCAAATCACAAATCCGCTCTAAAAATTTAATCACAAATCTCCGTTGCTCTTGGCTGACTATGAAAGCTTCTCCCACAACTTCACAGTCCACAGAAGATTAGAAATATGAAAGCTTATAATATATTGTAATTATATCTGGACCCAAATGTTTCTCTTTCCAAATGCCAAGTGCCTGGAAATCTGTCTGCTCTTGCAGGCGTCTGTAGAGGTTTTCTTGTTATATGAAATCAATTTCATGACTCTCTGGGTGGAGACATGGCAGAGGGAGATAAGCACAGGCCGCTCTCCAAAGAAGTGCTTGAGACACCTGTGAGGGCTTTGGCGTGACTTTTGCTTTGTTTTTTTGCATGTTGGTTTTCCATTTCATTTCAGAAAACATTTACTACCAGTCATCTGAAAAAAGTTTCAAAAGCATTCTTCCAGCTACTTTTTTTGAGGAACACCCTTCAGTGTGTGAAACTAGCTGAACTTTTTGTATGGCTTCCACCAATTAATCTTGGCTTTTTAGTACTTTATTTTTGCTTCAATAATTATGGTTCTTTAAGCCACAGATGATAGATAGATAGATAGATAGATAGATAGATAGATAGATAGATAGATAGATAGATAGATAGATAGATAGATAGATAGATAGATAGATAGATAGATAGATAGATAGATAGATAGATAGAGGGATGGAGGGAGGGAGGGAGGGAGGGAGAATAAAAGAACGATACCACTACAATTAAAAGAAAACCAATTTATTTATTTATTTATTTATTTATTTATTTATTTATTTATTTATTTATGCATTTATATACTGCTCCCATTTCCCAAAGGGAAATCTGGGTGGTTCACACAAAGGTTAAAAACAGAACATCAGTTAAAAGGATAAAAAGGTATTGGGTAAGCGGCATAAAACTACACCAAAAGGAAAACAAGGACTTGGTACAACCCTAGTGGTTGCCAAATGCATCCCTGAACAGCCAGGTTTTAACGGCCTTCCTGAAGGAAAGATATTAAAGCATTCTTTGAGTGGATTAAGGTTAATTATGCAGACTACAACATTGTGCACATGCACACCCATGCCCACACCCACTTGCCCACACACCCACATACACCAGTGGCTGTGTACTTATTTTTCAACCTCAGAAGGGTGGAAGGTTGAGTTGGCTATGATTTGGCTACCTGGAATTGGGCCCCAGTTCTGGAGCACAGTTTTGCCTACAGTACAACAGTACTGGAACATGAGACTATAGAACTATAATATATAGCTTATTAAAATGAACCGTTTTATCCATAACTTTCTTGCCCCCAGTATTGCAGAGTAGTTTTGTTTTCTAAAGCTGGAGCTGGTTGGAATTTATAATAAGGAAGAAAGGATGTGAGTAGTCTAAAAGATTTAGCTAGGTGTTGAAAAAAATGACCTTTTTATCTTGGTTATTCCTGCATGAATAATCTATTAATGCTAGTTTAGGACATCTAGCTATGATATGGTAAACTGTTAAGACTCATGACAGGCCCTATATATATCTCTTATACCTGGCTTCATATTTGTTTCCTGTAGTGCAAATAACTTTATCTTGGGTTGTGCATATAAATTCCTCAGTTTAAACCAAAGACATCCTTATTTAGTTTACATGTTTGAATGTTGCTTGTCAATATTACCATACAGGAGTCACCTAGGATTTTGTCTATGCAACAGTTTCTCAAATCATGCATTCCTGTGATGTTGCTGAAAAACTCAAAGGAGCTGATGAATGGGAAATAATATACAATATAAAGGGATCAAATGGGGGACAGTGAATGGTGAATTGCTGTCCCTTCTCTCTATCTCTCCTATGAAGTGATGAATTACTGATAGAAAGCTTATTGTACATACCAAGCTGCTTTTGAAAACTAATGAGGTTCATGCATACTGATAAATTATATCCTCTTCCTGGAAAATGTATGATATTTTTCTGTGTGGCATTTGCCAGGCAGCACAGGTTTGGAAACAAATGATACCTCTTGAGTTCTGAACAAGGGAGATCTTCTCCACCAGCTTGCTGCTCTCCACCAGCGACTCAGGAGTCTGCTGCCACCGCTGCTGTGCTCTGTGGCCCACTGCCTGTGGCTCCCGCTGCCGCCACTTCCTCGCGGCCTGCTGGTTTCCACTGTTGTGGCAGCCCTGTCCTGGAGGCCACCGCCATCGTTGCTGTTTGGGCTTCCCGCGGTGGGTGTGCTGCGGGGGCCGCGGCCGTCGCTGCTTCTTCGCACCGTGTCCCGCTCTGCTGTCCCGGGGGTGCTGTTGCCGCTGCTGCTCCTGGCGGCCCGCTGCGAGGGCTGCGGTGGCGGACTCACCGTGGAGGCCGCCACCACCACCACCTTGTGGCCCCCTCCTCCTCTCCAGCCTGGTTCCCCTCCCCAGCCTGTTGGGGTTGAAGGTAAGGGGACTGGTGGGGGAAAACAAGCTGAAAGGGTGAAAGGGAACAGGAAGGGTGGGTATTTGGCAACTGCGGAGGAGGAGGAAGTGCCAGCAAGATTGGCGGATGAGGTGGCGCTAATTCCCTACCTCCGGAATTTTTTACATTGTACGGATTTTCCGTTATACAAACAAGGTATGGCTGTAGATTGCTCAGAGATTTCATCCAGGAAATATATCCCAGTATTCTACCAATATATTCCACCAAAAGCTAATCCTGCTGGATGTTCAAGAGATTAGAAAACCATAATTTTCACCATAGTTTTTGTTCTCAATTGCCCATGTGAGTAAAAACCTAGGCTTTTAGAAATGGTGGAACTGAGAAGCACAGCTGAAGAATAAGTGAATAAAAGCTGTAATTAGAAGGATGCAAAAAAAAGGGGGGGAATGGCAGAATCTCTACCACTAATTTCTGTCAGGGAAGTAATTTGGAAACCTCTCATCAATTATAACTATGCGGCAGTTAGAACTCTTGTAAATCTTCATGCAAAGATGAACAAGGATTAAAGGAAGGAAATAGCACTGCATGATAAAAAAATCGTTCTGCAGCTGAAAATCAAGCTACAAACAAAGGGGGGGGGATCTCTAACACATTATCTCCTTTCACTAACAAAAATATCTTGTATGCTGTCAATATATTTCTCTGTCCAAATCTACCAGAGTCAGCCAGTAGTCATAGTAAGGCAGTTGCAGTGGAGAGAATGGGAAATTGACTGCTCCCTCACTGCTTACACCTTGCTGCTGCTCTTGAGAGCTACTTTTAGCTGCCATCAGTTTTGCCATCAGCTCAATCGCCTGACAATTAATTATGGGAAATCTAAAGTGCTGGTCTTCTCTAGATCTCGGAAAATTTATAAGTGGAAGCTTGATGGAGTCCCAATAGAACAAGTCCGCAAGTTTAAATATTTGGGAGTCTTTTTCCACTATAACCTGAGTTGGACACCCCAAATTCAATATTTACAGAATAAGGGGAAGGTACTCCTCTATGTATTGCTCCAGTTTTTCTCTGCCGATGGGGCTTCTCACATCTCCTCAGCTCTGAAGGTGTATAAAGCAAAAGTAGTATCTACCCTTAGTTACGCTGCCCCGCTTTGGGCTGCGATGTCAAATCTAACACCTCTTGAGACACTTCAAAATCAATTCCTGTGCCGTCTTTTAAAACTTCCCCCTTGCGTGAGTAATGCCTCGATACGTCTTGAGCTACAAATCCCGTCACTAGTGACTACTATCTGGAAATGAGTTTTCAATTACTGGTTGGCTGCATGGCACAGGCTCCCTGATCATTATTTGTTCCAGTGCATTTGGCACGATGAATACACAAATGCCTGGTCTAGTAAAATCCATGCTAAAGTTTTGAGTATTGGAATCTCTCCATCGGAATCCTTAAAAATAGATCTTGCCATAGCTAAAATGACTTATTGGACAAAGAATGGACGGCATTGAATTCCAAATTAACCACTCTTTAGGTGGGGGCGTTTGTTCCCCCTGGTATTTCGTCATAGTCCCATCACGCCGTATTTCATCATATTTGTCATCCCTCTTTTCTATATCCCATTGTCTCGCATTTACTAGTGCAAGGTTTAATGTTTTTCCCTCAAATGTGCGGAGACATAGATTTTCCAAGGGTTCAGTGTCCCCCTTATGTGAGTGTGACAAGAAGTCGGTAGAATCCCTTCCGCATATAATATTTTACTGTCCTTTACATAGTACAGCTAGGGAATTTTGTTTTAAGTTTTATTATACAGAAGTCAGCTGATAAGCCCGTGCAGCACCACATGGCCTTATTATTACAAGACATTGATTCATACACAACTTTGCAAGTGGCGAGATTTCTCAATATGTTTTTTAAAAAACAACAACAGGCAGGACTACTATAAAAGGGAGTAAGATGACTCACTCTGGGCAACCTACCCATTGCTGAATACTCCTGATATCCTGATGCGCGTACAATGAGCTCTGATGTATGAACAATGTTCACCCTTATTTTATGCCTTATGTATTTTATGCGTCTCTTTTAACAATTTACGGGCTTATAGCTGCAATAAACTTGACTTGACTTGACTTGCTGCTGCTCCTGAGAGCTACTTTTAGCTGCCATCAGTTTTGAGAGAAAAAGTGTCATCAAAATGAAGGACTTCATTAGATCCTGACCACTGAACCATCTGTTTGCAGGAATGCTTCAAATGGTGGGGTCCTCGAATCAAAGAGATGATGGGAGGCCTGACCTGAAAAATCACTTGGAATGCAGGTGATTTCTGTAGGCACCCATCTAGAATCATATCTTCACTCATCAAATATGCCCTGGACTAAACCATCCTCCTAGAGAGCAAAAATCCAGTATGCAGCAATATGTCTGTGAAGATTCTCAATCATCCAGGTGAGTTTATCTGGAAGTTGAGTCATGGCAACTGGCCTTCTCTTCTTGTGAGATCGAAACATTTTGCTGCTCATCCAAGTAGCTTCGTCAGTTTGAGGAAAGTTAGTTGTGAGTCCTCCATTTTATAGTTCACCTTCATTTCACATCACCCTGGTCTGGATAGGCTCATAAGTTGGACAATGGCTTGAATAGGCTCATTAGGTGAACAATGGCTTATGCAGCATCCACTTCCTTTTTTCCTTCTGCCCACCACACCACCACCACCATGGTCTTTGTCGCCACTGACTTCTCTTTCTCTCTCTCCATCAACATGTACAATGGGGAGTGGGAAATGGAGGTGCCACAGTGCTGTGACTCTCCTTCTGTGATGGCAACGAGTAGGCTTGGGGGTGGTGGTGATGGGAGTGGTGTGTAGGAGTGGTACTGAGCTTTCCACCCGAGGCTGTGGGAGAATTTGGCCTTGCCCTGATAGCTGGTGAGAGATTATGCTAGATTTCACTCTTTCAGGTTTTTTTCCCCTGTGATAGAAAACAAAGCAAGTGGTCACAGTGCTGTCTGGGCAAGGAATTGCACAGCAAATGATTCATTTGGAAGCACTGTACATCATCTGAAAAATTATTGCTTGCCAGATAAATTGAAGTTTGAACAGCTCATACTGCAGAAAGGGGAAGATAAAGTGCAAGGGTAACAAGTAAAACTGCATATATTATTGCAAGCAATAGTGGAACATTAACCATGCCTGCCAGTGATGCAACTTGGCCCTCATAATAAATCACTGTAATTAGAGACTGTGAGTGATGCAATATTGCTATAGAAGAATACAAGGACTAAAGCTCAGAACAGAATGTGGATCCTTTTCTATTCCCACCCCCTCATTTATTTTCTCACCCCCTTTATTTAAAGCCTTGACTCTCCAATGCCCTGCTATTATTACTAACTGAAAAGAAATTAATTACAACTATAGATTTTCATGGCAGACATCGGCGAGATCATTTCACTGAGAAAGTTGCGAGCTGGTGTGACCTTATCAGATGTATGTTGCTAATTTGACTTCCGTTAGCAACTGCATAGGTATTCTTTGCATGCCAAGTATTTCAGAGCATCACATATTTCAAAGGTGAAACTTACATATAAAATATGCTGCCTGTGGTCCACTAAGAGCAGACATTTCTGTGTTCTATTCATTTCTCTAGGTCAGGATTAAGTAGCATGTGTTTAGCATTCCCAGCAAAAGCACTGGCCAACCTCCAGTCCACAGCCTTGCTGAGACCTAAATATGAGGATAGTGGTGCTTCTTCCTGTGAACCCTTTACACTGCCCCAAAACTGGTTTTGGGATGTTTTCCAGGCCTCGTAGTACATTTGGGGACACATGGGTGGGGGCTACAGGGGGGAAGGAACAATTCCTCCCAATGCTGGTAATGGAAGCAGTTTTTTTTTTTTTTGTAGGAAATAAACTAATTGGATTCCAACTACTTGGATTTGGTTGTGATTAATTTTGCTGGCATGGGCCTGTAGTTTTTAATCCCATATGCACACTTTTATTTTATAAAGGAGTCGATTTCCAAAGTGAAGTGACCCTGAAAATAATATAATGAAAACAATAATATGCCCCCCCAAAAAAAACAAGAGAGCTGCAGTAAAGATTATAGTGAAATTATGACAGTATTACATATTTTACACAACTACTTAAAATCTGATCAGTTGCTCAGATATGGGAAGAAACAGGCTACCTGGAGCCAGGGCCGGTGCGTCCATTAAGGCGAACTAGGCAGTTGCCTAGGGCGCCAAAATGGAGAGAGGGCACTGACCTGCCTGCCGCCCTCTGCCCCCCGCCGCTGGCCACTGCCGTCCGTCCCCCCCACCTGCCAGCCACCCGTTGCCATCCACCCGC
>JAHTLZ010003526.1:46576788-46643124 GCA_023846285.1 Phrynocephalus versicolor | reverse complement strand
AGCACCGGCCCTGCCTGGAGCTAAAAAAATGGCTAGTTATCTGAGAAGATAATGATTCTGATAAGATGATGCATTACTCTGCCTTTCATCTTATCTTTGATTTGGATTATTTTATTCTCATGCTTATTAGAAAGCTTTACTCATATATTTCTGTTATTCATAAAATCATTTTAAAAATTACCTTGGCCCTTCTGGAAATGAGAAGATTGTAAAAATATCATAATATGAACATCAAACACTCATTATCATCAAAGAAAGAAAGAAAGAAAGAAGTCCAGTTGCCATGACTCAACTTCCAGGTTTGTCTGACTTATGTGTTTTTCTACAACTTGACTTCAGCCTTCATGTATTTTTAAGCATTTGTACCTACAATGTTTCCTCATAGTTGTAAGAATGATATTTAGTAATCACATATTTTGGACTTCTCAGAAAGTTCAATTATTTTGTGGTATTTTCTTCATAGAAGCTTTTGTAGATGAATACAGATTGTAGACATAGAAAATATGATGTCATCTGGAATCATTTTTCTCTGTTTCCTTCATCATGAGTGGTTTGTTTACATCCTCTGAAGAGAGATGGACAAAAAGCTACATTTCTGGTGGACCAGGCAGGAGGAAGTGAATTATGTACATCTTGATACCCAAATTCATTCATTGATTTAATTACCCTGACTTGGTCACAGTTATCTGGTTTACACTAGAATTAACCCATTCAGTGATAAACATCTGTGTCACAGAGTAACACAGACTCAAAGTAGCAAGGAGTGTTTTATGGTGCTCTGAGGTTCTTGTTCAAGTGTTATACATTTGATATTGACACTCTTCTCTGACATATCTCCCTTAAATATTTGTTTGACAGGGGTCTCAGAAGAGGTGTTCCTATTGGCTGCTCCCAGGTTAAGGAATGCCCTCCCTTGTCAGACTAAGCTGGCCCTTTCTCTCCTGTCCTTTGAGTGAACCCTTTGTTTTCAGACAAGCCTTTAATATATGATATTAACACAAGTTACATGCCCCGTGGTTGATGCCTTTATATCATTTTAATGTCTTTTTAATGTTTTTGGATATTAAAATTCTTTTTCGATTAATGTTTTGATTTACTATGTGGAATTGCTGTTTAATAGTTCAGTATATTCAGTTTTACATTCCTATTTGCTTTAACTGTGTGAATTGCTTTGAGTCCGTTCACAAGTAGAAAGGCAGTATAAAATGAAATGAAATGAAACCAGCTAACTAACCAATTAACTGTTGGAAGCACAGCACTACAGGTCCTAAGAGTATCTGTAAGGTCTAGTTCAAGTACAGTTGTACTGAAAAGTGATTCTATAGACTAAGTGTAATGGTCACACTGAGTACTTCACTGAGAAGCAGCGGGCAGAAGATGACCAAGAAGCAGCCGTTGACAGAGGGAGGTAGCCTGGCAATTTCAGATTAGCTGCAACCAGCAAAACCTGGCAAAAGAGCACAAACCTGTGTGAGTCAATTGAATACACTCGGTTCAGTGATAAAACATTTTGCCTCTCTGAATGTACTCTGACTGAAGAATGATAGCAAGATTCTTGTCCAGTAATGGAAGTTAGAGCTCTCACAGTTCATCTCTGCCACTCTTCCTTTGCTTCAACTCCACTGTGGCATCTTCCTTATAACATACTATTTATGGCCAGATGGGTGCCCAGGGTATTATTAGTTAGTTAGTTAGTTAGTTAGTTAGTTAGTTAGTTAGTTAGTTATCACACCATCTGGCACTGCTACCACTCTAGGCACTCATTGCCACTCTAGAAACAAAATTAGCCAGCATCACTTTGAGACCAGTTTATGTGCTCTGGATCCAAACTAGGTTGATTTGACTCAGTTTGGAATCCAATCCAAGTCAATCTGAGTAAGTCTGAAATTTCTGATTTCTCTGAGGATACTTCACAGGCTTTTACATTGCAGAAGTGAATAAATGAAATGAGTGTAGATGGCCACAGCATTCAGCTACTTCACTTGTAATTAAAATTCTTTACCAGTGCAATCATAAAACAAGACAAAAAACTAATTGTACATATAATTGCATTAATATTGTATATGGCATCCTACTGGCATGTACATGAAACTTGGTCACTGGTGCAACACCACACAAAATGAAGCTTCTTAGAGTGCTTTTTAAAAACTATTTCACAAATGTGTATACTCCTTAGCAATGTGAAGGAAGGAATGGAAGGGATGGAGGATGATGCAAATAAGCAAAAACCTCTGTGAACTGCAGTGCATCTGGCTTGCATTCTGTACAAATAATCCTTTTGTATAAAGGAAAATTTGCTTAACATAATTTCATTTGGAATGAATTAATTCATGGTACCTTGTATAAAGGAATTAATTCATTCCAAATGAAATTATGTTAAGCAAATTTTCCTTTATACAAATTCCCATAGGAATGCATTGAAAATGGAGTAATCCCATTTTTATGTTGTATGGCTTCTCCCCATAGGCAATTATGGCAGGGCGAATAGCCCAGTGGTCAACATCGGCCAGACCAACTAGGTTGTTGTGGGCGCAAATGCTGCGGGTGGCCACACCCAGGGAGGCTCGGAAAACTTCCACCCGATTCCGAGCCTTCTCTGTGGCTGGCCCCGTCTTGTGGAACCATCTCCCCAGCGAAGTGCACCTTGCACAGTCCCTGCTAGCCTTTAGGAAAGCATTAAAAACCTTGCTGTTCCAAGAGGCATTCGGTGACTAACCCCCCCCCCGCCATCTGCGACCTCCCGTTTGTTTGATTTTATTGTTGTCTAATTGTTTTTACACTGATATATTTATTGTTTTGGTTTGTTTGTATCTTTTGTTTGTTGTAAACTGCCCGGAGTTCCTTCGGGAAGATGGGTGGTATACAAGTCTAATAAATAAATAAATAAATAAATAATGTTAAGCAAATTTCCCCTATCTCTGGGATTTTTTATGTTGTACAGCTTTTATGTTATACAAACTGTTTGTTATACAAGGGCCCACTGTATTTAGTCATCTTAGGGCAGAAAGTAAAGTTTAGAAATCACTGGTCAGATGTAATGTACTCAAGATATAACTATATGCTGTCAAGTTGACATACATGTCTGCAATTAATTACTTTTGGGGCAAGCAGCAATTTAGACAGAAAGTTTTCAGGTTTGGTGCTGTTTATTTGTTACTTCTAAGCAGCAGTAGTCTTAGGTTTTGTCTTCTGTGTTATAAATCTTTCAGAGATGCAACATGGGAATTAGCTGCTAGAGGAAACCAGAGAACATTTCCCTATATCTTTTCAGGCCTGCTGCAAGTATGAGGCAATGCATTAATAATGCTTGGGGCAACCACTATGGTAACAGCAGCCTGGCTGCTGGAAAGTAATGATCGATGAGACCTGTCATATTACAATACTGGCTTCTGTGTTCTGACCAAAAGAGATGAGATTTCAGTTTTGGAATCAGAAGCAGGACTCCATACATGAGTTATTATAAGGACATTTGTTTATTTTACCAAAGTATTTTGCCACTTGGCAATTTGCAATGTACATAGCTTTTGTTTGGTGATTGGCCCCAGGATATGAGCATTGGTTCATTCTCAAGTTGATGGCAGAGACATGGAAACTATATTAAATAGTACATCTTTGGAGGGATAACATTTCATTTCCATCTGGGTGGAAAGCTGGTGCTTCATTAGTTTTCTACCCTGAGAGATAAGCTCAGTTTGGTCTATCTAACTAGAGTTTTAAATCATAGCAACATCATGAATCAGGATCTGGTAGTGCAGAACTCAAGCCTCCTCAGTTAGTGGTTTTGGTCTAACCCAGTGGTTCTCAACCTGTGGGTCCCCAGATGTTCCTGGATTGGAACTCCCGGAAGTCCTCATCACTAGCTGAGCTGGCCAGGATTTCTGGGAGTTGCAGTCCAGGAACATCTGGGGACCCACAGGTTGAGAACCGCTGTCCTAACCAACCTACTTCAGAGGGCTGTTGTGATAAAAAGGAGGATCTTGTATACCACAATGAATTCCAGATAGGTTTCTAAAATTAACATTTGGCCAATAATATCTCTGGACTAACAAAAAGAAGTTGCTAGTAAAGAGCATGTACTAAGCATGCTCATTTTAATAGTGAGCAACCATCATCAGCACCCATGTAATTGTGTTGAGGTGGCTTGGATGACAGCTGAGGAGGTAAGATCTTTCGATCCAAAGACATGGCTTCCATGGGCATGAGTCTCCTAGAATTCTCTTTTATAGATTGTGTGGCCAGATGTTGCTTGAAAAGAGAGTGTTGTAAACTTTCTTGTTTTTAATTAAATGATATTCTGAGCAGCTTCCTGGGAAATGAAGACAGATGGTCTCGCTAATAAATCACTATCCTGGGTTTCTTCCAGATTTGGGGTTTGGTAACCAGCTGTGTTACAGTCACATACATCCTTTACAGAAATATTTTCAAGATCAGAAGTTTAGAATCTTTTGAAAATATATGCTGATGATTTTTGTATGTTTGCACCTATCATTCATTAGGAGTAATGTCTTTATTTTAGACTGTATCAAAAATTCAGATCCTTTTATACTGTGCCTGTATCTTTTTCACACAGCAAATTCCTCATTACAACATTATTTTTAGTTCTGAAGTTTCTTTGGTATGAATTCCAGTGGGAAGAATATGCTGTTCTCATATCCTCTGATGTTCTACTCAGTGTTGTCAGGGCCAACTCAGTGTTGTCAAAGCTTCTGTTCTCTCCCATTGGCTTGGGAAGGAGACCAAAGTTTTGATGTTAATCATGAGTAGAGATGGGCACGACTCAGAAAAAATTTTTCGTTTTCGTTTTCGTTTTTGGCTAGGGTCCGTTTCGTTTCGTTTCCGTTTTCGTGAGCTAATTTCAAAATTTTTCATTTTCGTTTCGTTACGTAACGAAAACGAAAAAACGAAAACAAAAATGAAAAATTTTTCGTTTCTCCCCATTTAGCTCCATTATGTGTTTTTCCAGCAACGAAAAACGAAAATTGGCTCAAAATTAGTCGTTTCGTTTCCGTTTTCGGTCCATTTTTGAACCGTTTTTCGTTTTCGTTTCGTTACGTAATGAAAACGAAAAAACGAAAACGAAAACGAAAATACCGCTAAGTCGTGCCCATCTCTAATCATGAGGCTTGATGGTCAGAAGCACATAAGAGCTGAATCCAATGCTCCAGGATCTTCAAAAATATTATCAGCTGAGTTGAGAGCCTCCTGTGTGACAGTATAATGAAGGTTCCAGGAAAGAAACACCGACACAAAAGATGAGGACACAGGAGGGTTGGTCTTCTAAGATGAAGCATTTTCAAGCAAGGAGGCAGGGAGAACTTGACAAATGTGAACTAGAACAGCAGGGGAAGAAGGTTTCAGTTCATCTTGTTGGAAGAAATTGTTTACTTGGTGATCTCCAGGGTTCTGTGACCATCAGCCTGTCATGCTAGTGAGCCTTATGGGCATCAGCTAGAGTTCTTCAAAACAGTAGAGCAATAGATTTAGGTCTTGGTTGGACTGAACTGGGATTCTTTTCCAATTTTGTTGTGGAAACACAATGTGATCTAGATTTATGGAAGCACCTGGAAGATCTCTTCTAGGTGCATGCTTTTTCTTAGGACATACACTTTAGAAGCAATAGCTCACCATTTTGCAATGCACACTGAAAGAACCACTCATCATGTCTGGGGTGGGTGTCAAAGAAAAGTTCCCTGAATCTCCAAGAACCACAAGTATCTGTGAAGTTCAAGGTAAATCAATGACTGGGCTATTGATCTTGAATGTCAACATAAGCAGGACAAAGAGAGCTTTTTAGCTGATGAACTGATACAGTCTTAGCAGACATTTAATCTGAACAGTTACATGTTTAACTAGTTTATACCTATGGGGGTTGACAGAATGGGAGCAAAGAAAATAATGGCTTGGTAAGACAATGGACACCAGCAAGACTCTTATCAAGGCGATGTTTAAAACATAAGCAGTGTAGAGAGGAGTGTATGCCTGCATGGGGTTTTTCACAACTCAGGAGGCCTAACCAAGTGGATTCAGCAAGGAACAGTAATTCCACAGGAATAATAAGAAAACGCTTAAAGCAAGATTGAAAAACAATTTCTTTAAAATAGGATTTCCCATCCTCTGACTACCCCTCCCTCTCTTTTTCTTTTAACTCCGTTCAGAGTAACTATAAATTGTGTGACTCAAGAGTGATTATATTAGCATATATGTTCCACACTCACTTGGATCTCAACACTCATGCAAGACCAGAATCCTACATAGGTCTCTGCACCTCGTTGCACTGACAAAGGACACCTACTCCTGCAGTCTCCCTACCCACCCCCTCCCACTCCAGAGAGCCAGACAAACCTCCCAAATATGTTGTCAGCAGTGGAGATGGGTAGAGGGGAGGAAACACAGTATTTACCTACTATTAGGCATTGTACTTAAGAAATACAATATATGTGTTTACCTTGCATAACCAATTAATTCCAACTCATTACTGAAATGCAAATTATATGGATAAGGAAACATTTTAAAAAATTCATGTCTGGATATGTATAAGACACAGTAGGCCTCCAACCATTTAATTCCCTGTCTTATTGACAGCCTATTCGGCCCGTTTTTTGTTATCTGTCGTGGAGAGAAGTGCATGGCAGCATTTGAAAGCAGACTTCTTATTTACCCAGGCATAATGAATCTCTATCCAACCTCTGCTCTGTGTTTGTATATGGAAATAAACAGAAATGAATCATTTTGAATGAATATGGTAAGTTCTGATCATGTTAGTCAGGCATGAGGGCATGAAGCAACAGTTTCCACTCCAAGCAATGTCCCTCTAGTACAGTGGTGGCGAACCTTCGGTACTCCAGATGTTTTGGACCACAACTCCCAGAATTCCAAGCCTAGATTGCCAATGACAAAGGACTCTGGGAGGTGTGGTCCAAAACATCTGGAGTGCTGAAGGTTCGCCACCACTGCTCTAGTAGATAATGTTTCTTTTAAAATATAGAAGCCATTTCTTCCTCAAATTTTATTCATGTCCATGACTTATTCTGACTTTGGGCAAATTTGTAAACAAACCAGCAAATGAGTATTTGAATATTTCCTGGGTGATGGGGGAACATTAGTGGAATGGAATGGTAACCCATGGGCTTCTTGTATTAAATCCAATACTCATGCATTATGATTAGAAGTGGAGAAACAGAAGAACACAAGAAAACAAAATAAAATATTTTGTTCATTTGCATTAATAAAAACATTCCTTGCCATTTCTGCTGCCAAGTTTTTGATTCAGTCAAAATCTTGTGTTCTCACAGCCAATAACTTTGGGTCAGGCGAAAGGAAAAGGAAGGGAGAGAGGGGAATACAAACTTGTGTTTATCACTCTTTTAATGGATCCTTCCCCCCTCTCTTCTTCCCAGGGAGTCTCCATGATTTGAAAAAAGGAGAAAAAATAAAATGTAGTAGTATCCCCCTATCCGCAGGGGATTGGTTGGGGGGGGGATGGATAACAAAATTATTGGATAAGAACACCCCCAAAATCAATAGAGGCTGCTATTATAAATAATAAATTTTATTTATGGTCAATGACTAAAAACCAAAAAATAAAATCATACAAATAAGAACGATCAAATATGCATTTCAACAGACAACACATGAATCAAGCCTTATTGCATGATATATCATAAATATAATTTTAAATACAATTTAAAAATACAACTTAAAATTTACTCTGGTCCAAAATAAAGTAGCCATTAGTTACTATTTGAAACAACAGCTTGCTTTGTGGCACCCTTATGTGATAGCAATTTGCTGTGCAACAGCTTTTTTGGATAGCAATTTATTTAATCATTATTTAATAATTTCCTGGAAAACCACATATTTTGCCATGTTTGGACTTTTGGTACATGCTTTGAAAAAGAGGTATTGCCCTCAAAAGCTTGCAATGATTTTATTATTATTATTTTGTTAGTGGCCTATAAAGATATCACCTACGTACGGCCTAGTCTTGCATTTGTATTTGTAATGGCTGCACGGCTCTCCCCTTTTTACTTCACTAAAATACGTTTGTTTATTTACATATTTATTTGCCTTTTTGCTAAATGAATAAAGCTCTCAAAATGACTAATACTGCTAAAAACAAATTAACAATATGCTTGTTAGAATTGTCAGAATAATCATTAAGCATAAAAACATTTTGAAAGGCCAGGTTGATAATATGTCTCTTTTTGTGCTGAGCATGAAGTAGACATGGGCACAACCAGAAAAAATGACGTTTCGAGTTTTCGTTTGTCGGAACGGGTCCGTTTTGGGTCATTTCTGTTTGTCATGAAATTTTTCAAAAATTTGTCGTTTCATCATTTCGTTTGTCGTTTGTCGTTTCCACCACAATTTAGCGCGATTTGACATCCCAATGTAATATATTTTTAAAATAAATCCACACCTCCTCCCAGTCGAACCTCCCCCTTTATCCAATATCAGAAAAAAATCCTCACAAACTGCCAGAGGGGGGAAAAAAGAATAAACTGCTATTCCCTTCAGCAGACAAAGCTGCAGAGAATCAAAGAAATTATTTTCTAAATTCATTTCCCTCCCTGCCTGCCTAACTTAAATCTAAAGCCTCCAGCCTCCCTTCAATCAGCCAGCAGCAGCCAGCCACACAGCCCTCCACCCTCCACATCCAAGACCCGACTGCAACTTCTGGAAGGTGCCTTGGCTTTTTATGCCCTCTGGCATATCCAGAAGTGTCAGTCAAAACCTGGCCATGCCATTGGTGAAATGGTTCAAAAATTTTGCATGGCCCCATCCCATGCCGAGCCCAAATGGGCAGGTCTAAAGAAATAAAAAATAAAATAAAATAAAATAAAATAAAATCAATGCGATGTTTTATTGCTATAAAAAAACCACTGCTGCTACTATTAAAAATCAGGCATTTAAAATAAATAAATTTCACATGTTTCTGTGGTGATTTGGTGTGTTTTTTGACCACGATTTCTAAAGAAAAATTGCAGTCACCATTTTGGATCCCCCCCACTGCATGGCATGCGAGACAGACAATGAGGATGACCCCCCCCCCAGCCTGGTGCAAGCAGCCCAGGACAGGAGAGGGGGGGAGGCCGGGGATCCCCCCCCCCAGAAACCACCCCTCTGGTAGGTGCCCTCACTCAGGCAGGCATATTTTTGCCTGCTTTTTTGGCCAGGAGTTGGTGTTTTTTAAAAAACTTTTTAAAACTTTTTTTCTGTGCTGCTTGGCATCGCGCTATCGCCGCGATGCTATTAACAACAACAAAAAACCTGACCCAATTTTTCTTTTTTCGGGTCGGGTTTGAGCTGGAGCGGCGTAATTATCGTTACCGTTTCCATTACGTAACGGAAACTATAACCGAAAACGGAAACGACAATTTCACCGCTCCGTGTCTCTGTCTAGCATGAAGGAAAGGCATCCCACAATCTGGAGAAACAGAGAAGAAAACCTTTCCTGTGTTACATCTCAAGGAGGCCTCCACATCACAATGATTCACAACAGAATAATTAAATAATAATAACAAGCTTTGAACTGCAGAGCTAGAAGAGACTCAATGGATCATTGAGTCCTGGCCTGTTGAGGAAGGACAGTGGGGGATCAAACCTTCCACCTCTGGCCAGATACCTAAATCTCTGAGCTATCCAGCAATTCTATATTGTTATTCAGAAAATCCACGCTTGATCCCAAAGCTACGGTGAGGATGGCAACTTTCAGAAGGAATGAAGTGCTGGAGGGACAAACCCCATTTATTATGAAGTCCTAACATTCCACCCAGTGCCACTGATGATGGCTGTTAATGGGCTTCTCAGAAGATACCTGATAATGTTTTGGGCACCTGAAATGAAGTGAAACAAAGGTCAACTCATTAAAATGATTAAACATGATGCCAAGTGCTGTTTGTAAATGCAAGTGTCAAGAGAGCTGCAACTAATGAGAAGGGGTCAATTTCAAGGTAAAAGCTCACATTTCTAGCAATAGTGATAATTTATTAGGACTTCATAATCTAGCTGAAAACTATCCATGAGCTCTGCTTCAAATAGTCATAAAGTTAACAATGTTTCCAAACATGTTCACAGGAAATTCTTGGAGGGCAGGTTGAGGCACAGTGGTATGATAGCATGATCTGTATGCACAGTGCATTATTCTACAACCCAGTGCATCCTCCTGTACAAATTAACGTCCTAAATAAATGTAGGATTCCAAGTTTTATAACCATTGTGACTTTTTAAGAATGGCCTCAGCATTTTGCTATCTGGCTTCTTTGTCCTCTCTTGAATAATAATTAGATCTACAGCTATAACTGCAGATGTGCATGAGTTCAGTTTGGCTCCTGGGAGAATTCAGTGCCTCAGATTATATCCTAATTCAAGCCAAGATTGTTTGGACTCATATTTCTTCCCATATTCCTATCACCATCCCTTGATGGAAAAGCAAAGTAACAATAGTTCCAATGGAAAAGCAAAGTAACAATAGTTCTTTCTTTCTTTCTTTCTTTCTTTCTTTCTTTCTTTCTTTCTTTCTTTCTTTCTTTCTTTCTTTCTTTCTTTCTCTTATGTATGTGAAATTTGGAGAAAGGTTAGACCCTTCAAAACTGAATAAGTTTAACATAAACCAGACAGTGAACTTCAGAGGTTTTCATACTGAGTACTGTTACTGCAGCTGCCTAGATGCCCTAAGTGCATCCGCTCTCGCCTGATTTTGGAAGCTAAGCAGGGTTGGCCCTGGTTAGTACTTGGATGGGAGACCACCAGGGAATACCAGGTGCTGTAGGTGCCTGGAGTAGGAACTGGCAAACCACTCCAGTATTCCTGCCAAGAAAACTCCATGGACATGGGGTCACGAAGAGTCGGTCATGACTGTAACGACGCAACACACGCACACTGTTACTGAACTGTCTTATACAATATCCCTGCAGAGTCTCAGTTTTCCCAAGACATAAGTGCACGCCACAGATGGTTTTAACTGCAAAACTTGTCTGGCTGAGGGAAAATATAGGTTAAAAACAAGAGCTTTAGGAAATAAGCTCTGGATTAGAGGTTATTTCCTAACAGCTCTTGTTTTTAACGTATATTCATGGGCATTAAATTAAAAATTAACCAGGAGCGTTATTAACAATTGCTAACTTTTGGGTTTCCATTATTTCAGGTTTGTCCAAGCTGGAGTTCTGGAATTTTCCAAAACCAATGAATTGGAATGTGTTTAAGTGATGATTAGACTGGTGGTGTGTCAGTTTGGCACATCAGATACTTTGGCAAAATTGGTTAGGCCAAGTATCAAGGCCTGTGAGAAGAACATACTTGAAAATCAACTATGGAGAAAACACAATGATGAAAATGTGATTGCATTGCACCTTTTCCCCAAGATATTTTTATGTAACTTGGGGAAGGCTGTACCTCATGATGGGGAAAGTAGTTTTAAGTGTCTCAGCATTGCTGCCCCAGCTGTCAAAATAACCATTCATTTCCATGGCTTGTGGTGGACTGTGTACAGCTGCTTTACAAAAACACTTCCTAGCTCTTGTGGTTATGAGGGCTTATAGAATTCATGTGGCTGCTTTCAAAAGAAGGAACAATACAGCCGTCAAATGCATGCAGTTAGAACTGAACGAAAATGGACAATTTAGATTTCCTGTCCCTGCCCCCTCCCCCTTAATGAATGCAGTTTACTAAAGCCAGCCATTCCCCGAGACAAACAATACAAGGAAATGAGTGAGCTACCTCTTTGTTCCATGTTTTTTTTAATGGAACAAAACCATTTTCAAACTGTGCCGTAGGCCGATATTGCCAACTTTAGACATGTTGGCAATGTACAGATTTCTAATCTTTGTTATGGTTGTCTTTCTTTGTGCTTGGGGGATTTCCTGAAGAAAATGGTGGGACTGTAGGCTTCAGTTCTAGGAAGCTTCAGGAATGGCTCTGCACAGCTAGCTTCTTAGTGCTAATCTGTGAGCACCATGGTTGCTAGCCGCAACAGAATGAACATTCAGCCTATTAATGTATCCAGGATGAAACACATGGTAGCCACTTTCCAGTGTGGAGATGCCTTCCCTGAAGCACTTTGCAAGGCTGAACAGAAATAACTCTGAATTAGCTTTCCCATGGGGCAAGGAGCTCAGGGAATTAGGAGTTTTTCTCTGTGCTCTTGTTCCCTGAGCTCCTTGCCCTCTGAAGATGCCAGACACAGAGTCTGATGAAATGTCAGGAAGAAAAACCTACAGAACATGGCCAAACAGCCCGAAAAACTCACAACAACTAACAGGATAACATACTTTCACTAACTGGCTTAAGAGACATCATGGATCCATCCCCTCTACTGAACAGTTTATGTCCTTCAAAGGAACAACATGTCAATTGAGCATGGCCTTGCTGATGGAAGTGGGAATTGGTCCTTATTTTTCTGGGGATAGATGAAAGGGCAACATGATAAATAGAACACATATTGAGCCCAAGTCCTCCAGCCCTGTTAAGGTGGAACAGACTGAAACTCAGAGTCAGCAGGAAAACTTGGTCATTCCTTACATGGCTGGTCTCTCTGAAAAACTAAATAGGATTTTTGGAGGAGAGTCTTGAGAGTCCCCTGGACTGCAAGGAGATCAAACACATCTATCCTGAAAGAAATCAACCCTGAATGTTCACTGGAAGGACAGATTTTGAAGCTGAGGCTCCAGTACTTTGGCCACCTCATGAGGAGAGAGGACTCCTTGGAAAAGTCCCTGATGTTGGGAAAGATTGAAGGCAAAAGGAAAAGAGGACGGCAGAGAATGAGATGGTTGGACGGTGTCATCGATGCAACCAATATGGATTTGACAAAACTCCGGGAGGCAGTGGAAGATAGGAAGGCCTGGCGAGCTCTGGTCCATGGGGTCACGAAGAGTGGGACACGACTGAAAGACTGAACAACAACATACCCATTTGGGGAGGCTCATCACCCCAAAGGCCAGACAACAAAAGACAAGAGAAGCAATATGGTATATGCAATCCAATGTACTGAGGAGTGTTCATAGCTCTACATTAGAGAAACACAATAGCCATTTAACAGGAGGATGTCTCATCACAGGAGGGGCAACAGCTCAGGAGCAAAATCAACAGTGTACCTTGATTTGTACGACAAACAACATTCATTCAATGATAAAGATGAATGCATCTTGGACAGAGAAGATGGGTGGTTCGAGAGAGGGGTCAGGGAAATTGTACATGTGTAAAAAATAATCAATCAAACAAATAAGTAATGCAATGTCTGGACTGTACTGTCTTCTTTGTTTTTTGTTGGAACAATTTTGATTCGTTTTTGGTGGATTTTTTATTATACAGTAAAAAAATTAAAATTTAAAAAGAAAAAACATACAGCACATGTGTATATTGAAAATCCCTCTCTAAACAGGGGTGGGGAACTTTGGGAAGGGGCTGCAGAGGTGTGACTTTCACACACTCCTGGCCATTGTCCAACTAAGGAGTCTATTCAGACAAGGGAGAAATGAAACCAATGTCCAATTGAAGGTCTCCTAGTAACCTCCCTCAGACTGAAGAAGCTACTTGGATGAGTAGTGAAAAGTTTCAACCTAACAAGAAAAGATGTCCAGTTCCTATTACTCAACTTTGAGATTACACTGTAATGTGAGACTTAGCTAGTTTTATAGATACAGGTGTGTAGCTAAGCAGGGAAGGAATTTCACATTTGCAGAAATTATAATCAGAACAGTTCCTCCTCCTCCTCCTCCTCCTCCTCCTCCTCCTCCTCCTCCTCCTCTTCCTCCTCCTCTTCCTCCTGTAGCTTTGAACGTATGTCGGTATCAATATATTTTTGACAAAATGACTATACAAGTTCTGTTTCAAATATGATTTTGGAATAATGTATAATAGCACCACATTAAAGTGGTAGGAGATGAAAAATAGTAGGTTAGGCTATTCAACCACAGTTACACCCGCTTTATTTTCTTTAACACTTGTTCAACTGTTAGGTAATATTTTAGTCAGTTGGTTTGTTGCTTTTCTATTACTACAATCCCAGGAAAGCAAGAAACTCTAATAGCAGAGTTTAAGACTTTTCTTTAGTTACAGGTCTGCAGTTTAAATAATGTACAGTACAGCGTGTGATAAGCGTAAAAGGAGAAGTGATGTAATTTTCCCCAAGTCTTGAAATAATGGCATTTTTAGTCTATAATTTTCCTCCATACCAGACTTCTAAAATGTTCCAAAATTACCTTTATTCAGCCTAGATTCTGATTTTTTTTAGATATTCATATATCAGGATTTTGCAACTGACGGAAGTGAGCTACTTTTTAGAAATCCTCATTATAACTGTGCCTGAGTTACAATCTCTGTTGTTGAGTGAAGTATTTAGGCATTTAGAGAGGTCAGGTTGTTGTTGTTGTTGTTGTTGTTGTCATCGTTGTAGTAGTTGTTTTAGTCTTCAGTCTAAACTAGCAATGCCATTTATGCATTCCTAGTTGGGTTATGGGCAAAATTTTCAGTTTCTTGTACTGGCATAAGAACATAAGAACAGCCTTGCTGGAAAAGGCCACAGCCTATCCAGTCCAGCATTCTGTCTCATACAGTGGCTCACCATTTGCTTCAGGATATTCCCAAGGAGATGTCTTCACCTGCATATGATTCCCTGCAAATAGCATTGAGAGATATCCTGCCTATTTCTCCAACCTGAAGGTTGTCCTTGGACATCCATAATGATAGCCATTGATACCCTTGTTCTCCATGAATTTGTCTAATCCTTTCTTAAATCTGTCAAGGCTGAAAGCTGTCACCACTTCTTCTGGCAGGGAGTTCCAGAGACCAGTGATCCTCTGGGTGGAAAGGTACTTCCTCTTATTTCTTTGAGATTTAGCACTCAAATGTTTCACGGAGTGCTCCCTAGTTCTAGTGTTGTACGATAAGGAAAACAGTTTTTCCTTATCTACTTTGTCAACACTTTGTCCATAAACTTCAATCAGGTCACCTCTTACACGGCGTTGTTCAAAAGTGAAGAGGCCCAGCCATTGCGGCCTCAAATGGTAAGGAACGTGTTCCAGTCCCCTAATCATTCTGGCTGCTCTCCTCTGCACTTTTTCCATTTCCATAATATCCTTCTGGAAGTATGGTGACCAGAATTGTACACAATACACCAGATGGAGCCTCACCATAGATTTATAAAGAGATAAAATGACACTTGCTGACTTATTTTCTATACCCTTCCTAATGATCCCTAGCATTGAGTTTGCTTTTTTCACTGCTGCAGCACACTGGGTTCACACCTTCATTGAGCTGTTCACCAGGACACCAAGGACCCTTTCCTGGTTTGTTGCAGAGAGTTCAGATCCCATAAATTTATAAATGTAATTGGGTTTTTATTTTTTGCCCCAACATGCATCACTCTGCACTTACTAATGTTGAAACTCATTTGTCACTGGTTTGCCCAACCCCCCAGTGTCAAGAGATCCCTCTGGAGTGCCTCACAATCTCTCTCAGTTTTTACTACCCTGTATAATTTAGTGTTGTCAGCAAATTTGGCTACCTTGCTATTTACTCCTACTTCTAGATCATTAATGTAGAGGTTGAAAAGCAGGGGTCCTGGGATACATGTCAAACTGACCAGTCGGTTATTTCCTGGATCACCTCTGGATCCTTTTTTGAAGATTGGTGTTACATTCGCTACCTCCCAGTCATCAGACACAATACCTGATTTGAGGGAAAGATTATATATTCTCGTGAAATGCATCTACAGCTTCCCTTTCCTGGTTGAATGTTTTTATTTATTTCATTTGCAGTCACTTTGTGCTGCAAAAACTGAATTTTTGGGTAAGATGTGTATATAAAGCTCAAACACCATAAATATCATTATAACTTATAAGAACCCGGTAAGGAGCATATAAAGCAGGGATGTTTATCTGTGTTATTGTTAATCTTATTGATTTCAAAACCAAAGCATAGCAGAAACATTCTCAATTTAATGATAGATTAACTCTATTTGGTGCAGTATTCTGAATGTTGGACTTGGATGATGAGAGAGACCTGTGTTGCAGTCACTCCTTTGTCATGAAGCTTTCTTGGTCCAATTACCAGCTATCAGTTTAACCTAAATTCACAGGGTGACTTGTGAGGATAAAATAACAGTGGATCATACATGCCTACTTGAGTAACTTGGAGAAAAGGTAGAACAGAAACAAAGTAAATTAATTCATGAATGGATAAAAAATATTAACATTACTATTTCCTCTAACATTTTTTAGTTGGGAACATTTCAAATGTGGCTTTCTGTGATTTTTTTTTCTCATAATAGTTAATATATGGATGCAAATCTTTATTTCTGAAGGGCTCCCCGCCCCCCGCCCCCGATTTCTAATAATAAACCAAGTGAAAAATATATGTAATAAAAATATATGAGGAACTATTTGTGGTACTGTTCATGCCAATAAGAGAAGGTCAGTAACTTGATTCAGGTGCTCCTAGGGTTTTGCCCATTCCGATACACCCTGCATTTAGAAAATGAAGAATTTCAGTGATATCTTAGATGCAGGATTCCAGAGCAATTAAGATGCCAGCTTAATACCTATCATTTTCTATCCTTCTATATACACCAAGCAGCATATTTACTCAGTGAGTGGGCAGCAGACACGTTGTCCTTGGCAGTGACCCCAGACCTTCATGTTGAGATCTTTAATACCAGGCATGTCTCTATGTTATTAACACACTTGCTGAATTTAAGACACGAGCCAACCTTATTTTCCTTTTCTGCTTCTCCCATTTTAACAATTTTAATAGGCAACCAACTGTTGCGGTAACCATGGCTTTAAGATAAGCCTTATATGTAAACTCAGTGAGGCACAAACTGCTGCAAGGCAGACAATGAAGAAAGAATTATATGGTGTCCATTTAAGAGATTGGAAGTAACCAGTAACAAGTGGCACAGTTACCTTTAGCTAGTTATTTTTGGGTAGCTCAGTTGTAACTAAGTTGTATTAACAAGCATAGCATATTATACCCAAAGAGGAATTTAGTTGCTAAATTCCTCTTTGGGTATAATATTTTGGTTTGTTATGAAAGTTATATTTAAAGGGGGTTTTAGGGCATTTTATAGCATTTTTCAAGATTTTTTGAAGTCCTGTGCAGCTCTCTTATTAGACCTAAGTGGCAAGGGAAATATTGTTTTGCCTTTTACCTTTATATTTTCAAGGCAGGACATTAGGGAGCATTTCCCTGTTCTTTTGGTTTGTTGACAGTATTTGATAGCTCATCATCATCATCATCATCATCATCATCATCATCATCATCATCATCATCATCATCATCATCATCATCATGTACTGTCAAGTTAATTCTGACTTATGATGACATCCCTTTCCAGGGTTTTCCAGGGAGAGAATATGCAGATGTGCTTCACTATCCCCTTCTTTTGGGGATGCCAAGAGATTGTGCAGCTTGTACAAAACCACACTGACTGGCTGCACTTCTTCAGAAGGCACAGCAGGCTAATCAGATTCCCAGCCTCTGGCTCCCCAGCCAGAGGAGCCAGAGGCCTAAACCACTGAGCTATCCAGCTGGCTGGTTGATGAATAATAAAGATATCTAATTACCTGACAGTTTTCTGTAGTTTATACTGTTTGCGTGCCACCCAAGTGGTCACCTTCGTGTTATCAAAATTCAGAAACACAGCATAGGCACAATTCTGTTTTAAACTGATTGTATACATGTTAAGGAATTTATTTTCAATCATGCTGATGCCCAGCCATACTTAGTATTAGAGATGGGCACGACTTAGCGGTATTTCCGTTTCCGTTTCCGTTACTCGTTTCCGTTGCTCTACGGAAACGGAAACGGGAATTACTCTGCCAGACTTCGAGCTCGAACCGACGAACGAACAATTTGGTCTGATTTTTCGTGCTCGTTACTTGCATCGCGCGATCGCGCGCGATGCCAAGCGGCACAGAAAAAAAAAGTTTTTAAAAGTTAAAAAGCCCGGTTCCCGGCCAAAAAGCAGGCGGAAAAATGCCTGCCGTGCCTCAGGGCACCTACCAGAGGGGTGGTTTCTGGAGGTCCCCGCCCGGCCTCCCCCCCTCCTCCGTCCTGGGATGCTCTGGTGTGGTGGTGGGACTCGCCCGCCGCAAAAAGCCCAGTCTCGCCGCCGGCCGCCAAAGCGCAACCAAGCGGCACGGGCGGCACAGGAAAAAACTTTTTTAAACTCTCCCCCGGGTCTCCCCCCCACCCATTCCCGGGCCAAAAAGCAGGCGGAAAATGCCCGCTTGACTAAGGGCACTCACTCAGTAGGGCACCTACCGGAGGGGGGTTTCTGGTCTGGAGGGGGGGTGTCCCGGCTTCCCCCCCCTCCGTCCTGGGCTGCTCTGGTCTGGTGGGACTCGCCGCAGGCTCGCAAAAAGCCCACTCTCGCCGAGACGCCGACGGCCGCCGCAAACACAAGCGGCACGGACGGCGCAGGAAAAAACTTTTTTAAACTCTCCCCCGGGTCTCCCCCCCACCCATTCCCGGGCCAAAAAGCAGGCGGAAAATGCCCGCTTGACTAAGGGCACTCACTCAGTAGGGCACCTACCGGAGGGGGGGTTTCTGGTCTGGAGGGGGGTGTCCCGGCTTCCCCCGTCCTGGGCAGCCGGACTCGAGTCGCCTCGTCGCCATGCCATGCGGTGCGGGCGGGGGATCGAAAATGGGGCGGCGAATGCAATATTGTTTTTGAAATCGTCGTCCAAAAACACACAAGCATAACAGAAACACGCGGAAATGTATGAACTGCCAGATTTTTCACAGTAGCAGTGGGTTTTTTCTTGCAACAAAATGTCTCTCCTCTCCTCCTGTGTCCTCCATTGATTTTATTTTATTTTATTTTTTTTTACACCTGCGCAGTGTGCAATGATGGGCTGGCCCAGTGGCCTGGCCAGCCATGTGGGAGGGGACGACCATGCAAATTTTTGGAGCCATATCACCAATCGCATGGCCACTTGGCCACTGAGACTTCTGGGATGTGCCAAAAAGCCCCCTAAAACTTGCCCTAGCCCCCTAACCCGCTAACCCTAATCCTTGACTCCTTACCCATACGTCACAGACTGTCTTCTTAGTGGGTCAGAGAGGCACCCAGAGGTGCAACCCACTAGCCCACCATAACCTTACCCGTCATTAGCCTAACCCTAGCCCTAACCCTAATCCACCTTAGCCCATAGCCAGATCGACTTGCATTGCACTACACACGCAAGTACGATTCCCTTCTGTGGGACGTGATGGCAGGTGCGACCCGCTCATGGGACCAGGTGATTGAGCAGGTGCAGTGGCACTGCCTGGCCTGGCGACACGCAGGGTCTCGCTCTGCCTGCAAATGGTATGCATAACCATATGGTTGTGCATGCCATTTTGCAGCAGCAGCAGGTGAGGATGGGAGACCCCCATGTTGCGGGGTCTCTTGGAGCCTGCTGCTGCTGTCCCTTCCTTTATAGCGGGCCAGCGGAGGCACCCACCCCACAGAGGTGCCTCCAGGAGCCCGCTACCCCCCCCAAAAAACCAGTATAACGATAACGAAAAAAACGAAAAACGAAACGACTAATTTTTTCCAATTTTTCGCGAAAACGGAAACGAAACGACTCGGACCCTAGCCGAAAAAGAAAACGAAAACGACGTTTTTTTCCTGAGTCGTGCCCATCTCTACTTAGTATAAATTGTACCATTTTGTATTAGCTCGCTATGTTAGAGATCAAGAAATCCCCTGACCTGGAGTCATGTAAAGAATGTGTTGTTAAAAGAATTAAGGAAACCAAGAAGAGGGTGACATGGGAAAGGTTACAGATGGAAGAGCAAAGAGAGAAGCCATAACATAAGAGGACAGAAGTCAGCTGTGCTAAAAGTCATCTATACCAGTCAGATGAGGAATGCAGTTACAGTCAGGGATACGCTAGTAGTAGAGCATATAAATGGTAGTGCATGTCTGTAAACTCCAAGGCACATTGTTCTGGTATTACTCCATGCATGCTCCTTTATTTTGCAGAATATATGATTAAATACATCATTTTCTAGTACTGTAGTTGTTTTATTTTTCTCTCACTTTGTAGGAACTGAAATGGGCTTACCAACTGTTAATTTTTGCAACACATACTGTTGTCCGCTTAAATTGATATGCATTTCCCTTACTGCCATTGTTGCTGAACTGCACAATTACAGTGGTAAATAGGGATGGGCACCTTACGAAAAATGACACACTGTTTTGTCGTTTTGTAAGCTTGAAACAAAATCAAACATTGTGTCATCAAGAAATGAATGATTTGTCCCAGTGGCAAGAGTCCTCTGGATCCAGGAGGTTTATTTATTTATTTTATGTTTTGTTTTCCTCCTTTCCCTCCCTGCACCTCACGTGTTGACCTAGCTTATCTCCAATCTTGATCTGCTTGCAGCTAGCCAGGAGCTGAGCTCTGCTGCTGCTCCTTTCTCTGGGTTGCAGACATGGCAGTTTTAGGACCACTTTCCTATCCCTTCCCTGCGCTGACTGTGCCTGTGTCTGCAAGTTGATTTATTAAACTGAATGCTTTCCTTTCCTGATTAAGTAGGACTGTGGATGTTATTTTTTATGTTTTCCTTCCCCCCCTCCCCGCTGATCAGCTGTTGAGCTTATCTCTCTTATCTCTCCATGCAGCACCTAGCCATTAGGTTTCTTGCTTGTTTACAGAGGGATCTTCGTTTGAAAGCAAATTGATTGGAAGGTTTAAGGAGGGTCTTTGATTTAGGACAGTGAGCTTCCTGTTAAATTAAAAAAAGGAAAGCTCCCCATTATTTGTAGCCTTACTAATTGTTTTGTTTCATTTCATTTTGTTATGAAAATTCTTTTTAAAAATCTATTATTAACAAAATGAAATGAAATGAAGACTCAAACAAAATGAAACAAAATGGCATATTTCCGTTTTGCTCCCATCGCTAGTGATAAATTCAGCACTGTGGTGATAATAGTAGAATATGTGTATAGCACCCAAGTAGCTTCAGGTGTTCATATAAAATCCATACTCTAGGACCTGTGAAAATGGCTCACCTCTGGATTATATGATGCAGTTCGTCAACAATACACACAGATAGTTGTTAGGAATATGCATTCATTTTGAAACAAATGAAAAAAATGATTGGATTTGGCCCTGTTTGGTTTAATTGTCATTCATTTCTACATGGTTGCACTACTTGGTGAATGACTACACATGGGTTGAGAATGAGATGGTTGTATTCTGTTTATTTAACTCAATGGTTCCCAAGCTTCAATAACCCAGATGTTCTTAGACTGCAATTCCCAAAAGGCTTCACCCCCCCCCCCCCGATTATGCTACCTAGTGTTTCTGTAATTTGAAGTCCAATAACACTTGAATTAACCAAGGTTGGGAACTAGAAATGGGCACAAGCCCATTTGGCAATTTGTGCAGGTTTGTTTATCAGCCAAACACGTGATTCAATGCCCCACATCCTCTAGCAGATGCCGACTCAGAGGTAGTGCTTGGAGGAGATGGGGTAGGAAATCCAGGCCACTTCTTCTGAATGGACATCTGCTAAATGAAGCAGGGCTTCGAAGTACTGAATACCTGTTTGGCCCATCAATGGACTGGCGTGAAACACCAAACCAACTATTCATACCCATCTCTATTGTGAATCACCAATCTAACTCACTGTGTTGTCCTCTAGAGCATTTGGGCTAGGCTTCCACTTTTGTACAGCAGATTTCACTTTTTAATAGAAGATGCCTTGAAACATGCAATATTTAAAGGCAAGCTGGGAAAATTACATGCCAGTCATCATGAAAATCAGTTATGCTGTCACTATCACTGAAGATACTTAAAATATGCATTAAAAAGGAGAGGGGGGAACAAATGTGAATAATGAAAATGAATATAATTATTTTCAATCCAATATGAAAACAAATGTGTCTGAAATGAATAATCAGTATTTTAGTAATGGAAATGAATGGGATAATGAAATAGTTTGTGTGTGTGTGTGTGTGTGTAGAATTTTGTACACTTTTAATTGCCTCGGCAATGTTCATATTTTTCAGTCACACAGCCATTTCATGTTTTGAAAACCTATTTGCCTGTATGTGGGCAGCAATCCCTCTGTCCTCAGCTTCAAAATGGGGCATTCATTGAATTAGCTACAGCTCATACTTAGTCCATGGAGGTCTGAAGCAAGGTGTGTCTTTAACGTATTTGAATGCTCCAATTTTCAGTTTTTGACTTTTGATATTGACCCCAATTTACCTACTTTCTGGTAGGCTCGACATTCATATTGCTCTAAAGCAAAGATCCAGAGTTGGAGCAAATGGGATATTAAGGCAAATCCACATCAAGGAAGGCATGGTGGGAGCTGATTAAAGTGTGCACGTAGAGCAGATATTCACCTTAACTTGCCCCTCCATCACTTCTTCCATGTCATTTTTATTTTTATAGTGTAGTGCAGGCATGTCCAAACTTCGGCCCTCTTGATGTTTTGGACCACAACTCCCAGAATTCTAAGCTTAGATTGCCAATGACAAAGGACTGTAGGAGTTGCAGTCCAAAACATTTGGAGGGCCAAAGTTTGGACATGCCTGGTGTAGTGGAAGAGGAAGAAAAATGGAAGAGCAGAGGTATATTTATTTCCCCTTTCATTTGTGCCATACTTTAAGTAAGTGTGACATTACTGGATTTCCTAATGCTGCCACCACTAATTATTTAATTAACCCCTTCTGGGTATTCACCTATTGACACCATCAGGTCAATAGAGATTTTAATTTAAAAGAGAGTCAGACACCAAAACAAAACAGGAAAAGTTTATTGTTTTACGATCAGATGTTCAGTACTATTATGAAAGCTTTAGCCAATGTAATTATATGCTTTAATAAAATACTTTAATACAATCACATATGGTTATAACAATGTCTTCTTTGTATACACAAGAACTTAGTTACAGAATCTCACAACTGACCAACTGGCACCAAAACCGACTCTCAGATAACTGACCCTCGACTCCTGAACTGACTCCTCACATCAGGGTCCTACACATATATATATATCTATTAGCCCCTCCCCCAAGATTGATGATTGGTTAAGCAACATATATTAATAAATATTCATATACATTAATAAATATTCATTACTAACTCCGTGTTCACCACAGAGAATCTTCTCCATTGTCTATGAGTTTGTGGTTTTGCTCTAAGCATTCTTTTAGCCTAGCAAGACCATGCTTCTCATTTTCTACTAGTATCCTTTTCTCCATCCCCCATATTTGACTGACTGAGGTGAAAGACCAAATAGCACCCAGCATCATTTATATATATGCAAGAGGTGATGCATGTTAGCAATTTGGTCTGATTTCAGTGTTGGCTATGCATAAGTCTTCTAAGACATTCAGCTATTTTAGGGAGGCTTACACGGTTGTAGGGAAGAAGGAAGTCCAGAAAGAACAGCCGGGAGGCTGCATTCACCATTCCATGCCATATGCCTAATGGTAGGTCTTGCCCTGCACCATTCTTGTTGGTCAGCATCTGCAGAAGCCTCCATGACACAAGCATATGCATTGCATGGTGGGCCCACATTGCTTACATCAGCTGGAGAGGCAAAATAACCCACCTGAGCTGCTTAAAATGAAAGAGCAGATGCTCACTGAGCAATCTGTTTTGGTCTCTCCAGCCATCTGAAGGATGTAATAAATTGCATTTTGAATAAAACATCCTTAAGTCTATACCTCTTTTCTTGGGGGAAATCAGGGGGTGCTTTCTGCACTCAGTAAGAAGAATGTTCCATAGGAGGTGGAAAACAATACATCAGAATGAACTAATTGCCTCTAATAGCTGTGCTTCTGTATAATCAATAAGTCAAACATTTGCTTAGCATCTATTGTGCTGATAATTAGTCTTTTCTCATTTTCACATCTGCTGCTTGATGGTGAGATATATTTAATCAACACATTTCACCAGATAGTGATTTATTTCCTGATGCATTCTCAGCTCGTTATAATCTTCATTCGCAGTAAGGAAATAAATTATTCTTTCATTCTGTCACCTACACTGTTTTCTTCATAGATTTTTTTAAAAAAATAAGAAGATCATTTATGTTCATTTTAAAATAAACAATTGTGAAATGGAGTTCCAGATTTTTCCGGTTGAAGTAAACACTATATTGTGAACATAATTGCTGCTTTTCTGCTTTGATTCTTTGGACATGGGGAATTGAATTACAGGATTATCTAATGAGGGCCAAAATGGAATTATATCTTAATCAAGATTCAAGAAAATGTATATATATTTATGTGCAAATATATTGCTAGCACTACTATACAATTTGCATGACTGTGGGAGACATCAATCCCAGGTGTCTATATTTTAAACCATTCTTGGTTTTTCATGACATTGCCAACTCCAACTTGCAAAACACCTTGAAAGGAAATTATGCATGCTAAAAATAGATGTATATCTTGAGCTGTGCAATCTTATACATATCTCATTAGAAACACATCACCATTGTACTTTAAATGTGTGAAGAATGACATCATTTGTCTGTTGAACTAATGCTCTTATCTCTGACACCTTTCTCATGTTTCTCAGTTCATTTTCTTCAAATTACATGCCTTCATCAAGAAGTCTAGAAACTTTCCCGTTTAATAACAACAGGTAGGTCAGCATATATAGCAGGGGAAAAATAAGCAAAGACTTGTGGTCCTTACAAAATCCAAAAGCAAAGGCAGGTGATCAATTTATTAGACAAGAGTCACCAAAATAAAATAAAAAACTTTTCGTCCATATATGTCTTCATCAAGTTGGGCACCCAGTATTAATGTGGGCAGTGCAGGAAACACATGAGGATCTTAATAATCATCGCAGACATTTTGTAACTGGAAGAGATTGTCAAAACGAGAGCCAGTGAGGGGGTTTGGAAGGTGAAACCTACCCTTCTGTCTTGAATAAGCAGTTATAAAGAGTCTCCTAAAGAACCTCTCGTTGCTCTCACTATCCATTTCTGTTTAAAATGAACCAATTTGTTTCACTGTAAAACGGGTACCCTGGGTCCTACAGGCACCAAATTTGGTGCCTCTAGGACCTCGGGGACTTGTTTTATAGAGTAATGAATCTGTTTGTTAGTGTTTCATTTTGCATCATTTTTTTAAAAAAAAAGTCATTTCTAAAACAAAACGAATCATGGGGGAATGAAAAGAAATGAAAGGAAACACATTTTTCCCTTTTGTGCCCATCCCTAGTTTTGACTCAATATAAGGAAACTTTCCCCTCCTCTTCCCCACAGTAAAAAATAATAATTATGTGTACATAATTTCTCATGCTAGGAAAAGTCCTTCTCACCTGTGGTTGTGGCAGAAGCACTTTGTTTTGCAAGTCAGTGACTGTTAAATGTGACAAAAGAGTGAGATATAAAGAATGTTATGCTTTGTAATGCCTCATGGTGAAACAGGCCTTTACATTCAGACAAGAAAAGTGTGAATTAGTCTAATTTCAAGAAAAGTTTTGACACCTCCACATGTAACTACAGAGATGTGTGATGAGCTGAGCTTACTGTGTATGGCAAACAGGAATATGAAAAATGCCACTGCATGGTTGTGCTTTTTCTTCCCCTGGAAGAAGCTGAAAAGAATCCCAACTAGAGATGGGCACAAAATGAATTTTTAAATTTTTTGTTATTAGTTGTTCATTTCGTTAGCTAACAAAACGAATAACAAACCAACCCATCAAAGGAAAATGAAATGAAATGAAATGGAAATTTCCATTTTGTTTCATTCTTTTTATCCCCCCCTCCCCTGTGTCTCCTACCTTGTCCAGTTGTTGCCAGCCTCCTAACCTGGAATGCTGGCAGCCAGCCGATCCGGCCTGTGGGGCAGCAGGCCAGGAAGGGGGGGGGAAGCCCCATATCAGGGACTTTTAAAATAAAAAAAAAATAAAAAAAATTAAAATTAAAAAATGTCCTTCTGGCCTGCGGGCCACCAGGTCTATCCCACAAGCCAGCTGGTCAGGAGGAAAAAAAATAAAAATAAAATCGGGGCACATAGAAGCTAGTGCCTCTCAGCTGTGGGGGGAAAAATCCCCTGGCATCAGGGACTTTTAAAAATAAAAAATAAAAAAATTGCCATTCGCACATCCCCTGCCCTTCTTAAGGTTCCTCTCCACCCCACCCCACAGAGCGGAAACGCCATCGCTCCAGAGGGGTGAGGGGCAGTCTCACTGGAAGAGGAGCAGGGGCAGGGGCACCGGCTTCCCCTTTGCCAGCCCCCCCCAGAGCAGCAAATGGGGCCCCCGATGAGCAGGAATTTGCGGCCAGCTTCGTCAAGGTCCTGGAGGCCCTGAACAACCAGGAGCACCAGCTGGGCATGCCAAGCAGCAGCAGCGGCGGCGGCAGCAGCAGTGGAGGGGTCCCATTGCCAAGCCTTGGGGGGAGGAGAACTGCTGGTGGAAGGGCACACGGCTTACTCCTCCTTCTCCCCCTCCAGGCGCCCCAGATTACTGAGTGCCTGGGGCAAATGCACCCTTCCACCCCATTAGATACACCCTCAGGTGGGGGTGGGGGGTAACAGCTCAGGACCAGAATCAACAGTACACCTCTACTTGAAGGACAAAGGGCACTCATTCAAAGATGAGGATGTACACATATTAGACAAGGAAGATAGGTGGTTTGGGAGAGGGGTCAGGGATGTCATTCATGTGAGTACTAAAAACCCCTCTCTCAGCAGAGGTGGGGGGCTCATGCACAGTCTATCTGCCACTGATCAGGCTGTGATTTCAACAATACATAGACACATCAAAAATACTTCATGCCTTCACCACCAAGGCCATAGCCAAGGACCCATACTTTCTGGATTTCAGCATTTTAGGCCATTGTTCACCTTAAGGCTATTGAGTCTGTTGTCTACCTAATGAGCCTATTCAGGCCATTGTTCATCTTATGAGCCTATTTCAGACCAGGGTGACAAGAGGTCAAAGTGAGCTATAAAATGGAGGACTTGCAACTAGTTTTTTTCAGTCTGATGAAGCTGTTTGGATTAGCAGAAAAAATGTTTCAGTCTCTCAAGAAAAAGAAGTCCAGTTGACATGACTCATCTTCCAGATAAACTCACCTGGATGACTGAGAATCTTCACAGACTTTTGTGGGCGATACCCACTTTCATAAGCAGCCTATAAACATATCACCTATAGCCTTGCCTTGCAATAATTCTTTTAATATACATGAATTTTTCTTTAAATAATGTTCCATTCAAACAACAACAACAATGTATAGCTATTAAGTCGCCTTTATTTTTAGATAAATACAACCCATTTGATCTTCTTTGTAGAGAAAAATTCCTGAAACATGTACAAATGACTATACTTCAATACGAGTTTTCTTGCAAAAACAAAGCCAAAAAGAAACAAAACAAAAGACTTATTCCAGAGGCTGCAACTGAAAACACACAATTCAGTGGTTTAATATGCTAATATGTATGTGGCAGTTGAAAGTCCTTAGCAGAATATAAAACTATTCTCAGCAATCTTCTCTCATGAGTTTCAAAACCCTTTCAAGTTTAAAATTGGTGAAAACCAACTGGTGCTGATATATACAGAAAGAGAGCACAAGTCAGTAAGCCTCTTCTATACCGAAGGAAAGGTCTCTGTCACCATTGCCTCTCCACAGTCGGGATTCCAGCACCAGGGAGGGCAAACACTGGAGGCTCTGAAAATGTTGGAACTGATGAGCTGTGGAGAATAGACACACCGTGAGTCAAGTGTCATAAATGATTGATGACAGAGGCACAAATGTCCCACCACATCCAGTGTCCATGGCAGGTACCAACGTTTTATTAAGAAATAATTGGTGATATCCATGCTATTACTCACAGGTTTCACTTTCTCCATCACCCAGGTATACAGATTTTATTTTATTTTATTATCTCCTTTCTAGCTAGCTACAGACAGAGTCACAGGAGGCTAAATTATACCTTACAGGCAGAAGGGAACAGGGGATTTCTCAGATATGGACAGATGTGTGGTTATCCCAGCTGAAGTTCACATATTTTAAGTAGAGGCTAGAAAGAGGCAAACGTGCTCTGGGCACATTATGAGAAAGCAAGATTCACTGGAAAAGAGGCTAACATTTAGAAAAGGGGTGGAGGGTGGTGGAATCTTCTTCTGTGGAGGTTTTAAAGCAGCGACTGGATGGCCATCTGTTGGGAGTACTTTGAGGAGAGTTCCTGCATGGCTGTTGTTTGGATTGGATGGCCCTCGAGGCCTCTCCCAACTCTATGATTCTATGATTTTAAAAAAGTTGAAGGCAAGAGGAAAAGAGTAAGGCCAATTATGGAATGGATTGACTTCCAAAAGAAAGCACAGTCTTGAGTTTTCAAGAGCTGAGTAGGAGGATTGAAGACAGTATGTTTTGGTGGTCACTCTTCCATATAGTAAAGAATAAATGAGAAGCAAATTTAGGGCACTAACAGTAATAACAAGCACTTTGCAAATCAATCTCCTTTGTTTGTTTTCCTGGAGTGATTAAATATAGCTTTTCTTTTTCAAGTCCAATTACGAGCTCTTTAAAGAGCTACTTCTGCTTAGTAGCCATTAGGAGTGGGCACCTTACGAAAAATGACATATACTTTCATCGTTTTGTACGCTTACGAAGCCTTACAAAACAAAACAAAACAAAACAGCAAACAGCATGTCGTCAAGAAATGAAAAACCATTTTTGGTTTCAGAAATGAAACAAGTCTCAATCAAGCCATCTTGGGAACAGGATATTTATTTTTAAATGAAGTGATTTGTTTTCCTCTCCTCCCACACCTCAGCTGTTGAAATAGCTTTTCCAGCTGTGTTTATCTCCCCGATCTCTCTGTGCAGCAGCTAGCTATTACGTTTCTAGCTTGTTTACAGAGGGTCCTTTGCTTGAAAGCAAATTGGAAGGTTTGAGGGTCTTTGATTTAGGGCAGTGGGCTCCCTGTTAAATAAAAAAAGGAAAGCTCCACATTATTTATATCTTTACGAAGCATTTTGTTTCATGATAAAATTACCGGTATTTTTAAAAAATCCATTATTGATGAAACAAAATGAAGACTGAAATGAAACTAAATGAAACACTATATTTCTATATTTCATCTCTAATAACCATAAGCTGTAATGCAATTAATTTTGTTACAATAAAATTAGCAATAGCAATAACAATAATAGCAGAAGCAGCAACAGCAACAATAACAACAACAAGGGCTGTTTAAGTCAATTTTGACTTATTCCGACCTGGTTCAGAGTTTTCCTGGCACAGAACACTCAGAAGTGGTTTACCATTCCCTTCTTCTGGGGACATCCTGGGACCTGTGCAGCTTTCTCAAGGCCACACCTCAAGAGCTGCCAGACTTGGCTACCTGGTCCTGAGGGTCTGTATTAGGCATATGTTCACTCTGAAGCTTAGGCCACCTCAGAAAGATTTATTCCAAAACACTGCTGGTTGATGTCACAGAGAAAAGGAAACCACAGACTGATTTTTTTTTTAAAAAAGCAAACCTTTGTCTGTATGATGAAATTGACATTCTGTCTCTCACGCATGGTAGAAATGAAGACTGTTTCAGGATCCCATAGAAAACAGTTGAAAGAGCTGAGGTTCCAGTGACAGTGAAGACAGAGAAAGGAGCAAATATGGGAGTTTATGATAAAATATGTCTTTTTTTTTTCATGTGGAAAGTGGGACCTCCTTACCAAAAACACTTTTCTGGGCCATAACCTTTACAATATGTCAGCCAGCTTAACTGCTGGCCATGCTAGCTGGGTATTCCAAGAGCTGTATTTGGAAAGCACGCCTGTCCGTCTGCTGCTTTCGGTTTGCTTTCTGCATCTTAAAACATAATGTCCTAGTAATGTCTGTGACAATGGTAAGGCACTCTATGATCCAGTCCCAGGGATAGTTGCTTATCAGGACTGGAGGTTCCAGAATCCCATCAGCAATATAGGTGCCGTGCATGGTGAGAATCTGGAAGCTCTAATCCAGTGTATCCAGACATTGAGTCATGGCAACTGGACTTCTTGTTAGGTAGAAATGTTTCACTAAATCCAAGTGTAGCTTCTTCAGTCTTAGGAAGGTCACTAGAAAAATTCCAATTTATCTGCCACAATGGTTTCACTTCACTCTGGTATGAATTGGCTCCTTAGATGGGCAATGGCAAGGAGTGAGGGAAAGTCACACCTCTGCAGCCCCTTCCAACATCCATTAAGCATGGATCATTAGCAGTGGCCTTGCTGGTGGAGGTGTGAAGTGGTTCTGATTTTTCTGGTGACAGTGAAAGGGCAACATGATAAATAGGAGACATATTATGTCTAAGTCTTCTACCCTTGCTGAGAGGGGGATTTTCTGTATACACATGTATGTTCCTGAGGTGTTGCCCCTCCTGTGCTGGGCCATCCTCCTGTTTAGTGGTTACTTAGTTTCTCCAATGTAGAGTTCTTAATACTGCTCACTGCATTAGACCACATATACTATATTGTTCCTCTTGTGTTTTGGTGTCCAGTCTTTTGGGTGTACAAGTATCTGTCACAGTCTGTGGATTTCATTACACCCAGAAAATTTGCCATCCACAATGACAATCTACAGTGGCAGAAGCTGAGCAGCTGTGGCTAAATGGATAGAGGGAAGAGACAATCACACACTGCCTGCGATCCAAGGGACATGCACTATTGTCACAACACTGTGGATTACCATGAACAAGTAATCTCGCTTCTGAAAGATGAACAAAGTATGAGAAAATGAAAAGAGACCCCCCCCCACCAGCAACTACAAGAAGAAAGTGACAAAATAATTGGAACACTAAGAAGAAGACAACACAATTGACAGGGTGATCTACCACCATTTGTATCCTGGAGAGGCCTCCTCCTGCCTGTACAGACTTCTCAAGGTACACGAGGAAGGACCCTCCCCCAACTCAGTAGGTACAGCAGCATACACTTGGTAACATATGCCATTGCGAAGTACCCGGCCATTGCACCATTGATTGGACACACGGACCATCACATTCACAATTCAGAGGAGTTTGCCAGGAAGCTGAAGCTGGATATGGATGTAGCCATGCTATCCTTTTGCCATTTCATTTATTTATTTATTTATTGCATTTTTATACCACACCGATTTCCATCCTTTGGCAGTGGCTGTTCTAACAAGTCATGGTTTTTATTTATGCTACCCTGTTTTTGTCTCTGCTGAAAGTTTAAAAAGTGCTCCAGGCATACAATGCGTGTAGCATCACTGTGACCCAGTTTGAGAGTATTTCATGTAACG
This sequence comes from Phrynocephalus versicolor, assembly GCA_023846285.1. Classification (NCBI taxonomy): domain Eukaryota; kingdom Metazoa; phylum Chordata; class Lepidosauria; order Squamata; family Agamidae; genus Phrynocephalus; species Phrynocephalus versicolor. Next base: position 46,611,904 of record JAHTLZ010003526.1, on the reverse strand, counting down.
AAATGAACTGTGCTACAAAAAGCCAAGGATGTGTCAGAAGGGATTGTATTCCCCAGCCTGTTCACGAGAGATGTATTTGTCCCAAGGGTGGAGATTTCAAACTAGAACTGGATGAGCTGTATATTTTGGCTGACACCTTTGCTTCCAAGACAAAAGGGAAAGGTGCAAAGTGGAGCTGAAAAGTACATGTCCACATTCATTTTTATTTTATTCTTTTGCATGCACAGTTTTAAAACACTGAATAATTTCCTTTTGGCCATTGTGCAGAATTTACTTTTGTTTAGATTTTGCTGAATTGTATTTTACTAGGTGCTGAGAATGTCAATTATATAACTGATGAGCCACTCAATTGTTATCCATGCCCTGTAGCAAAAGTGATGAAGAAATTTAGATTTCCTTCCTGAAATATCTTTGGCAGTCCTATGCTCGGCTATTAAGAAACAAAAGCAAAACAAACAAACAACAGCAAACACAAACCTTTCCTACATCATTTTATTACACACAATTTTCTCTGAGAGTCATCTCCTTTGAAGATTGGCATTTACATTCATTCAGTATTGTATTTTTTTCTTTACATGGTATAAGTTTGGTTTCACTAAACCAGACATCCTGGTATTACATCAATACAATGGGTGTACTTAAAACTACACAGTTATTATTGATCTATACTATTTCTGCCGGGGTTAAGTCTAACAGAATCCTTGGATTTGTAGTTTTATAACCAACTTAAAAGTTATCAGCCAAAGAACTCTAAGGGCCTCTCTCGAGATATATCAGAGAACTTAACAAATTTCAAGATTCTATAGGATATCATGGCAATTCAAAATAGTATCAATTTGCCATACTGATTGTCTAAATGCCTTTGTGATTCTCCTAAAAGAAAACCCATTTGAGATATTTTCTTGGAAAGGTAGACCATAAAAGAGTTATTTATTTATATTCACATTGAGCCAGTGAGTGTTGATGCCTCATACAGAAACCAAACCTGCTTCCACTCCTGCTTGCTTTGAGTTTTCTCTTTCCACAGGAAGAATCATAACAATTTCCTTAGAATTCGTGTGGTGCTGTGAGACCTGGCAGCTCTAATTACTAACATTGTTCCCGTTTCTATACATTATATGCCTCCACTATGGCCTCATAAAGGACACCTTAGTGGATCATATAATGAATCTTTCTGCTCTGTAAGACTGTTAAAAGACATCACTGGCTTTCTGTTTAATGCAAGAGACTCATGCATATCAAACACTGACCTGTGTGCACTAAGTGGCCCATATTTCTCTTCCTGAGTTTCAATTAAATCTATTTTTTCCTTTCTTATGAAAACCTTTAACTTCCTTCTTAACATTTAAGAAGGTGAAGATTCCCCACCTGAACAACTGCAGTATTTCCTCCATAGGCTAAGGCAGCAGAGAAGACATGGAAAGCAGGCTAAATTAGGCCAGGAGCCGACTGTATGTTGTTTTGTTTCTAGGCCTCCCAAATGTCAAGCAACAGTTTGTTTTGTCTTGCTAACTAGGAATAGTGGGCTGAAGTGCTGAAAGATGACGTTCTACTCCAAAAGCATACAAGTGCCTTAGCACATGCAGACTTGTTCACAACTGCCAACAGGATCAGCAGGAAAGAAGGTCAATTTGAAATGTTCTTCAAAACAAAGTTGAAAAAGCCTTTGAGCTAACACCCCTTAAGAAGAGAGTGCAATGCCTCGCCAATTTTGGCTAAGCCACATTTAGAAATAATGTACTGAAGTCTCCAAACTGAAAGCTAACGAGCTGCTCTCCCAGGCCTCCCAATCTTTGATAGTTTTCCAAAGGGAAACTGCAGCCAAGAAATCAGAAAACAGAGACTTGGAAGCACACTTGTAAAAGAACCAGAGATCTTCAAGCGTAAGGATGTGTTATTGTAGACCAAGACTGGGTTTGTATTCGCAGTTACTATCTATGAGGGTAAAAACTCAAAACTGAAGAAAGTTGATGGTGTTCAGGAGAAATAAGTTTATTTGAGATGTGTCATTGGAGGAGAGCTTTTTGAATTCCATGGACTGCCAGAAAGACATAGAGTCATAGAATCATAGAGTTGGAAGAGACCTCAAGGGCCATCCAGTTCAACCTCCTTTCAGGCAGGAATCCTCATCAAAGTACTCCTGACTGATGGTCATCCAGCCTCTGCTTAAAAACCTCCAAAGAAGGAGACTCCACCACTCTCCGTGGTGACATATTCCACTGCTGGACAGCTCTAACCATCATGAAGTTCTTCCTAATGTTCAGATGGAATATCTTTTCCTTTAGTTTGAAACCATTGCCCCAAGTCCTATCCTCTGAAGTCATGGAAAACAAACCTGTCCCCTCTTCGATATGACATACTTTCAAATATTTAAACATGGCTATCATATCCCCTCTCAACCTTCTTTTTGTAAGGCTAAACATTCCCAGCTCCTCCAGATCTTTATCGCTCTCCTTTGAACCTGTTTGACGTTGTCAACATCCTTTTAAAACTGAGAACTGGACACAGTACTTCAGGTTGGGTCTGACCAGAGCAGAATAGAGTAGTACTATCAGTTCTCTTGATCTAGACACTGCTGACTCATGTTCAATTTGTGGTCCACCCAGACTCCCAGATCCCTTTCACATGTACTATGCTCTAGCCAGGTATCTCCCATCCTATATCTGTGCAATTCAGCTTTTCTGCTTAAATGAATGACTCTACATTTCTTTCTGCTGAAGTTCATTCTGTTAGCTTTGTCCCATCACTCTAATCTGGCAGGTGGTCTCTAGATGAAATCAAGCCTGAACTCTCACTAGGAGCTAAAATGACTAGATTAAGCTTATTGTACTTTAGACATATCATGAAACTCACTGAGAAATAGGATAATGTTGAGAAAAGTGGCAGGAAAGCGGAAGATCCAACATGGAATGGATTGACCCAGTAAAAAAGGAGTTTTCTTGGCAGGAATACTGGAGTGGTTTGCCAGTTCCTACTCCAGGCGCCTACAGCACCTGGTATTCTTTCAAGGTCTCCCATCCAACCAAGTACTAACTAGGGCTGACCCTTCTTAGATTCTGAAATCAGGCGAGATCGGATGTGCTTAGGGCATCTAGGCAGCCTGACATCATTAATGAATTATAAACCCATTTTCTCAAGCTTGCTGTACTTTGTCTCTGAACTGGTTAAACCAGAACACAACGAGCTGCTTTGGAGGGTCTGGCCCTTCCTCAGCCCCATCTGTACATGTCAGGGATTGAACCGGATCTCCACGAATTTCCTCAGCTTGTCTCAGTAAGTTTCTGTCATTTCCTATGTATGCTTTCCCCCTCCACTGAGTGCATTAGCACAGAATCCTTTGCAAGTCAGGTTTTAAGAATTATGTTGCTCACAGTCTTCTAACCCAGCCGATCAGAGACAGATAGGGCCAGCTGGGAAATAATGTATTCTCACTGAAGGAAGCTGTCTTACGCTGAGACAAGCTGCTGGCTGACCTAGCCCTGTATTATAACCCATGAGCAGCAGCAGTTCTGCATGGTGTCAGGGACGATTATGCGTATATCCAGCTTGCATTTCTTGAGCTATACAAGTTCCTCTAAGACTAAGCATACATATGTACAGGTCCAAGGCAGTGGTGGAAAACCCAGACAATCCCCCCAGATGTCTGAAATAAGGTCTCATTCCTGAAGCTGGGGGGGGGGGGGATACCACTGAGGAGCTGAGTCCCTGATACTCCTAGCAAACCAAAAAAAATAAAGAAACATATGAGTAATGATATCATTACTCCTCACTTGGGTTGTTTTGAGGGCTACCAAATTGTAACTCTTCTTAAGGTTTTTTTTTAATACAATAACTTAATTTTCACTCCTGCACACTTCATGTTTCCCTTAGGTGTGACAGGACTTTTCTTTATTATTTCTCAGGACCGGATCACATGTTAAGGAAATTATGTCTTACCTCCTGTTGCAAGGTTCTCCCACCAGGCTCACAAATCTTGCACACCTCCCCATGTGAAAGTTCAAACAGGCCAACGAAGCTGTTGCTGGCTCCCAGACAGTCAATTATAAAACAAAAGCAAGGCAATTTTCCAAATGTGGATCAAAGCAAGCTCATGTTAAAATGAACAGACAGTGCACCCGTCCCCTTAAGCCTACAATGGTTCCAGATATTTCACTAGTGAGGCCTTCCATTGCCTCATTTGAACTGCAGTGTTGCTGGGCATACGTCAAGGATCATTTATTAAAAACAATGGCATATGGAATCCTAGGCATACTAAAATTAGTCCCAATCATGATTCCACGCTATCGTCATTCAGTTAACAAACAAGTTTTATTCAAAGCTGTATCTTAATTCCCCAGTTCATTTGTGTGGTGGGTCTGTTGCTAAAATAAGAAAAGAATCAAGCATTCTGACATGAAAACTAAAATGGAAGGGGAAAAACAAAACAAAACCAAAATTGCATATAGAAAGTGGGATTATGCATGCTGTGGTAATCAAAGAGGAAAACACAGGAGGAAAATACTGGAATAAATGACAGGTGAACAGTCTGCTTACTTGCAAGACAAGCTTTAACCCAAGGGTCATTCCGTGTCAAATCAACCAATGCATGGAACCTTGATGTCATGGATTTGGTTCATTTTGGGCACATTTGTACCTTACCATGAGATGTTTAAAAATATTTTTTTCAGATTTTATGATCCACCCATTTCTAAGATATTACATGTTCAAAACTGCAAAAAAGAAGCCAAAATTCACTAGCCACCATAAGTTCAAATGTCAGTTAATAGATACCCATTAAATCAATTTAATTCCTTGTCACAGCCAACAATAAAATGTAGGTTTTATATGATAACATTGATACCATCCTGAAATTTGGAGTGACTGGCTACAAGATATGTTTCTTTGTGTGAATTTTTTGAAAAATTTAAAAAAATCAGTTTTTCTAAAAATTCAAATTTTATATTTATCTAAATGTGTAATTTTTTAAAAATTATACAATTGGAACATATTGCATATCAAATGAAAGCCCTATTCATGAGGTTTAAAATGACACCTATCCCAGGTCAGTAGCCATCACAGGTATCTATTAAATGACATTTTAACTTATGGTGGGTAGTGAATTTTGGCATTTGTTTGCAGTTTTGAAAATGCAATATCTCAGAAATGAGTGGACCAAAACATCTGAAAAAAATATTTTTAAACATCTCATGGGAAGGTACAAATGTTCCAAAAAGGGACAAAATCCATTATGTCAAGTTCCAAAATGGATTTTTCATTGGTTGATTTGACACGGAATGACCCAGAAATGGTGTGGTCTTGGCTGGAAACCCTGCTGTTATTCCCATGTATCACTATCCAGCCATGTCCAAATATATTTAGCAAGGAAAGGAGGGGAGGAGGGACAAGAAAAACTTTGGGAGCTAGCCTTATAAGAAGTGGGGTCACACATGACCTCTACCATTTTTGACTGGGATAGCCATGCCACCAATTCACTTGTGGGATGTTTGGGTTTCCCTAGGCAATAGTAAAGGGTTTTATTTGAGGCCAAAAGGATCTCTTAAAGGTAAAGGTAAATGTTCCCCCCACACATGCGTGCTAGTCGTGCTATCATCTTCTATGATAGGTGCTCTAGGAACTCCAGGTTCAGCTTGGGGTGTTGTTTAGATCTATCTCATTAGCTGGTTACACCTATTTGGATATGAAGAAAAGGGGGCACAGAGGTATGATTAGATTGGCTTATCAGACAACGTCAAAGGAAGCAGATGGTGAGATGAGTGGCAACCCAACAGTTTTGGGCTGGAGTGGCCATCATAACCAGATACATCCCTGTCAAAAGGATGAACAGCAGCAAGGTTGCCGATGCAAGAGCTAAGAGTGAGGACAGACTGACTCTGGGCATCATGACCAGGGTTTCTTTAAGGTGATCCCTATCATTGTTGTATGTAGAATAAACTTGTACCAAATGATTTGATCAAGATGGCAATGCCTAGTCTTCGCCTTTCTAGTTAATGGGCCATAAAGTTGAAGGACAGCCAGAGGGCTACTGCTGTTGCCCTACAGCATCTGTAACCTGAGATAGCTGTTTTAGTTCCCCTAAAAGTAAGGCTAACCCTGCCCATTTCACTCCCTACCTAGGGAGTCTTGCTTATTGCTGGACAAACCACACTCCCTCTCCTCTTAACAATACAGTAACCCATGGCAACTTGTAACAATGCCTGCCTGCCAGGAGAACATTGATTTTCTTTTCTAAGTGCCTGAGAAAAATGCAGGATTTGCTAACAAGTCTCAAATAATAATAATTATAGCATGACATTTTTGAAGCAATTTGGTGTCAGGTAAGTTCCACAAGACCAATTTCCTAATCACCAGTGACTGAAATGAACAAATGCAGTGGAAATACATGTGGTCCAGTCAATAGTTAAAACTGTGCCTGGAGCCCATTTCTAAAACGGGCAAGCAATTCTTGTCCTTCACATTTCTTCCTGTCCTATTAGAAAAAGTATGGACATATCAAAAAAATAGGAATCAGTACAACTGTGGCAATCAATGGGGTAACAGATCACCCTCACTGTCTTCTGAAGTATTGGAAGGGCAGATACAGGAAAATTCTTTACCTGAACCGATTGCCTGTCTGCACTGAGGGAAGCACAGATATTTCGGACCATGCTCTGTTTCATTGTAAAACTTATAAACAGAAAGTTATATCAAGCCTATAGTCTCTGACTTGGGAGGGAAGAGACAGGAAATGTTGCCTCCAGTTCCTGCTCGCAGACAGGAATGAGCAAACAACTTACAATGTAGCTAAATATGACTGCCAATCCATCAAGCTGAGAAAAGATTGGACTAATCAAATGCATCAACGCCCTGATGAGTAGAGAATGGTGATTAAGACCCTCTAAGGTACTGCATGATTTAAACTTGAGCTTGTTTTAGAAATTGCCATGTATGGCTTATGATGATGTTGACTTTTTGCCTTTTTTAAAAATTATGTGTACAGATTTTTATATTCTAATGGCCACTGGCTTAAGTTTTTGAATAAATTTAGATTTGGAAGGCTAGGAACCGGTACAAGGACCATCGGGCCCAAACTAGCTTGCTACATTTTTTTAAAAAAAGTTGTTTGCCTAATTATCTTCTAATGCTTTTCAAGGGTGTGTTTTTTACTCACATTTCCAGTTATAAAATTGACATAACATCATCAAAAGAAAAGAAAATCCTCACAATCAGATTGCAAAATACCAAACACGTGCTGATTGCTTAGGGTGTGTACATCATTACAAAATACTATTTGTCCCTTTACTGATTAAGTAAATAGCCCATTAGTCTACTGCAGCCTTTCACACCACTACCTTTTAGATGTCTTGAATGATAATGTTGTTCATCATCATTCAACATGTGAACTTGCCATACTGACTGGGGATAATTTGAGTCCTAGGCCAGCCTACAGGTTGCACATCAGCTTCGGAAATGCTCAACTACTGAACCAATAGACAGTATCTGAAATATATTTAGGCCATCCAATAACAGATGCCCTCTGGACTATGGACACACAATGGTGAAAACACAATTATGATAGTTTACGCAATAACAAATGCATCAACAACCTGAAATATATTACAGCACAGACAGGTCAATAAAATCAGTATGCACAAGCAATGAATCATTAAAATGACAAAAGTCCAAATAAAAACACAGAAGAAAATATACCCCAAAGAAAAAGCAGGCTCTGTGGAATTCCAGGTACATTTTCCTGGATATTTCATAAGTGGGCTATTGCCAAGGAACCAAGATAGGTCTTCCTATAGAAGTCACCCACTGGATCTGAACAAGAACTTGAAAAGGGCAGTGTATTGGTGATCTTAATGTTTGGGCAAACACAAATAGATATCATTTGCTTTATATTCCTGCACTGAGTAATTGGCCAAAATTATACGCCCTTTCCAACATCCTTATTTTATGATTCTATATTGGAGGAAATGATTCTTTGGGGGGATTCTGACTCCAAGAAATTTGGGACTCTGAAGACTGATAAAAGACTGAATTTACAGTACTGTATGTCAAGAAACAGACTAGAAACCAGCAGAGTTGACAAATGTCAAATAACTGTCCAGACCCATTGAAAAAGACCTAATTTGGAGCCTATTTCTGCATCGTTTTCCAGAAAAAGGGACCTTATATTCCGCTTGTGAAGTTGTTTACACACCTATCTGGGTACAAAGAAAAGGGGGCATGGAGGCATTATCTGACATGTTGACCAGACAGCTTCAAAGGAAGCCGAGGGTGAGATGAGTGGAAACCCAACAGATTTGGGTAGAGTGGCTTATCTCTTCCCAACTGCATTGCGGTATAAAAATGTAAAAGTATAAAAATAAATAAATAAATAAAAATGGATAGTTTTCAAAGGTCGCCCCCGATTTAACACATTACAACAATTTAAGCATGTGAGGTCTAATAATAATATCTCCAGTATGTTTGTAATTGGTTCAAGAGCCAAACTCAAAGCTAGTGTTGGAATAGTGTCAAATAGCTACTGAGCTATGAAAGTCACTGAATGACCTTAGGCTCTCTTCCTTAGTCTGACTTATCTCATTGGGCTGTTGAGATTAAAATGGTGCTGGTGGTGTGAGCCATGTGTCATTTGCTTGGAGAAAGGTGGAATGGCAAAGAGACTAATGAATTGTTCATACACAGATGAAATTGATGAAAGGCACTCTTGGTCAGTGAAGCTACCTGTGCCTTTCAAGCAAGCATGGCAAAAGAAGCCCTCCATATACTGACTACTAGGCCCTTCCATCAGCCCTGGCCAACACAGTCAGTGGTAAGGAATTTGAAATGTTTTACTGAATTATATCACTGCCATTTTAACATACTCATTCATATATTCACTCAGCCATAATGAAATGAACATCTGTGAATGTGAAGGTCAAGTTTCTTTTGCCTGTGTGAATATAGGTACTGGCTGAAATCCTGCTATTTAGCACGCTAAATCAATCTAGAGATGGTTCACTGAATCAGTGGGAATCAGTTTCCCACCATCACGACTAAATACCCCTCAATAAAATGGGCAACTGCAACTTTCTACATTAAAGCAAGTTGCAATCAGAGTAGGTGTGTTTGAATCAGTGGAACCAATGGGAGAGTTAATTCACTAAATCCCCATTTTCAACAGTGGATTGATGCAACAGTGGTTGGACCGACTTTAGTGCAATTTACAATGCTAAATAGGATTTCAGTCACTCCCTCTGGTATTCTTGGCAATTCTTAAAGAGATTTGGTTAAATGGCTTATTTTCTTGGTAAGTATAGCTGATGCTAATGCTGCTTTTATCATTTATACCAGGACTGAATTGAATGCTAAGCCTGAAAAAGCAAATGACAGTATCAATAAAATTAAAGAGGAAATGAATCACCTGTTTGAAAAGTAAAAAAAACCCCTACTAATAATTTTTTGTTACTAACCTGTGGCTTACAATCTCTGTTACTTACAAATCTAAAGGTTTATTTTCACAGGGATTGATTACACACAACTGTTTTCTGAGGAAATGTATAAAGACAGAAAACTGAAAACATCTCAGGTTGGCATCTAACACATACCTATTTAGGGATAGGTCCCAATGAACCCCATGTATCAATCATCAGATCTGTATAATATTATAATTCTATTGCCAGAATATGATATAGGGTTTGTAAAAATACTGTATATTCACTACTGAGATCAAATGACACAAATCAGTTAGATTTTGGTTACAACTGAAGCCTTGTGGTTCAGTGTTTCAATTGAAATACAGTACTGTAGTGAAGACTCTTCTCACAACCTGAATTTGATCTTGGGCTCAGGTAGCCAGGTCAAGGTTGGTTCAACCTTCCGTCCCCCTAAAGTTGTTAAACTGAGTACCTAGCATTCTGGTGGGCAATGCTTAGCCTGCATAATTAAATTCTAAATTATCAAGCTCTATGGGGCATTACATAAGCAGCACACTTTGCTTTGGTTTATTCTAGCATAAAAGAGTATTAGATTTTACATTAGCCTTTTACTAGAAAGATCAAGCCACTTTAGAGGAACAGAACTAATGAATTTCTGTGTCACTTCAGCAAATTATGATGATATACTTTGAATTAATCATGTTAAAAAAAACAGAATTTAGGACAGTGGATTTAAACATTTCTGAATTTATTTATAAGAACAAAAATACAAATATATTGTAACAAGCAAAAATTAAAATATATAAAACATTTCAGCAGTCATTGTCAGCTTTAATTCTACATGACAAAAAAGCCAGTTTATACCAAGTTCACCCATGTTAATACCTATAAGATACTTCCTAAACATTTCCCACATAGGTAATTTGCACATTTTCACAGGCCTTAATCCAAAGAAATGCACACAGAATCTTGCCCATGCAACAGAACTTTCTTTTACCCTCTCTGCATGCCGAGAAATCACTACTTAGAGTGTAGGGCCTCCCCATGAAACATTGGGGCAGACAGGACTGAAAAGCCCCATATGCACAACTGGAAAACCATCGTCTCTCACCAGGAGGGCAAACTGCCTTTTCAAAAGGTGCGGTATCAGATGGATGTGTACATTGGAAGTCATTTGTCTCAAAGACCATAGGCTTTCTTGAGTTGCTTAATGGAAGAATCTTTCAATCCCGATTGTTCCAAATGATCAAATAATGAACACACGGCTATAAAAAGAGAAATTGGTAAATTTCTATTAAACATTTTCTAGATTTGTTGAATATACAGCCTTCATTATACATAGATCTATACTCTAAGAATTATTCATGTGAAGGTACAAAAGGTCTCAAAACAAATGAGTTTGCCCGACAATGCTCACTGCCCAAGAGAGGAAAGCAGGCTTCATCCTGGACATTCTGAACTGAACTCGGACTAAGTCGCACAATTAAACAAGCAGAAAAGAAAAAAAGTACACAAACATTAGAAGAGCTACACAAAAGAGAAGGGATTAAAGACCATAATTCTAAAATGATACAACAGGGAGACATTTTGCAAACAATTCCTACAGTGCAGGAACCTCACGTTGTGGGCAGCACCACATAAAACTAACTAAACCATGTGATATAGTTATTCAGTATTTTGACATCTTGCTAGAATCTAAGCCAATGTAGCTAAATTATGTTTAATATATAAAACTGGTATACTAACAGGGTAATCACTCCCTCTTTACAAAATACAAGGGTCAGTGCAAAGCACCATCTGTGTGAAAAAAGAGGCTGCAGTAACTGCGGAAGCTGAAGGTTTTCACAACTAAGGCCAGATCTAATAGCTCAGATAGAAAACAGAACCAGATGGGAAAGACAAGAGGCCGAGACTAGGTGGTAAGGTGTGCAAAGAGCAGCAAAATGGAATGTGGAATATGTGCATCCTCCTAAATGTCTCTCTTCTTTTGATACCCCCTTTCCACATATCTATAAGATGTATTATACCCATTTGTAAATGTCTGTCTCTGTGTGTATGAAGTAAGATCTTCCACAGAGGTGCTGGATAAAACCAGACAAGTATCTAATCTGTTAAAGGAAAGAAACAGCACCTTCAGGATTCTGCTACAGCAGTCATGCTCTGCATGTGCTGTGAATATGCTAAGTACTGTTTTCAATCTGACTGAGAAGGGGAATTATACATGTACACCCTCAATTCCTTCCTCACTGGATGACCTGGTAGCTGCCACTACTCCTCCATTTACCTCCTCTTAACAGAAAGAGAGAATGCGGCTGTAGACTTTTAATTCTTCCTGCCCTTTTTACTGAAAGATAGACTCCTCCTGGACAGTTTCCCTCTGATATATAAATAGCAAGTGCTAGGAAATGCTTAAAACTGCCATCCTATCACTATTGCCCCTTGTGTTACACCCTCAGCCTCCTGACTAGCAGATTCTAGCAGTGACCCATGAACACAGTTTGCTTACTTTTTTTCTCAGAATCTGACATAAACATCACTGCCATATCAAATCGTTTCGATTTTGATAGCTGCTGCAGAATTTCTAAGATAAGTGAAGGCTCTTCTTTCCTACAGGAGAGAGAGTTTAACATAAATCTATAAATAACTCTTTCTGATTGGGAAAAGTTATGATGTGAATTCAGCTTTTTCAACCTCAAGCAAGAATTTTTTTTAAAAAATTGAATAGCTCTATGGATAAAAATAGACTTCAGTGTAACTATGTAGAACATGCATAGGTATCAATTAACTTGAACTCTTTCTCAACAAGCGGTTACATGTACTGACAGTATAAAAATTAGGTCATATTCAGGGAAGCAGATAAAGCAGGACAGATTTTCTGACAGCTTATTCGCTTATACAAATATACAGAATAACAGGATTCTTTTTAGCTATGGAATTTTATTTATCATTTTAGTTGAAATAATATTGTCATTTTTATTATGAAAAATATCTCATGTTCAATAAGTGGTGAATCTATCCCATTTCAGGCCAGCTTCCTGACAATGTGTTCTATCTCCCTGCAAAATTATGCTGGATAGTCATCTAGGCCTCCTTTCCTCCTTCTTGATGGATTTTATTTTACCTTGCTAACGCTTGTGCTGCTGTCCTATTCCATGTGGGCAGTATAACTGCAGGGTGTTATTATTAGTAATAAGTATGCTCCATGTCATCCTCTGAAGAACAACACAAAGTTCCAAGCCATGTATTGTGAATTTTAGTGGCCTAGTAGTGAAATTACCTATCCTTATCATTAGATTACAAACTCAATCCAAAATTCAACTTCTGGCATATTCAGACAAAACAGCCTTGGGTTTATAGTTACTGAAACTGGGAAACAATGGCATCTTGCTAATTATCTGAAGCAGTAGCAATTCTACATTCCAGTGTCTTGCTAAAACAGACAGGGGGAAATAAAACATCTTCAACTCCAGCCAGAAATATGCTGTGGAAAACAGCACATCTGCTTTTCAACCAGGGCTTTGTCCAACTAAGCACAAATGTTTCAATAGGTATCACTCTAGAATGCCATGAAATTCAACTTACCCTATATAAAAATCCTGCAGACTTTTCAGTATTTGGCTAAATACATCTGGATCCAAAGATTTTTGAAACAGATTAGGATAAAGTGACGGACTGATTTGCTTTGGGAGAACAAAGAAACATTTACATTTTTAAAAAACTGTAGGTATTATAAAATCCATATCCTTTCACAATGCCTATCAAACAGAAATCTCAAATGGAGGAGAATCAAGCCAGCTAACAAACAGTGCCATTCTTTACAATTTCATATTGTACTCTAGTGTCAGCAGGTTTCCCCTTATGATCAGCAGATAATGGTGCACAAGCTTCCCCAAAACACAGAGATCATGCCTTCTGATACTTATCACTCTCTGCAATTCACAACATCAGGAAACTTGTCTCAGACACACTTGTGCTTCATATGGGAACACAGTGAGGCTCTACAACCTGTGCAGCACGTACCACAAAACCTGCTGCCTAACCTGGGTAATCTTGGGTGAATCTCACTCTATGCTACCTCAAAATGTTAATGCAAGGATCAAAAGGGATTCTATGTACTGCTGAGTGTCCTGGATGAGATGGGCAAATGTATAAACCAAAAAAAAAAATGTACAAAGGTTGCTCTGCAGAGAATTCCAAGGGGAATTACTTCACTGACAGCAGCAACTCTGAAAGCTATGCTACAGCTAGATTACCTGCCTTGGGCAATTCTCTGGAGAAGGATCTTGCACATTATACTTGCCGCAGCTTCTCCTGCTTTTCTGATCAGAATTGCAAGCTGGTCAGATACACTGCCAGGAAATACTAGTAGAAAAGAGCAACCAACACATGCACACTTACGGCATGGTGTGACTGAGTTTCACAGATGTGAAAGTAAATGTCCTGGTTCCAGTGGTGAGAGGAGACTGAGGCGGGGTGGGGAAGAGGAACTTCAAAATGCGCAGCCATGACTGCACCTCTTCTCTTCTCCACGGTTGCTGAGACTAAAATTCCATCAATCTGTTTTGAGTGACAGATACAAGCTGCACAAATTCTTTCCTCCAGCCAGGCACTTCACCACTGAAAGAAGGTAGCTTTGTATGACCTGAGCCATTAATAGGAATAATTTAACTCTTTAAAAGGGCAGTGTCCATGCATAATTCAAATATGGAAAGGGAGCTAAACGAAAGAGAAGTCGGGAGGTTTTGTCCTAGATGAAGGTGCTACTACCCTCTGGAATTAAAGACAACGGGTAAAATCAAAGTTGTTAGAAACCAAACATCGGCCATGCATAACCAGCCATCTTACTTTCAAATACGTGTACAACTGATCGGGGTAGCATTTTAATTTTCTGAAGTCTGATTCAAGCTGGAAAGAATTCACAGGGACTGGAGGCACAGGAAATGCAGATACTGAAGGAAGAGCTTGGTGCTCTATCTCTGATTGGTTTTTCAAAGAACAAGACTGAAGGATCGGCGTTTTTTCTTTCACACTCTCCTTGGTAAGGGATCTAAAAACATGAAGTCAAACGTGACATGAATTATTTATCTTCTCAGATACATACCATTCTTAATTGAAAAGCGCAGGTCAAAATGTATAGCTGTCGCACAATTCCTAGGGTTTGTGAACAACTCTCAAGAAAGTCTCTAAACTAAATTTTAGATTATACCTGCATAACATTAATTTTATTAAAATGCACTAGCAATTGTCTCCTTGATCCAAAAAATCTGCTTGTGCTTATTGGACACACAGATACTGTACAACCAATTTTGCCAATTTTGCATGCTAGATTAGCACAAATGCACCAAGAAAGGAAGGAAGGAAGGAAGGAAGGAAGGAAGGAAGGAAGGAAGGAAGGAAGGAAGGAAGGAGGAGAAGATTTCCTTCTGTATAAAATTAAGAAATTAATTCCAGTGGGCCCTCAGAAAAAGGTAATGAAAACCCTGAAAAGGGTTAGAGTACATTAATTTGGCAGCAAAGAATTATTAACATAGTGAAGAAAAATATATAAAAATATTTCAACCACAATTCTCAGTAGCAGATTGCACAGAAAAACAACTTGTGTGAACATAGTGCACACAACACCTATTTCAAAGCCAAATTCTACAAACAATACTTAGCGTTCAAATGCATGACAACTAGAAGTTTTGTTTGTAACCCATTCCTTCAGATGAATGAGAGTCCACAGAGGCATATGCCAAATAGATCTTATTCATTTAAGGTGCCACAAAATTTGTTCCTGCTACAAAAGTCCAATATAGCTATTCCACCTGGAAAGAAATACTTTACTTAATCTCATACATTGCAGTGGAACTGAAGGGAAGAAAATCCCTTCAAAGTGTGATGTCAAAGGTCCCAGTGCTTCTGACAACCATGAAACAAATCTTTTGGATGAACTTGAAAAATTGAACTACTGTAAGCAACCTTTCTTTAAATGCTGACAGCAATATACTATCCACCAATTATTTCAAAAACACTGAGATTTCCACAGTATGCTAAATTGGCTGACCAACAAAAGAATAAGTAAAAGTTAAAATCAACAAATCCTTATATAAAAACTCTTCTGAAAAGTATTGAATTTGAATGCCTAAGGAACATTTCCACAAGTATAAAAATAAAAGCTCCCTACAATTTCATAACACAAAAGAAAGCATGTCAAACATACAAGCATTTGCAACCGTGATTATAATGTAGCCACTTGCTCTCCTGTAATTTATGTCATTCTATTTGACTTTTTCAGGGGTTGGAACTTTGCCAAAAGATATCTTTTTAATCCAAGTATAACACAGAGAATGTTTTCTATCAAGCATACAGACAAAATGTTTGAAGCTTCAGAGTCTATCCATTTTTGTACTTACCAAATACATATCAGAAATGGGAAAAAAATAACTTCACTGTTAGGATTTTCAGGTAAGTTATAGTTGCTCCAAAATGTGCCTCACCTTACCATCCAATGGCCACTATGTTTAGCATTAATAGTTCCAGTCTAAGACTTCAAAAATGACATAGCAGAAAAGGCTGGTTAAAAGTGTGGCCAAAAGAATTTTAAAAACAGTGGCCAACATTCTCTTGCAGGCTTCTCCGTGTAAACTGATGTCAGCAACCACAGGCTTTTAGTGCTAATTTGAAGTTTGCTATTTTTTTACCTCTTGGATCCAAGCCTCCCTTGGGATCCCTTTTGACCTAGATAAGTCTTTGGGGACCTTGGGATGTTTCCATGGGGAAGAGTCTTTTAATGCCTGAAAATCCCTGTTGATGGTCCTGCTTAAACCTCATCCCCTGGATGCTTGTTTTGTTACAATTCATAGGGCCTTTCGGCTCTTGCCAAGTACTATCACGAGTAGATGGTCAATACAGCCTTCTAGTTAATATTTGAGACTAAAATCAGGATACTTACTGCGTGACGACAGCATCACCTATTTCTTCTATTTTCAACAGCTTTGCTTTAGGAGTATCAGTTGCTGAAAACACATCATTCTTGCTTGGGTTCTTTGCAAATCCCAAGGCTTGTGTTGCTTCTACACTTACAGAAGAAATGGGCTTCTGCTTGGTGGGAGATACCAGATCCATGCACGGCATCTCATCATCTACTTCTTCAATTATTATTCTTCTCAGGGGTTTCTAAAGAACACAAGACCGGGCAATGCGTTAATTGCATCACAGGAAGCCGTTTACCACGCTGATGAAGATGACACAATCTTGAAGGCTAGTTGTGCCTGTCCTATTCAAAATGAATGCACTTCAAAGATTAACAAGTCCACTGTGTGACACAAACCTCTGTAAGTAATCACAGAAAGGAAAAGAGAAAAACATGCCAAAATTTGTATGTGCAAACATGTTTATTTGAAAAGTGCTTGTACAAGCAATCAAGATTTTTATTTCAAAAGATATCCCTCCCCCTTCGTACTTACTGTTGACCGCAGATGTATGGGTTTCTCAATGGGTTTCACTTCATTTTGTACTTCTGTTTCACTCTGTAACAGTTGAGGACATTCTGAGTCTATCTGCAGTCCTTTCACAGCTGATGCCTTAAAAAAAATCATTGAATAACAATTGATGATAACAGAAAAAATTTAAAACACTTGAAATGCCCAAATAGCATCCTTTTATTTACTGACACTGCAACATGCAGAAACACACTTATATGCACACTCACACACACTTACATTCTGAAGTTTTGTTATTTCATTTATTGCTTGCTTATTTCCAGGTTCCAGCTTTAAGACGGTTTCAAAATCTGAACAAAACAGAGAAGCAACATGAATTTAGTGTAAATAAAACCAAAGTCCCAGGTAAGTGTGCATACAAACACATTCTACATTTACTGGACTCTTGACGCACAACTGAGATCATGCCAATTCTGTGACTCTTTCCAGAACATTTTACACAAAAAAGCAAAGAATCCAGTGCTATGCTCCAAATTACAGCCTTGACGGCATTAATCCCATGTCCTAGTTAGAAATGTGCTAGCTCTCCTGCATCCACAGTGCTCCTGTTAGATGATGCCCCAATTATCCCCCCCCCCTTTCAGGGTAGCCTACAGGAGCAAGATACTGCAAATCAGCCAATTGATTTATGTACATGTAAGGACTTCTTGCCTTTGTAGTGTACAGCTATAGCTGAATGAAGCCTGTTTCCCTAGGACTTTGATAGAGGAAAAAAAAACCCATTAAAAAGTTCTCTTTTCTATAGTTCACCTTGCATCGCCTCTTTCAGCCTTCCCAATGCAGCTCTAGCAGTCCCTCTTCTGGCATATGCTTTGGAGTAAGAAGAATCTAGTAACACAGCTTTCGTGCAGTCTTCTTCTGCCTCTTTGTACCTTTCCAGAAAGAGAATTTTAAAAATATTTATTTTGCTGCATATGGAACCAGACATTTTACTTTCTTATAGCCTATAAGAGGACTATAATTGCTCTGGTAACATTTTATACCAAAGACTAGATACAGTACTTAAACATTAAACTCAATTAAATATGAGAATGTTGTGGTTCTAAAGATATACAGTATAAAGAACTATTTTAGCAGGGGAATACATTTCCTCTTCAGAATTATATTTTTAAAAGTACAGAATTATATTTTAAAAAGTTAGAACACAGCTTTTTGTGTCATCTATTTTAAATGTTCAGTTTTCTAAGTGTTTTTTTAGAAACGTATTTGAGTAGAAAGTATTGTGGTATCTTTAAGACAAGTGCATTTCACTGTCAGCTCTATACATAAATACTGTATTAGAAAGATAGTACTTTTAACTGAATCACTATTTTATAAACAATCAGATTAATTTAAAAATTGTTTGGCAAGGTCAGCTGAAAATACTCAGATCATGTGCCTTGTTTAAAATCACAAGTCTCTCCACTGTCAATGGTTTCTTTCCATGGCTGATAGAAACAAACAAAAAAAAAAAAAAAAAAACACAGGAAGAGAAAGAACCTGATCACTTATTGTGAAAACTTGGCTATTTCTGCTTGCCCTTCTTTCTCCCAGAAACCTTCAAAAGGTTGAGAAGGAATTCCTGCTGTTTTTTTCACCCTCTGTTCTTTTAGAAGATATGGATTCAGAAATAATCTTTTTTCCAGTTTGCCTCTCTTACTGTTCTGCTGCGTAGTGATGTCATGGGGGATAAGGATGCCCTCTGCTGCTCCAAGTGAGAGGTGGGCCTTTTCTGATGCATAAGAGTGGGCTCTTTGAAATGTCTCATTCTGTTTGAAAAAGATCTCATGGTACTAGTACTCTACTAGTACAATTTGAATTTTCTCTCCTTGTCCTGCTGAACTTCTCAGTGGTGCGCGCGCGCACGCGCACACACACACACACACACACACACACAAAGCCCCATGGGGGGTGTCTAGACCTCCAGATAACATTTTTAGGAGGGGGGTAGGGAGGCCTTGCAGACTTAGCATCTTGTTAAATCAAAAAACAGTACATTTGTATATACTGCAAATAACGCTGGCATGCACAGTTATGTGACTTGCTGATATGGAGTATTTTTAAACCACAAAAATGCTTTGCAAATTGTAAATTGATGTTATACCATATTGCTGCTAATGTTACTGCTTTGTAAACTGCTAGGAGCAGAGTTTCACAGAAATGTGGTATATAAATTGAGTGTAACTAAAATGCGAAACAGAACAATCCCAATCCATCAAAGGAGCCATTTCGGTTATATCAAGTCAGTTATTACACACAACTGGAATGTGTGCAAATAGCATTTAGCACTGAATTCCTTAGAACACTTCTAAGTGCCATTCATGAAAGGAATATCTGGATTAAATAACTATTCAAATAAACAAATTTTAATTTATATACAAACCATTTCAAGTGTACCCAAATTTCCTCTCATTCTTAAGTAAAGCAAAACCAAAGTGCATGTAATGGAGCCAGATAGATTTGTGTTAATATTTAAAGTTCCACGTGTTCAATTAAAATATGTGATTTAAAAGATAGTTATCTATAATGACATGTGCTTTTAAAAAAAGTCAAAGTGAAAAACAAGGATTTAAAACTGAATTTTTGTTTGTTTTTGCAGAAGATACACAGTGATGCATGCAACCTCACTCACTTTTGAATTTTCAGATAGGCCATGGCTCTGTTGGCAGGAAGAAGTGCATTGGTGCCATCTGCTGCTATACCACGAGTGTAGCACTCTATTGCAATTTCATATTTACCTTCTTTAAAATATCTGTTACCCTGCAGTATTTGAGGGGAGAACAGAAATTAACGTTATCAGAGAAGGCACACTTCACAAATTATACTTTATTAATTAGTTTCTCTTAGCAGTGTAAGAAAGGAAGTGGTAGTTATAAGGGATGCTTAAAGACACATTCGCAGAACTCTATGCTTGGCAAAGGACAATTACAAGTGCATCACATGGTAGATGGGCCAGGGCCACGTTGATGGATCATTAATAGAGATGGGCACGACTTAGCGGTATTTTCGTTTTCATTTTCGTTTTTCGTTTTCGTTACGGAAACGAAACGAAAACGAAAATCAGCACCAACCTGGACCGAAAACGGAAACGAAACGACTAATTTCGAGCCAATTTTCGTTTTTCGTTACTGGAA
The DNA here is from genome assembly GCA_023846285.1 of Phrynocephalus versicolor. Classification (NCBI taxonomy): domain Eukaryota; kingdom Metazoa; phylum Chordata; class Lepidosauria; order Squamata; family Agamidae; genus Phrynocephalus; species Phrynocephalus versicolor. The sequence goes on along the minus strand of JAHTLZ010003526.1, from coordinate 46,591,906 downwards.
AAGCACTCAATTGAGCTAAATGGGGAGAAACGAAAAAATTTTCGTTTTCGTTTTCTCGTTTTCGTTACGTAACGAAACGAAAACGAAAAATTTTGAAATTAGTCCACGAAAACGGAAACGAAACGACTCAGACCCTAGCCGAAAACGAAAACGAAAACGAAACTTTTTTTCTGAGTCGTGCCCATCTCTAATCATTAAGATAAACTAGTTTAGGGGTAAACCCATTCAAATCAACATTTGGTTGCTTTAAAAAAAAGATTACCTTAAACTGAAAAAGAAATACATTAACTAGCCAAAGGATGCCCATGCCATCCAGCACACTGACTAAATTAACTTCCAGTTCTGCATAGTGCAGAGACAGAATGATAGGCTTCCCTCTTCCTAAAGCTTTGAATAATATAATGAATGCATTTCAGGATTGAAATAAATCTACCTCACACAAAATAAAGCCCTCTAAAATACTTCTTATATTTACCAAATCTTTTTCTGTTATAGCTTTTTGCTTAAGTTGCTCTTCCTCTGTTTGTTTAACTTTTTGTTCTGTAACTTCCATTGTCATGGAGATGTTTGTTTCCTCAGGTTGGCAATGTTCTTGTGACATGAGAGCCTGACAGAAAATATACAAATCATTCTCACTCAATGCACTGCTAAATAGAAGAACATATCTGCTAGATAATTTGGGTATAATAACATTCTTTACCTGTTCAATTTTTCTAAGTTCACTTTTTGCTTCAAAGTTGTCTGGATCCAATTCCAACACCTTTTCATAATCTGAACAGTAAATCAATGTGTGAAAATGCAGGGTTTAAAAAATCCAATGTAACATATAGTACAAAATGTTACAATGATATAATGAATAAACCATTAAAAATCTAAAATAAAGTCAATAAAGTCAGACTCATTTTTATACAGAAAATTGAGATGGCATACATCAGTTCAATAATTTGGATGACTATGGCCGTCATGCATACTATTGAACTACAAGAATATAAATACATCCTCATTAAAGTTTTCCAATTTTGGATAAAGAGATCCAAACAGTTTTCTGCACATTTCAGAATAGTGTTACTTTCTAATACACTGTTGGGTAAATCCAGCATTGGTCCAGAAAGAGGGGTACTAGATCAACTAGAATTAATAGCCTTCTGTAACTGGGATTAATGTTGGTTTGGTTCTTTAAACATGTATCACCATGGACTTCTTTAAAATCCAAGGACGTCTTTAAAATGTGAAAGAATATGTTTACTTGTCCCAAGTTAGGGGTCCTATAGCTTCCATTAAGGGGAATTAAGACGAGGTAGGGAAAACAGTCAAGTCTGCAATAGATCTGCAACATAATAAATGTATTTTTTTTAAAAAAAACATTAAAACAAAGTAAACAGGGATAATTTTTTAAAAATCCATTCAACAAAACAATAATGACCAAACTATCTGAAACCCAGCGTATATTTATTCCTCAACTCCCCCCCACTCCATGAGAGTGCAGGCACTTCTCATTATTTAACTGAAAGCAGGCAGTCCACACCACAAGTGCTACCCCACTGCCTGAATGCTTTTATGTGTTCATCAGAGACTTTGGGGGGTGGGTGGGAGAAAATAAGGAGCTACGATGAAATTAGCCTTTGAACTCATGATTGTGTCAAGAACCCACCACCATCCTAGATTACTGACCTGGAGTCACAACAATGGAGAAGTACACAACAAGTCAGCTATGGATATACATGAAACAAACACACAATGAAAATATAGATACCTGCTTTTGCACCTTCAACGTTGTTCAAAGCAAGTCGAGCTGCTCCTCTTCTGGCATAAGCCTTAGTATAATTCTTATCTAGGGCAAGTGCTAAATTACAATCAGATTCAGCTACAGAATACCTGCAAGAGTAATTTATGTATGCTATCATTGTAAATAGATGTTCATTAACTCTACATGACAAAACCAAATGCAATTTTAAAACGCTAAGCACAGGACCTTTCAAAGTGCTGGACTAGAGAGCAATATGTTTGGAGAAGCATTTCAGAGCACAGTTACTGGTACTTGTATTTCATCTTGGATGTCTTGCTAAGACAGTCAGAGTGGTCCTCTAGCTGCATGCAGTCAATACTCGAACAACATAGCTGTTTTTATAAGCATCTTTGTACCCCTGGCACAACAGACCTCACCTAGCTTTTGGAGATGGCTCTGGTGTTCTCTTTGTTGCTGTTGTTAATCAACAGCAATCATGTCAAATGTGACATAGATTAGAAACTGGCTGACCATCATTACATGTAAAATTGGGTGCCCTCTAAAGCACGTAATTGCACACCTCTGTCCCCCTCTGAACAGGGCTTCTCCTCCCCTTCATCCCCACAGCGACCATTTTTATTCCAGTCATGACAGAACCCGTGCAGGCTCTGTACCCTGCTGAAAATCAGAGGGGTGTTGCTCTTAACCAACAGCAGTTTCAGGTAGCTGAGTGCTGAAAGATTTGAAGATCAAAAGTGGGCAATGAGAGGGAGACAATGGAGTAATAAATGCACTCTGAAGTGCAATGAAAGCTGAACTCACTTAGGAGCCACCAGATGTTTTATACAGGTAGAATGCTGAGAATTGAAGCTGGAAAGAGCATGAAAAAATAGAATCACTAAATGACAGTCCTTTCATCTGTGGGAAAATAGATCCAAGAAAGGGAGGTGGGAGTACACCCTCTCACAATGCATATTCAAAATGATTATCTAATAAATGGGCATTTCTACTATTGAGTATTAAAAGGGATTAATTTCATTACCCATGCTTAGTAGCATACTACATAGTAAGCTTCTAACTCCTACAGTCCTTCCAAGGGGGGAAATACCATATCCTTAAAAAAGATAAAATGTTCAGAAAGAAAGCTTGCAAATTTAGAGGCAAACTGGTTTCTCAGTATAGGAGATAAAAAGTGATTTGCAAGTTTGAAGTTTATGAAGTCGTACAGAAAGGACAGGATTATGTCATAAAGATGATAAGCCTTACTTTTTCAGTCGGAAAAAAGCAGATGACCTGTTTGAAGGCAAAACTGGATTGTATGGATCTGCATTCATCCCCTTTGTGTAACATTCTATTGCAGCGTCATAATTCCCTTGTTTAAAATATTTATTACCCTGTTAAAAGAACATAAATATACAATATTTGATATAAACACATATAATCTAAATGCCTTTTTGTCACTTTCTTTTATTATCCCTTTGATTGAAATTCACCTGTCTCAAGATGGACTAAACCGTATTCAACATGAAAATAATTTCATGGCAGAGCTCAGAAAGACCTATACACACTCACCTAGAAATAACACCCCAGGTGAAGTCAATGGTGCTAACTTCTTAGCAAACTGCACATACAAAATTTTGCCCCATTTTCTACTTTTGATCTACTTCACAAGTTTGTTTTTGTACATAAAACTGTGGAAGAGGAAATACAAAATGATATGAAGCAACACTTTGCAGTAGATGCCCTAAGGCCTAAGCACATCCGATCTCGCCTGATTTCGGAAGCTAAGCAGGGTCAGCCCTGGTTAGTACTTGGATGGGAGACCACCAGGGAATACCAGGCACTGTAGGCGCCTGGAGTAGAAACTGGCAAACCACTCCAGTATTCCTGCCAAGAAAACTCCATGGACATGGGGTCACGAAGAGTCGGTCATGACTGTAATAACACAACACTGATACTTGTGGAGCTGATACTTGTGTGGTGCTATGTAAGCACAGTACAGATATCTGCTTAGGACCAAACATAAATATTGATTATCCCTGGCACTATTTCATACCTTTGTACACATCTCCTAAAAATCTGTAGAGAGCTCTGTAATGACATCTGGTTGAATGTCAGTATGAAATTCCTGTAATTGGGAAACTTGGTAATGTAGGTTTCACTGTCACGGAAACTACAATATATATACAAATAAACAACACAACTAGAAAACGTCTATACTGCCCTGTGATGTTTCCAAATCTGGTTGTACATCCACGTGTTCCAATAAATTACACTGTGTATTTTAAACCCTGCAATCTATAGCTGAAGATGGACCTGGATAAGGTTAGAAAGATCTTACTCGCTTTTATCACCAAGCTCCTTATTTTTTATTATTCATTCCATTTAACTGACCTTAATCTTGTTAGTTTCAACCCCACCCTTAAACAACATACACAATATTGTAAATAGCAAAGTGTGACTCAAAGCAGACTTCATTAGAATAAATGTCTGGAATTACTTTGGGAAGCTGCACTAACATAAGCTATGAGATCAAAAGCAACATGGGCAGGGGGAGAAGGAAGATCTTCCAAGTACAGTACGTGGTACCTTACGACAAATGCTTCGTAAGACAAACAATTCGTAGGATTTTTTTTCCAGGAACAGGCATGCTTCGCATGACAAAAAAATCCCTATGGGATGCTTCGCAAGACGAAAAACCGTTCCACATGTACCCAGGAAAAAATAACCTGGTTATTTTGTCTTTATTCTAGGCTCTGGAATGGATTAATCTGTTCCCAATGCATTCCTATGGGAAACTGTGTTTTGTAAGACAAAATTTTCGTAAAACAAATTGAACTATAGAATGAATTAAATTCATTTTAAGAGGTACCACTGTACGCCTAAACATAAGAGCAGAAGAGACAAAGACAAAAAATGTTGGAAAGATGTTCCAAAGACGCAAGCCCCAATATCATTGGTGCATACCAACCTTATAATGGCAGACAATTGGAAAGGACCTATAAAGGTATTCTCTGACATATAAAAATGCACAGTGTCAGAGTCTATGATTAAAGACAGTCCTTCAAATAATCTCCAGATAATATCTGTAGGCATTTAATTCAGGGCTTAAGAAATTAAGAACTGGATCTTCATTTTGGTGCAGAAACAGACTAGCAACGGACACAACTGAAAACATGGCAGTTGTGTTTTCAGATCTTCTATTCCTCTGCAGGAAAGCAGCTAATTTGGCATGAGCTGCCATGCCCAGATAGTCTTCAGGGGCAACAGCACATCAAGCACACTTTGTAGTTAACCAGAGTATAAGTAACCATTGGAGGTCCAAGTATTCCAGACAAGTCCAAGGTTGTTATTAGACAAAGCTTACAAAAAGCACCTTACAAACTGCTACCATCTCTACCTTCCCCCAACAGCAACAAACCTCAACTGTTTTGGAATAATACCATGCCTAATACCTCAGTCTTAACAAGCCAAAATAAGGGGCACAGTATTTATTTAGCCAGACCGAATCATATTTGCTCCCAACATCACTGCTTAAGTTTGTTAAAAATTGAAAAGGAATATAAGACACAAAAATGGCAAAACTTCCAAACACATAATTCTTTGACTTTTCTATAAAGGTACAATATTCATTATTTTACATATCTGTACCTTCAGAATATTGCTGTATATTGTCATTGTCAAGTGCAAATTAGAACAGCAGTAATGCAAAACTATTTTCAAATTTGATCTTGAGGCAATAGGGAATTAAAAACTTGGGTCCTTTCTGGATCACAATATCTAAGAATGTAAATCAGGATTAGGGAATGCGTGATCTCCCAGAAGTTGTTCAACTGCAACTCGTACTGTTAGCAAGACTAGCCTGGGCTAACAGAAGCTGCAGTCCAACAATAGCTGGAGAGTGGCATTCCTCACCTCAGCGAAAATTTGATGGCAGTGTTTGTACGTGATGATTAGAAGATAAAAGAAGAGTGTCCCAAAATAACCTTTTCTTTCTCAGCAAGGGCTTTTTCTTTATCTATATGGATTCCATCTTCTTCAGAATCTGAATCTTGAGACACTGAATCATGGGTGCTATCCTCCTTATCGAGCTCTTCAAGTATTTTGTCCTGAAATTACATAAATGGAACAATTCTTACAGGTTCAAGTAAATATATCTGACAAACAAAATGGTAGGAAAAGAAGTAAACGTAAGTGAAGATAATGGCACACAGAAAGAGCCCTGATGAAGGAAAGATACAGTAATCCCCCAACTATCATCGGGGTTAGGGGCCTGACCCAGCTCGCAATAATAGAAAATCCGCAATATGCAGATGCTGGGTTGGGTCGGGACTGGGGGCGCTATCTGGGGCCTCCTACACTTACCTGAGGCCTGGTGCTGATGGGCCTGTCGGAGGCCCCGGAAGTGGTTTTCGGTGATCCAGAAGTCACTTCCTGTTTTCCAGAAGGCACTTCTGGTTCACCAGAAACAATTTATGGGGCCTCCAACAGGCCCAGGAAGCCCATCAGAGGGCCACTGAAGGCAGCACCAGGCTTGAGGTAAGTGCAAGAGGCCTCAAACAGGCCCATGCAGCTTATGTCAGGAGCCCTTTGTTTCATATACTGCAGTCCTGAAATACACCGGGACCGCTGTATATGAAACGTGAAATAGTGGGGGATGACTGTATGAGCAAAAAAGCAAGGACATGTTGGTACCAATGATAGACCCTTTGGCAAGGTGGATAAAAACACCAAATTTATTTAAATCATGATTTAAAAATCTAAAATTTGCTTTTTAAATTTAAATTGTAAAAGATAAATTTCTTTATTTAAGTGGTTATTAAAATAAATTTGCTTCAAATCAAATCCACTCCATCTAACAGTGAATGCAATTCCCTTCACATCTCGTCTTACAGTGGTCCCTTGCCCATTCACGGTTCATATACTGCGGTCCCGCTATATCGCAGGACCGCAGTATATGAAAAAAGCCCCCACCCCCCGGGGTAAGGGGGAAAGGCCTATTTCAGGCCTCCCTTACTTATCCCAGGACTGGGGCTGCCCCGAACAGGCCTGTGAGGGCCTTCCCAGGCCTTTGGAGGGCCCAAAAAGGCTTCCCTGCGAACCGGAAGGGCCTTTCTAGGCCTGTCGGAGGCCTCAGAAATGATTTTCAGTGATCCAGAAGTTACTTCCAGAAGGCCCGGGAAGGCTCTTGCAGGCCCGTTCAGGGCAGCGCCAGGCTGGGGGTAAGTACAAGGGCCCCCAAGACTGACTGGACCTGCATCCGCATATTGCAGATTTTCAATTATCAAAGGTCGGGTTAGGTCCCTAATCCTCGCAATAGGCGGGGGTCACTGTATTTCATCTTGACTACCTCAAGAGACAGAGTCCACTCATGAGGATGTATCTACGTCATGAAATCTGCTATTTTTCTTTTTGTAGCAAAGTTTTCTTTAAGTCTGGCCACATCACATCAGTAAAAGCTTATTTTGTCTGATCAAATTATAACAAAGGAACATGTCAAAATGACAGACAAACAAAAGGAACCTTAAGTGTTGCTAAAACACACAATTTCTTTTGCATGTGAACAACTTGCTGTAGCAATAAATGCCATTTCCAAGATTTAGACTTATCAGAAGGCATATTTGTTTTATCAGAATCTAAAGGCTACATATTCAGAAATCCAATGGTTCTCCTGTGTTTTTGTTTTTGTTTTGGGAAGTAATTACACTGATCAGAATTCTACTAAGGAAAGGTGGAGCGAAGAGGTAATAACATAAGAATTCCCATCCTGAAGAGATCTCCCTTTGCACAACTGGTCCCACAGTGACTGCAAGATCAGTTATGACAGAGTCTACTGGAGGATGGAAAACACTGTGTCATAACGACCCATATGCATACTCTTTTTGAATAACACTTTGAACTATGCATGGTTTTTTAAAACTTACCACATCAAGCTTTCCCCATGCCTCATAGTCATATGATTTTATTTTGTTCTTTTTGTTTTCTTCAGTAGTCTTTTTGGACACTGCTTTCATTTTGGTTTTCTTCTTCTTCCTCCTATAGGCTTCATTTCTAATTGGTGGCAAATCCTAAATAGCAGAAGATAGTGTTATCCAATTAGAAAATCTGAGATATTACAGTTTTAATAGGAGGAATAACAGTACAGAACCAGTATTGCCCCTGATATAATTCTCTTGGCGACATTCTGATATCACAGCAATACAGGATCACTGTGAGAGCGTATTATGTGCTTCTATACACTGCCTGATTGTTCGGGCAAACCTCCCTGATGAAGCTTTTCCCTCCCCTCAGCATCACAGAATCCTAGAATTTATCCCTCTGGCTTATCAGGGAAGAGATAAGTCAAGGAGCCAACTCTTACTGTACTCAGTCATCATGATCGTTTGGACTAAAGTGCTACTTTTTTTTAGTGCTACTTTTTTTTGGGGGGGGGGTTCCACCTACAAAACAAGTCAGAGGAAATCAGCACACTGGCTCATGTGAGGCAAACAGGAATTCAACCTCATTTTGGTTCTGATGTGTGGCTGCTACATGCAACTACACTTATGCAACATCTGGATGACCCTATACAAATGTGGCTGTCTGCTTCTATGGCCAATCTCTTCAACATGATTATTACTCTACAGCTATGCTGTCGTGGTGAATAGGTGCGGTATATAAGTATGAAATAAATAAAATAAATATGCTGCATCAGGTACAAGAATTCTTTTCTCTGGTGAAATAAATGTGGGTGGGTTCATTCTGGATGGAAAATTGGCATACTGTACAGTGATACTAGACAGAGGTTCTACCCCAAAGAGACTGAGTCTTGCCTTAAAGAGATTCAGTACAATGGTGTATAGTCTACTGAAACCGTCATTGGAAAAGGGGATGCCCGGTGGTGCTTCATGTCGCAAAAAAAATTCTTCACTCGGGTCATCCCCATTTCAAAAGATTTCCCTTCATAGCTCAAATTTTTCATAGCTTAGAGGCATTTGTATCTCAAGGTTCCACTGTATATCCAAGTACCCAGCTCACCTTTTCTGAGACACCACTTTGCTGCCTCAGATTATAATCCGTTTCTTTAATATCTTTTTCCCAATTTTCTAAGTCTTTCACAAAATCTTGCAACTCTTCAGCATTTTGTCGTATTTGCATCTGTAACTCTACTGCTTTATTTGGTGAAGACATCTGGTGATCCAATGTATTTAAGGAACAACAGCCTGCCAAGAAACATTTGTCAATACAAGACTTGGGTGATTTGTATCTTAATGTTCTTTAAGATTTGATACAACTTGATATATTTAATGGAAGTTATCTGAAGAGTAGTTTGTTGACAAACATAATGCAATCACATTTAATTACTTGCACTCAAATGCAACAATGGATTATACAGTATCTCTGGCCAACTAACATATAAAGCGTGGAGGTAGGTCTCAAAAACATCAAGTTGTCTGCTTCTATATTCGTTATGGTAATCCCAACCTCACACTAAAAAGATTGTGTAACAGAAAGACACCAAATCCTCCCTCCTTCCGTCTGCATGGAAGTTGTACTTGTTTTTAACTAGATCTGAACCAGAAAAAGAAAACACAGACCAGAGACCTGCATCTAAATAAGAGGAGGAAAGAAAAGAATGAGCCCACACATTCCCTTTACTCTTAATGCATGAATGACATCCCTAATATTAGAGAGCAGGACAGAGAGATAAAGTTTTGGACCTGCCCTGAGAGAGATTTCTTTTACTTTCCTCCAGAAGTAAAAGAAGTAAGATAAGTATAAATTATAATCGGGTGGTGGTTCAATGGGAATAGGGCGTGAGTGGTGGTGGAGATAAAAGCACATGTGGAAATATATCAGAAATCCTTTCTGTATGAGAGGGAACACAGAGATACTAGGTATGATACCAGTTACGGAAAAGATGAGAAAAAGCGGGGTTCGCTAGTAGGGAGATGTCCTCAGAAAGGAACCTCCCACCTTTGTCAAAACTGCTTGCCACCTGTAAGTCGCTGGCCAAGCCGCAGGCAACCTGTAAAACAGAGATGGCAGGCCACGGTCCATTAAGGTCATGCAAACAAGTCGGTCTGCTCCTTGAAGACCCCGGTCGATCGGGCCAAGTGGCGTTCCGGGATTAGAGGAAGAAAATATCATTCCCAAAGTATAATTTTCCTATACAGAAAAAAGATAAGGATCCGTTTGTTTCCAACTAGAAGGCACGGGGGGGGGGGGGGAGAGGATCCTTGACTTTGGGGAAGGGCGGACCCCACCCCAAGTGGACAAGGTAGTAGCCCATTTAGTGCCCTATGGCAGGCATGCCCAAACTTCGGCACTCCTGATGTTTTGGACTACAATTCCCAGAATTCTAACTTTAGATTGCCAGTGGCAAAGGACTGTGGGAGTTGCGGTCCAAAACATCTGGAGGGCCAAAGTTTGGACATGCCTGCCCTATGGGCTTCACGGAGTTTCTGGAGGGGAAAAAAACACCAGATCTTCTCATGGAGGGAAAGAAGCCAAGCGAATAGCTTTCCCAAACACCTTCAGTTCCAGCCTTCGGTTTCTTCCGCAGTCGCCTCAGCAACCAGAAACGGCCCCCAACCCCCCATCCCGCGCGTGCCCTTACCTGCGCAGCCCACCAGCCAACCAACCACCGCCGCTGCCTCTGGCCCTCCAGCCGCGCTCGGCTTTCCTTTCCCAGAAAGCCTTGCGCAAGGAGACAGACGACGGAACTACGGCGGGGGGGGGGACACAGAGCGCCGCAGGAAGTGTTTCCGTGGCAACCATAGACCGCATTAAAAACGGCCGCCTGAGATGCTAGTGTAATGTAACTCAAGTAAACTTGGAGCAGAAGAGAGAAGAGCTTGTGGAAGCTTTAACACATTAGGCGCATGGCCGACTAGAAGAATTAGGGCACAAATTCAAAAACGGCCTGTATTTAATCTACATAGTGGCTGGAAGGAAGAACTGAGGGGGTGGGGGGAAGAGACCTGCGGTACGCATGCGCATTGAAATCGGCCCGCCTCCGGTGTCATGGAGACGGCAAGCGGGGCTTGCCTCACTTCCGCTCTCGCTTCCCCTGTTTGGTTAGGGGCCACTAGCGGTCAGTCGGTCATATGTTCCCCGTGCACGTTAATACCGTTTTCCCCCAAAAAAGGGGCGCCTCATAAACAACAAAGAGGCTAGTCGTCCTTCCAGCATAGGCGGCGAAAGTGTACTTCGACCCATAATCTATAAATGGAAGCGCTGGGAGGGCTTTCTGCTCTCTATGGTCGGTGCGCGAGGCGACCTTTGCCCCGCCGCGAGATCTAGGTACGGTGGCCGGCCAGGAGAAGAGGAATGCTCGGTTTTTTGTCTCCCTCGCCCCTTCGTTCTTGAATGAGGGAGCGCGAGGTGGGGCGGGTGTCTCCTCAATGGCTTCCGAGCGGCCCGAGAGTCGCGCCTCCGAAGGTGGAGAAGAGGAGGACGACTACGGCTACGGCCTCTTCCCGGAGCGACGTCCCAACGAAGGGAAGCGAGAGCGGTCCTCCGTCTATAAGACCCTTTTCCCCAAACACCGAGAGTGCCAAGCGATGCTGACCATCGCCCTGACCGCCAGTAAGTCTCCCGGCGAGCGGGACGGGCAGTAGAGGGGATGGAGAGGCTTCTTCCCGGGGGACTGGCCTTGCCTTCTGGCCCACCCGGGCAGCGGGGTGCTTTCTCGGGCCCTCCTCCCTAGCGGTCCGTCTGCTGAAGGAGAGGCTGCCCAGCGTGAAGGGGGACCCTCACTAGGATGGCTCCCTGCCCCCCTTGAGGGAGGACGAGCCTCCATCGGAATAGCTGGCCGGCCTCCTTTGGGATGGCATGGAGGGGCCCCACCTCACTGGGGAGTGGGGGGTCGTGAGTGGCCGCCACCCAGGGAAAACTGAGGCTCCAGTAAATGTCTCTAATCCAGAGGGTGTCCAAACTCTGGCCCTCCAAATGTTTTGGACCACAACTCCCAGAATTCCAAGCCCAGATTACCATTGACCAGAGACTGTGGGAGTTCTGGTCCCAAACATCTGGAGGGACAGAGTTTGGGCACCACTGCTCTAATCGCTCCTCTCACACTTTTAAAGTAAAATTTGGGTGGAGGAGAGAGAGTTCATTTGTTAGGGAGGAATTATTAACCATACACTCGGATACAACTGCTGATTAATGGAAGGAAGGATATGGCAGGTTGGTTCTGTATGGATTTCACCTGTGAGATCAGTTCTAGGAGCGGGCATTCTGAAAACACTCTTCAAGCCCTTCTGCTAAAATAACTGATTATTGCCTTTATGATATAACAAACCTTGTACGGACTCTGTTTTCCTTCTTTATATATTTGTGGTAAATTTCAGAAGATACACAGCACAGATTTAAAGAACGCTATAGTTCTATAGGTGTGGTGGCTCAGCGAGCTACAGCATAGAAACTGTCTGCTGCAAAGTCTCGGCAGTTTGAATCCCGGGTGCCACACAGTGGAGTGATCTGCTGTTAACCCCAGCTCCTGCCAACCTAGCAGTTCGAAAGCATGTAAATGCAAGTAGACAAATAGGTACCACCATAAAAACTGGGAAGGTAAACAGTGTTTGAGCTTTAAATAAATAGAGAAACATATGTACTACATGCCATACTATGGTTTTGTCACTGGTATCTTTAGCCTCCCCTCCCTCCCCCCAATAACGATATTGGTTCAGGAGTAACTGATTGCATTGATGTCTGTTCTAGATCCCTATGCTAAAGTACTGCTTGATGCTATGAAGAATTCTGGATGGTAAGAAACACTTAGGTTTCAACCATATTGGATATTTATGGTAATTCTTCTTCAGTATTTAAATGTTTTTTGCTAAAACTTTTGTCAAATTACTTGTTTCATGGGAATTAGAAAAGTCCTTATAGTGGCTGAAGGATTGATACCACAGAAATAGAAATATAAAAGTTCTTTATTAATTCTGACTGAGAATTTTTATAATTATTTCGAAACACATATATGCTACATATAGACAACAACTGTGCACACACCTGAATGTTAGGTCCCTGTGCATCAAAGTTTACATTCACATTTTTTCAAACCTTAGGACTTCCAGTGTTTGCCATTTTCCTTTGCTGTTTTTCTGCTTGTTTTCTCTCTGTGTTTTCATCATCATTTTTATGGCTTGAACAGAAAAAATATAATCAGGTAAAATTCTTTAACTTGACTTGCATCTCTTTTGACATTACAGCACTGTTTACAGAGACAGACACTTCTCATGTGAAGACTGTGATGGGTGTGTCGGTGGGGGATTTGATTCTTCAACCTCACAGGTAGCTCAGTGAGCATGTATTCTGCTCTTGGTTGCATGAGATTATTTTATGTGTTCCCATGATAGAAAAATAAAATGGCTGCATAGTTATAAGATTGTTTATATATATTTGGGTTTTAGCCATAATTCCTGAACTTCTGTTCACATTTCTTTACTTCATAATAAGAAAAAACAAAAACATTAAGAGAACAATCCAGTGACATGGAGGTCTTCATAATGGAAAAATGCTACTTCCTAAATTCTTCTGGTATTGTACAGAGCTGGGGGGATGGAGGAATGACAGCACCAGCTCAGAACTGGTATAATTTTACCCCATTTCAGGAGCATATCTTCACCCATGACTTTCATATATTTCTGGGGTGGTACTGCCAGAGCAACCATAGTAATGGAAATTTCCACCACCATCTATATAGAACTTTTGCTGCCTGAATTATAGTGCCACAGATGGACCTCTTCTGCTGCCTGCTCACTATAAATCAGGCATGTCCAAACTTCGGCCCTCCAGATGTTTTGGACCACAACTTCCACAGTCCTTTGTCGTTGGCAATCTAAGCTTAGCATTCTGGGAGTTGTGGTCCAAAACATCTGGAGGGCTGAAGTTTGGACATGCCGGCTATAAGTGAACCCTTTGGCCACAGGGCTCCTAAGAGGTCACAGGATTTCATTTTTAGAGTAAAAGGAAATTATGCATTCTACTGATTTGTGTAATGAGAAGAATTCACTTCAGGCCACAACATGTCAATTTTGTTTTATTTATTTATTTATTTTAGAGTATTTTTACCCCACCTTTCTCCTTGGAAAAGGACCCAAGGCGGCTTACAGTAATATTTAGAAGTGCCATTGCAAACCAAACAAACAACTGCATTCACTTTAAAATACCATGTGTCCCGTGAGCACTGTAAGTAGATTCATGGTTTTGGAAGTATAAATAATTTACCTCTAAACCATAATTTACCTGTAAACAAGGCACAGAAGGAACTTAGGTCCTGTCTAAATAAAATATAGCATTTGTTGAATAAAAATGAATTTTGCTGCCTAATTTTATAGGCAAAACTGGACACTGCAGATCAACAAGAGATAAAAATGTTATCATGGTTTGGAATATTTTTTAAACAATATTTAAACTTTCAGGCTGCCTATAACATATTGGAATAATGTTTACTGGAGGTTATATTTTCAAATTTCTATCAGGTACTGATTTGTCATTTCATCACGCCTATAAGAAGATAGTGTGGTAAATCTGTATCTCAGCTATCAAGACTTTACATGTAAAAACAAAGTGTGCTGCTTATCAACTACCTCACAGCACCTAGCGCACTCTCTGGGCAGCTTACAGTTTAATAATGCAGACTATGCATCTCCCCCACCTCCAGCGAGCTGGGTACTCATTTTACCAACCTTAGAAAGATAAATGGCTGAGTCATCTTTTTGCTGGCTACTTGGGTTGAACCCCAGGTTGTGGAGCATAGTTTGGGGTGCAGTATAGCAGATTGACAACTGTGCCGTGAGGCTCCTAATGTTGCCATGGGACAGAAGGGCCCAGCCTTTTAATGTGTATCCCAGGCTGGTATTTTCTTGTATGGAAATGTTAGTCTCTGGTTCCATTTAAGGTTCAAGGTTCTGGAAGTCACATATAAAGCCCTTCCTGATTTGGGACCGTGTTACCCATCACAGTGTCTTTTCCCAATGCCGTATGCTCAACACACCATATATTCTCAAGCCAGGCTCCTCAGTGTAGCCACTCCAAGAGAACCCCAGAAGTCACCTACAAGAGTTAGGTACTTTTCAGCGGTGGCATGAATGCTATGGAATCAACTCCCAGAGGAGCTATGCCTGGCTCCCTCCCTGTACTCATTTAGCAGGTAGTTAAAAACACTACTTTTCAGGGAGTCTTCCATGTTGACCTTAGTTGAATGTTTCACCTCTAGTCTTGTTTCTCTCCAAAATTTGAATTGTGCTGCTGGTTTAAGTTTATGCTTTTATATTAGATTTAGCTTTTATTGTTCTCTGTAGTTTGTTTAAACTGTTTGTAAACAGCCCAGAATTGTGCTTTGGCACTAATCTGTTGTATGTATGTATGTATGTATGTATGTATGTATGTATGTATGTATGT
>JAHTLZ010003526.1:46548590-46576778 GCA_023846285.1 Phrynocephalus versicolor | reverse complement strand
ATGTATGTATGTATGTATGTATGTATGTATGTATGTATGTATGTATGAATGAATGAATGAATGAATGAATGAATGAATGAATGAATGAATGAATGAATGAATGAATAAGCAAGCTACTATCAGATATGCCAACTCTCATAATGGAATAGTTGTGTGCTTGGGAACCTTGATAAGGTTGGCTTCTCCATTAGGGGACCTCTAAAATGCATTTAGCTGAACCCAGGTAAAAAGCCTTCCACACATCTTCGTAGTTAATGTGTGAAGATATGGAATAGTATCAAAGATAACATGATGTTCAGAGGCAGGGATCACTTTTATATCCAAGTCCTCATATCCAGCATTGTTCCTTCTGAGAACTGGCTAGTGTCTGCAGAGATTTTTAAAGAGCAATGAACATTTACTAGCATTGTTGCTTAGGTGTATAAAAGAGAAATGCATACAATATATCAGGCCTGCCCAACACGTCGACTGCGGGCAACCAGTCACCCGTGGTGCCTTCAGGGGTCTCCCACCAGATCCCTGTGTTGGGGGAGGGAATTCCCCTCCACTCACTCACCCTCTCTAGCAGTGGTGGTGGCGGTGGTGGCGGTGTCTACGCTGCTGCGACCCCACCCACAATGCCACACCATTGCTGTTGCCGCCCCACACCACCATTGTCACTGCCCCGGTGCTCCCTCCGCTCCCCACCACCATTGCCCCCGCCGCTCCTGCCCCCGCCCCCGCTGCTGCCCCAGCTGCTCCTGCCCCTGCCCCCCGCTGCTGCCCCTGCCACCACTACCATCATCCCCCACCGCTCCTGCCCTCGCCCCCGCTTCCATCCCTGCCGCCGCCACCACTGTCACCCCCACCGCTCCTGACCCCGCGCTGCCGTCCCTGCCACCATCACTCCCGTCACCCCCGCCACTCCCCCGCCGACTGCAGCTGCAAGTTTTGTGCGTGCACACACACCACATCAACCGCAGGCTATCCAAAGTTGGTCAGCCCTGCAATGTGTTGTTAAAAATAATGTCTGAATTTTCCTTTGAATTTTTTATTTTATTTTTCAGATTGTTTTATGCCAAAACAATATTCATCGCCAGGCTCATATGAACAGAGTGGTGATACATGAGCTTATTCATGCTTTTGATCATTGCCGTGCACAAGTAGACTGGTTCCATAATGTCAGACACTTAGCTTGTTCAGAGGTAAGTTAAATGTTTCATTCACAGATGTGGATTAATAGTGCCGCCAGGAACACAATTTGTATATAACCTGAATATATTCTTACCCGCACAACTCCACTAAATGTATTCCTCTCCTTATTTTTGCTTTGTTCCTAGCTTGTTTTTCCTCAATTTTGATTCACTGATTTAACTAGAAATTCTACACATGCACTTAGAAATTTCATATACATGATGGGTCACAGTCTTTTGACAATTTTGAAATTTAATTATTTCTCTGGTTGAGAAATTGATCAGGTGACTTTTTAATAGACTAGTGTTGTTAAAAAGAGAGAATGTGTCCGATTGAGGTGTTCTCAAATACTTTTTTGCTGGGAAGGGAACATGTAGCCATCAGGAAAACTGAGAGCATCTTTGAAATGTTGGCTGAATTTATGTAACAGAAAAACCCATGTCTTTGCAAATGAGTCTTATGTAGTCTTGGGTGGTTTATATTTGTACTCCCCCTGTTCTGTTCATGAGTGGTAGGTTGTGTGGGGAGGTGAGGAAGAGCCAACCAGGATGCCTCTGCAAATGGCCCAGCGACAAAGATGCGGGAGCCGTGCACTGTGCTGAGCCCAGTTTGTGACCAGTCCATTTCAGGGGGGCTGGAATACTGGATTGCTATGGCATCTGTGGTGCCTTGGTTCATATTCGTATCCTAAGGATCATAAGGATATGAAGATGATGTGCCTATGTCTAATCTTATGTACTTAATAGCTCTAAGACCCTTGAGTTTTAAGCACTTGAAATGAGATGTGCATGCTAGAGATGCTAAGGGGACACGTACCCCATGATTATATCTAGAAAATCAATTATATGTAGTTAATTATACATGTTACCGATTGAAATTCTTACCCTTTCATGGTGATGGAGTCTTGAGAGAGCCTCAAGGCCACTCTATCTGCCACTTTACTCTGCAGGGTCATTGAATTCTTTAAACAGATAAGGAGAGCTATTGCAGCTGCCAGCACCCTTTTAAACTAATTTTAAATGGCTATTTTTTTGTTCCAGTGCAATACTAAGAGTGTTCCCAAAATTATCCACTATAACTATTCACTTGTATAGCAAAACAGAATGATTGTCATCCAACACAAGTTAAAAATGACGATTGTGACTTCTCCCCGTGGAGTACAGGTGGGAGCACAGTTCCTATAAGCTCAATTCATTGCTCTTTGTTTTATGCATGGAATCAAAAACACAATTTCTTAGCACAGTAGGAGTAGGTGACTTAGTGTGAACAATCAGATTCAAGGATTTTTATTCCATTGTTACCACAAGTAATCTATTTTTTAGTTGTTAGGAGCCAGGCTGGAAAAGGATTACAGAGTCGTGAGGTGGAAGGTTTGATGGCATGACTGCTAGTTGGTGGTATTTCAGCTAGAGAACTCTTAGGAGCTTTGAAATTGTGTGATTTTTCAAATTTGTTGCCTGGTCTGTTCATTTTTACGGATTTTTGTTTTCCTTACAGATTCGAGCTGCTAACCTCAGTGGAGACTGTTCTCTTCTAAATGAACTTGGCCGGTTTAAATTTGGGTTGAAGCAGCATCAACAAGTGAGTTGATGCTAACTTGTGGGGCCAAAAAGAGGAGCTCTGTTTGGAAATTACAAATATGAATTTGCAGCCCAAATACTTTGTTTTATGTGGCTGAAGTTCATGCCGAAATAAATCTGTTAATTTTAAATGTGCCATAGTCCCCCCCCCCACAACTTTTGTTTTACTTGTTTCCTTTAGATACTGTTTAAACCAGTTTACACTGCATTGAATCCATATCATTAGGAAATTCAAATATTTAAGGTCAAATAATGTAGGATATAGTATCTGGAATCCACTGTACTAAGGTGTGTATTCACTCCTACCCACACACCCATTCCATGGAGAAACCTTTTTTTTTTTAAAAAAAAAGGAAAAACAAGTCAAATTACATACATGTAATAATAAACCAGTTGAGAGCCTTGAGAATACAGAAAGGACAAAATCACAAAACTAATATGCTCATGAGTAGTAACTTAAGCACTGCATAAAGTAGCATGTTACTTAGATTGCACAGCATCCATCCCAAGAACTATGAAGAAAATGAAAATATTAAGCAAGGGACTTTAAAAGCTTTTGTATGTCTGACATATGGTGTATTCCTGAAGTTTCAGAAATTATGAAGATGAGAACTTTGGAGAACATATATCTAGATTTTCAGAAAATTGCCAGCAAAAGTAACTTTCCCAATAAGCAATGTGTTGATGGTTGACCATGGCAAGTGATATCAGTAGATAAGCAGGTGTTCTTACCTGGGAATCTGTCTCCTATACTGTCATGCCAGAGTTTCCGATAAAACTATAGAGTTAGGCCTAAATTCAAAAGTTAATTACTTCATAATCTTTTTAGTTACAAGATTTTTTTTTGCAACAGTTCCTCTGGCTTATCATTTTAATATTTATTTTGGTTAATATAAATACGCCAGTTGACTAAACTATAGTTTTGGGTCCTGACTCTGTTCCTTCCAACTTTTTCAGACCTGCGTAAAAGACAGAGCCATTCGCTCCATCTTGGCTGTGAGAAAAATCAGTAGAGAGTTGGCTGAAAAGGCTGTGGATGAAGTCTTTGATTCTTGCTTCAATGATCAGGAACCTTTTGGCAGAGTTCCTTACAGCAAATCCGATGCAAAACGTGTATATCGAGATTTTGAGAATCGCGACCGATATTACACAAATTTATAGACAAAACTCTTAATTTCTAGCTATAATCTATAATATTTGTGGACAATTTTGCAAAAGATGATCTGTAAAGACAATTGGAGGTCATGGTGAAGGAAACTCGTGTTGTAAAACTGCTGTTCTCTCATTCAGCATAAGGTTTGACTTAGAAATAATCATTTTCAATAAATATATAAACTCGTTTGTGACTATTTTGCAGATAAGTTTTGCCAGTGTTTTGTTTTTTATTCCTTGCTTGAATAAATCCCAGTTTGTCAACAATTTGTGTGTATATGTATGCCCAGCCTAGTACTTATATGTTGGATGATGTGTTTATGGCACTTAACTAGATTTTGTGTACAGGATCAAACATAAAATTGAAACCATAAGGCAGTGACAATAAAATTCAACATGAAAGGATAAAACAAATATATCAATAGGTGCCAAGGACAGGGTATTCTTAATTGCAATGATGGGTTGCCTGGTATATCCAACACTCTGGTGGGATTCTGTCTTCTCTCTGGCAGGCCAAAGCAAAGATGGTGGCACCTAGCTATGGCTGGTCAGCCATTTTTAAGGGGTTTTTTTGTTTTCTATTTTGTTTTCACCTCTTTTGGAGGGAACACATTGAGCTCTGAAATAGTGACAATATTTCTCTCTTTTCTGATTGGCTGGCTCAGAGTGCAGGAAGGAAAAGGCTGGCTCAGAGCAGGAAGTTCAAATTGACCCTATAGCCGAGAAGAGAGCAGCAGGAGCAAGAAAAATTATCAAGGGGAGAGGGGTATCTCTTTCTTAGTGGTGGTGGTGGGGACACCAGGGAGGGGCTCTTCTAGTTGCAGGTAGGAGGGATCCGGGGTGTGTGTACTGTGGCCTAACGGCTGCAGTTGGAACTGGAGGTGGGGGTGGGTTTCCCTTGCTTGGATTACATTTTATAATCACATTGCTATGTCTCTTAATGCAATTTAGTTGAATTTTGGGTTTTTTTTGTTTTCTCTCCTTTTGTGGGGGAAATCTACATTGATTTGGATTGCTTTGCACTGAGTTACATAGATTTTCATTAAGTTACATAGGATTGTGCTGAATTAAATTGCTTTGCCCTGAATTCTGTTGATTTTCATTGCTTTGCACATGGGTTTGCATTAAGTTGCCAGGATTATGCTCAATCACATTCCTTTGCATTGGATTGCATCCCCCCCCCCCCGGTCTGGGGGAAAGTCATCCAGCCTTTGACTCAAAAAGGTTGCCTACCCCTATCTAAAAACTAGTTGTGTCTTATAACAATCTCTCCAATCTTGCCAGTGAGCTCTGAAATGGTGGCGAAAACTGTACTACCTCACTTTAAACTAACCTAAATGGATTTGGGAAAAGTCACTTTTTGGTCACTTGATGTGTCAAAATGCCATTATATTGTCACTATTTCTGTCTTTAAAATGTCACTTTTCTACTTTTTTGACCCCATGGAGCACTGGCAACGCTGGAAAACTATCATCCTCCAATTGTTCCTAATGGTATTACACTCAGAGCTAGCACATGTTGAAGATGTGGTCAGGATCTGAAAGGATTTCAGATCTTTAGTTGCCAACGTTTCCCCTTGATCTGCACACATTGCACATCTGTCCTGTGACTTAACCGCTCTGGCATAGGTGAGAACATGCCACAGAGGCAGGGTAAAGAAATCTTATAAGAAAGAGGAAGATTCAGTTCTATGGCTTAGGGCCCATGTGACTGCAGCCTTCATCACCTAAAATAAAAAGCAAGTAAGCATTGACCCTCATCAAGAGAAACAAATGATAAATCATGGTATCAGAAAGATGGTAGAGTGGATGCCAATTAACTCTTGGCAGAACATTCCACAAGCGGTACCGTAGCCAAAAGGTTCTGTGTTCTGTGGCCATCTACCAAGTTTGGTCTTGTGAAGTCACCAGAGAAGGGCATGGGCTGATTATTATAGGGTGGCTGTAGGTACTGTATATAGAAGGGAGAACATGCCTCTTATTTACGGAGGTCCCAAATTTTGTAAAGCTTTCTAGGTCAAAACAGTTTGAACTGAGCCCAGAAATAAGTTGTAATGAAAAAAATTCCATCTTTTGGAGATCTCGGGGTATAATGAACAAACATTATCAGACATGCCTTGATTCTTATTAAACTATCAAATTCATTATCTTATGCCATACCACAAATTCCTTGTAGGTCCAAAATGGTCCATTTCTGCTCATTTGTGGTCTGCAAGCAAAACTCCATGGAGATATTTTGTTTGATAGGCAGTCTGCCTATTCTAGAACTAGCCAAAGGACATTAGGTCTGATTTTAATCCTAAGTAGTACTGGGGTTTAATGTACACCATGCATGTTATTGAATGGCTGGAAACAGTTGGCCTAGAAATAGCAGACTATATATAATAAGAAGAAAAAATTGTGGCAGTCTAACACAATTGAATGAATGAAATTTTATTTACGTCAACGACCAAAATCAGTCCAACACAGTTGTGTTTGACTTGAAAAGATAAAGCCCCTTAAAAACATGAGGTTTGGTAAAGAGAAAGCTGAAAAAAATAAGAGGTAAAATCTCTTTGAGAAGTTGCTTAAAACCCAAACATATAGCTAGAATGGAACATGTGCTTGAAAAATTCTTTATTTTCATGGTTCTAAAACTTTCTATGAAGGCTTTTCCCTGGCTTCAGCTCATGATTTGTTTTGTTTTGTTTTCATCCCCCCTCCCCTGTTCTGTCCAAATCCTATGCATCTTAATGTAATGCCATTTTCAGCGAATCCTGTGTGGGAAGTTTACTCTTCTATGCAGGAATCATTAATAATCCCTTGCAGCATTGACATTTCTTCTAGGAAAATGATTTTTAAAAACCCTGAGAGAAGGCCTGCAAGATTCCCTGTGAAACTGCTTGAAGAAAAAAAAACCTTGCATGTAGAAATCACACTATGAAGAGAAAAGAGAGTTCTTCCTCTATTCCTCTCAGCAAGAGGCTGCAAGATTCGCATGCCTGGAGAGTTGCAGTGAAGATGCCCATGTAGCACATAAAAATGATAACTTGATTATTTTGCACATTGACCATAAGTACCTTAAAGCAACTTGTTTTGATGGTGTATCTTGCTAAATTGCAATAAGCAGGTTTGTTTTGACTAGAAGCTGCAACCACAAGGATGTAAAAAGCAACTTGATAAATTAAACAGGCATGCTTTAGAAACTAGTTATAGTGCCTGTTCTTGGACTTGGACTTGGACTTTGTTACTTTATTTTTATATGGCTTTAAGTGGGAACCGACTTACAGCAACCCTAATGGCTTTCATTAATATTAATCCCGCCGCCCCTTTCCAGGGATGAATGCAGATTCATATCCAGGCTTCCTGAGTCCTAGTCTGTTACTGTATCCTACACCAGAGGGGTTATCTTAATTAAGACAACATGTTCACATGTTACACAGACTAAATGGGTTATGAATTAGCTGTGTTTGAAATGTGTTTATTATTAGTGGTTAGTACCTTAGTGGTTGGTTGAAGAGACAAAAAAATAGATAAAAGTAATGAAGTAAGAATATTGAAATGGATAGAAGCCTGGTCACGAAGGAAGAGTCTGCCTGAAAAGAAAGGTCTTCACCTACAAAGGTAAGCCATTCTGCCCTCCTGTGGGAGAGAGTTTCCAAGTCTGGAAGCAGCAACATAGAAGGACTTCTGTGTCCCCAGAAAACATACCTGTGAGGGAGGTGGGACCAAGAGAAAGGCCTCCCCTGGTGATCTTAACTGGCTCATACAGGGAGATAGCTTGGACCCAAGCTGTTTATGGGATGGCTTTGTAGGTTGAAACCACCACTTTGAATTATGCTCAGAAATGGATTAGCAGGGGTTTTATATGTTCTCTATAACCAGCTCTGGTTAACAGTCTTCAACATTTCTACACTGAAGCAAATTACACTATCTGAGCTGGGATGTTACTAAGGCATGTGTTACTGTGGCCAGGTTAGACCTCTCAAGGAATTAGTGCAGCTTGTGTGCTAGTTTCATTCGTGGAAGGACACTCCTGGCCACCGCAAAACCTAATCATTTATGTTCAGAGACATATTCAGGAGCAATCTTAAACTGCACTGCTTTGTTCTCAAAGGGTGTGCAACTTCATCCATGTTCTTTAATCTCCCTTTGAACAAACCAGGAGGTGCTCTGGCTTTCCTGGATTAAGTTTCAGTTTATTCACCCCCATCCAGTCTATTAATGACATCAGACACTGATCTAGAACTGAAATAGCTTCCTTGGATTTTGATGGACAGGATGGTGTGTGTAATCCACATACTAGTTACGGCAAACACCAAAACTCCAGACAACCTCTCAGCAGTCTCATGTTGATCAATCAGTGGTTTCCAACCTTTGCCCCTAAATGTTTTTGGGCCACATTCCCCATAAAGCCTGACTAGTACAACTAGTGGTGAAGGCTTCTGTGAGCAGTAATCCAAGAACATCTGATACAATGTTGGGAACCACTGATGTCGATGTTAAATAGCATAGGGAAAATAAATACCACAAGCCAATGGGCAGAATGTCAAAAAGGAGTCCCTCATCACTCTCTTCTGAGTTCTGCTTTTCAGGAAAGACTGGAGCCACCATGAATATGGTGTTTCCAAGTTCTGGACCAGACAGAGAGCTCCAGAAGATATCACCGTTAATTGGTGTCAAAAGCTGCTGAGAGGTTTACCAGAACAATCAGACACACTCCCCATGCTCATTTCCCAGCATAGGTCATCAAAGAAGACACCCAAAGCAGTATCCAGGTTCAAAGCCAGACTGGAATGGCTCTGAATATTTCTCTCATCTAGTAGCTGAGAAGCTACAACCTGCTCTAGCAGGAACATTTGACTGGACAATAATTATTCAGGTCATAAGAGGGCTTCAAAGAGGCATCCACCACTTTCCTTCCCTACTTGGCCTATCCTTATCACAATAGTGGCCAAACTTCGGCCCTCTAAATGTTTTGGACCACAACTCCCAGAATTCTAAGCCTGTACTGCCAGTGACAAAGTACCGTGGGAGTTGTGGTCCAAAACATCTGGAGGGTGTTTTGGTGTTTTGCAGGGTGGTCCAAGAACATCTGATGGCCCAAAAACATCTGGAGGGTGTTTTGGAGGGTGCTTTGGCACACACCACTACCTTATCACTTGCCTCTGGAGTCTGGTTGGGAATCCGTTTTGAACAGGATGCCCAAGTAACTGACACCAGCTTAGTTCGTGTAGGATGATTATAAAACTGGGTTCAACTGACCTCTGTAACTTCAACTTGAATTCAACTTGTAAAATATATGCTGGAGTGGCTTTGGGAAATGTACTTGTTCTGACAACTACCATAATGACCTAGCCAGTAAGAACATGCTAACTGGAAGATTCATGGAATTGTAATAATAGAAGTGCCGGAGTTGTAACTTTCCTTAGCACTGCCGAGATTTGGGGATGGTGCCAGCTTTTGGGGATCAAGTATCTTACAGGGTAAACCTCCATGAGCTCACTTGGAAGCAAATCCCCCTCTGTTTTCTGGCGATTACGCCCAGGTGAGTGTGCTCAGGGTTGCATTCTTAGTTATCTTGCCATACACGGCTTCCTATCCCCTCCTCCCTTTATTTCATGTGGAGAATTTTCTAATCTTGTTTTCAAGAGGTAATTTTATCAGCAACCCACTGTTGCATAGCTGCTGGCTGTAAAGTGACTGACTATCAGAACAAAAGCAGTTAGAAAAATACTTTCTACACCTACAGAGAAAATTGCACACTAAATTCTGCAAGTTCCTTCCTTTGATGTAATCTAGCCGACCTTTTGCATTTACTAAATTCCCTGGGGATAAGCTTAGTCTTGGAATGGCATAATCTTGCTCGTTAATATTCCTTTAACCTTTGCTTCTTTTCCTGGTCCCCATTTTGATGGTGTTTTGCATGAGCCTGCATTTTTCAGGAGGCATATAAAAGTCACACATAGAGCCTCTGTCCTTCATCTGACACCTTGAGAAACTTTACTGCTGCTAAGAATGATATTATATTTATGATAAGAAATTGGTCGTGGATCATTTAAGTAATCTTCCCTTTTGTTGGCCACGTGGAGGAAGTACAAGGATTTTACTTCGGCACTCACAACATTTATCATGGCTTTTAATGACCCCCTCCCCCTTCATCTTTTGGTATAAGAAGATGATGCAAAAAGTGATAGGTGAGTGGGGTATTTTCACTACATAATTATAGCAGTTTGGTACCACAGTAGCTCTCCTGGCTTCATCCCAAGGTATCCTGGAATTTGTAGTTTGGTGACCCTTTCTGGCATAGTTCAGGGGCCTTCATTAGAGGTCAACAGCAAATAATGTGAAGTATCTGATCAAACCACAAATACCAGGATCTGGGAGTATGGAGAGATATCAACGTGCCATATCAGGATACTGTGCGTAGAATCTAGGAACTGGGGAAACTTTCCTGTCTAAGGCCCAAATTTCAGTGCTTTAGGGAAGCAAAGAGAAAACAGTGAAGTGTCTAGACATTCATCATTTGGCTGCCTGGTTGTCAAGAAATGTAACAACATAAAAACATGCATTTGTTAGCCAAAGTTAGTGTAGTTCACTCCAGCCTGATGGCCCACTTAATATCGTGCCAGAAAGAAGACAGTGGTTGAAATCCAGGAGTGAGCCAAAACTAGAATAGGACTGTTGACTTAGTTGAACTTTGTATCTGTTGATTGACCTTCCTGTTGCAGAAGTTTTTTAATTGATACAATTTAGATTGTGGGTCTTCTGATGGCAATTTTAGTGTGATGATTTTAGTATAAGGTTTTTATTATTGTTTTAATTATTTATTGTGGTTTGATGTTTTTAACTGTTTTAATTATTTGATTGGAAGCCACCCAGAGACCTTTGGGTAGTGGGCCGCATATAAGTTGTAAAAATAAATAAATAAATAAATAAATAAATAAATCTCCAGTGAGTCAATGGGCCTAAGCTGGTTGTGACCTACTCCGAGATTTCAATCCCTGTTTCAACAGAGGCTAAAACCCTGTTGCTCAGTTCTGCATGCACAATGTGAATGGAATCAGTAGCAGCAAATTGCTGCTGAATAAAAACTTCCTCGGTGATTTGGGAGTGAGTGCAACTTGCACAAGGTGATGAAATCAAGTGCATCCTGAAGACATCCCTGATCTAGCTTTTCTGCCTCCCTTGACTCCATGCAGGGAAATTATTTATTTTGTAATGCTCTGCATGCTGTATGGTCTCCAGGAAGCAGAGTTAACAAGCCCATCATTGTACTGGACTAAACAGGAGGACAAATCCCTGTGTAATCATACTCTAAGTTTAGATTAATTTATTAGGCATGTAAAATTGATAAGATGGATGGATAAAGTCTAAAATTCTGTTGTGTAAAAGAAATAAGTAGAAGTACCAGTGTACGTACTCTGGGTAGAATAAATTATGGGGACGGTGATGTAGGCACCCCTCCAATAAAAATGTATTTTGTGCATGTGTGAGAAAGAGTGCATGTGCATGTGTGTGCATGTGTGTGTGCGTGTGTACAAGTATAAGCACTTATAGTCATAGTTTTGTAGGTTTGAATAAATTTTTGCAAATATTTGGCCATGGCAAAAAAGTGGGAGGTTTTCTTCTTGCCCTCTTTCTTCACAGCCCTCTGAACCTTCCAAAGAGCAGTTTCTCAGAGTCAGAAAGTACAAGCATATGGCAACCTGACCAGTGGAAGAGTGAGAAAGGAGTCCTACCGACTTCACAGCCTATGCCCTGTACCTGGTTTCCAGCATGAGGAAAGAGAAGAAAAGCAGGGCCAGAGGTCCCATATATATGTTATCTATGGGAGATATAGATGTGTCTCCTTTGTTGAGGATGTACTTGAGCCCCAGAAGAGAATGCAAATTGGACTGATTTGACTGTTCCATTTTTCTACCTGAAAAGCATTGACAATCGTGAAAAGTAATTTGTTAGTGTTCATTATCTCAAGGAGATACTGCAGCAATATATGTGGAATATTAACTGAAGCATTTTTCTAATGGTTGCTGGGGATTGGAGGGAAAGCGCTAGAATTAGCTTGATTCCTTCTCTTGAATTTTATTTGGTGGGGTTGGGGGGAGAGGATCATTACAGCAGGTGGTGCTGCAGCATCGTTGAAAAACACTGTGATGGTGGGGAGCAGAGCGAGTCTGAAGTGACTTCAGCATGCATTTCCATTTTTATTTAAATCTGCATTTTAATCAAATTTACATAACTCTAATGTTAAAATAGATTAGAAATTAAACACACTTCTACTGCATTGTTCAGCTCCTAGAGAGTTCAAAAATGAAATATTTACTTCCTCATAATAATGATCTGGAGAATGCAAGTGGAATACATTTGGCTAGTGGTGGCTGCTGCTGAATTTGCAATGAGGATGTGTTGATTAAGAAGGCATGATGCTCCAGCAGAGGCTGAAGACTCTGGCATCATCAAATGAGTTTCTAACAATATTGCAGTCTGGGTGATCCACTAGGTTCTCTCATACCCAAATTTCTATTTGTAATTGCCTTTGCATGCAGATCATAGTGTAGTCAATCAGAGTGTGGGGGGGAACTAACATAACCTTGCCTGCATACTTTGTCCAGTTGTCCTCTCGTACAACAGAGTCCTCAGCACATGGCACTGAATTCGGCAGGACTCAATCCATAGGAAGTTTTCTCGAAAGCTCAACATGCTTTCATTGGACCCCACTGTTTGTTCTCAGTCTGTTCAAGTGTAAAATATAGTATGAACTGCTTCACAAACTAATCCAAGATTGAAAGCAACTCCTAATGCTTTCCATCTTGGATTCCTTCCTCCCTTCATCTCAGATATTTTCCTTTTTTTTGGTATTTTTTTCTTGAATTCTTGGAGGGATGTTTGTCCTTGCCCCCCAATAGGTATTGCCACCTTGGGATTGTCATTCAGAACCTCACTACCACCTTCTTTGTGATTATTCCTCTCTGAGGGTTTTTTGGGGGGTGGGTGGGTGGGAGGTTGGTCCTTTTCTTGTGTAGGAGATTGATTCTATTTGTTGCCTTTAGTTGTTTTCATGCTTTTCTTGATCTTTTGGATCTTCCAAATCAGCAATAGCACTTGCTTGTTACCCATTGAAATTTCTATGGGGAAATTGTATGGTCTCAGACCTCAAGGGGATTGTATGTATCAAACCTCAAGGGGATTGTTTTATGGGAGCTAAATGCTGGGATCTCACTATAGGAAGGGGGAACTGGGGGAAGGGGGAAAGACAGAATAAAAGGAGTGAGTTGTGTGAATGAAGGAGCTGAGGCAAAAACTGGTAACACTGAATTTGTATTGTATTATTGAAGGCTTGAAGGAAGAAAAACTTCCAGAACATGGCCAAACAGGCCAAAAAAACCCACAACCACCATTGATTTGTATTATTGACAGCTATAAATAGCTGCCAGTGGCTTAAATCCAAAGCAAGTTGGAGACACAGTAGATGTGGGGATTTTGTGAGTGAGCTTCTCCATAGGTTCTACTGGTTAAATGGGTTTACTCTTGTTGCAACTTAATACTGATTTCAGCCAATAAGTGCTGTAATTTACATCTTATAAGAGATGCTGGGACATCAAACCCCAACACGGGTACATTTATAGTTATAACCTGAGGTACCTTTCTATGTAACTTCCAAATGCAACATTTGGAAACAGAAAGCAGAGACTGGATCCACATTTATGCATCTGTTACCAGTCTCTTTCACAGAGCACAGGACCTTGCTGAACAGAACAGAATGGAATATGAGGGGAAAGACCGTCATTGGGCAGAGGGCCCTTCCATGAAAGGATATTGTCTGCTAGTTGAAGGTTTTGTCTTGGATCTAACAGTGCATTGTTAGCAGGCTACATTTGAAGATGATCTAAAACAAGGAGTGGTATACCTTTTGGCTTCCAGATGCTTTCGACTTCAACTCTCAAAGTCCCAATCTCCAAGATTCATATTAGTTTACATTTGGCCAGGATGGGCAGCAACCGGTGTTCCAGTTGTGTAGAGGGCAATACGTTCCCTAGTCCTACTTCAAGGCATGAAAGAGGATATGTTCAAAGAGGTAATTTCTCCATATTGTGAACAAAAAGAGCCAGAAAATTCCAGAAAATAATGGCAACATTCTGGTGATTTGTAACTGAGCCCTGTATATAATATGTCCTGGTCATTCACTTCCTACCTGAAAGAGGTGTATAGTTTTGCATGGAGTTGTTAAACATCATTTCACAGCAGAGGTTTGAGACAACTATGTCACTGGTTCAGATGATTTCTGTATATAATTTGCTACATTTGTAAAGTATCTGGTGTCCTCTTGGTGTGAAAGCCGCTAAATAAATGTAAGATCATTATCACGGGCAGCTTGGAACTCTGGAGAGAAAATAGGTAAGGTATTCCAAACCAGGTCTCATAAATCTTTTCAGCATCCACATCCTATTAAAACCTTAGGCTTTATACATTCAGGTCACAAATTACTGAACAGAAGTGGAAATAATGGGATACTGATAGAAAATTGTCTTTTCCCACAGCATGACTATAAATAAGTTACCTACGCCAACTTTTCAGAAGCTGATTTCAGTCTAGTCATTTAAATCAAGAGCCAACAGAAGGAATAATATGGAAATGATTAATAAGCTTTGCCATCTTTTTCTACAGATTATTTATCATATACCACATACCTAAATATTTTGAAGAGGGAACTTTTTATGTGGTTTTTTCCTCCCTTGGGAAAAACTTTTGCAGATGAGTGCTTCTCTCTCTCTCTCTCTCTCTCTCTCTCTGTGTGTGTGTGTGGGGGGGTTATTTTTGTAAGTATGGGAGACTTTATTAGTTTTGCTTCAATTTTAGCATAATTTTATTTTCACTGTAATTTGGATTGCCTCAAAAAAAGGTTCACTTATCCCAAAAACTGCATCTGTTATGATAAAGTGATGGACAGATTAGAAAATTATAGTTATCTTTTAAAGTTTGGGAAGACTAAATAAACACTGCTATCCTAAGAATATATTATTAGATAGTAGGTATCATTGGGCTGAATACAATTTAAAGTGCAATCCATACATAGGATTGTGGTCTTATTGGTGGATGAACAAGTTTAAAATTGCTTGCTTTATCACTCCATTACATACAAAGATCACTTTTCATCACCAGCAACTTCCTCCTTCTTCCCAGCACCAAGAACTGCATGATGAAAGGAGGAATCATTTAATTCTCTCATAAAGACGATACTCGCTATTAACCTCTCTCCTTCGGGTCTCTGAAATTTTAATTCCAAATCAAGCTGTCCCTTTCTCTTACAATAGGGTAGACCACATGCAGTCCTGTGTGTGATCCTCAAGCACCTTGGTTCCAATTTGAAAGGATTATGAAAACTGAGCTGCTAGCATTCCAGCTACTTTGTTTTATGGACAATGGCAATGTTTGTAAATGTTCCATGTCATCATGGCACTTAACAAATTGATGACATGGGATTCATTGCCACCACCGCAATCCTGAATCAATTATAGTTGCTATATTGAATTTATTTGGTGCCCATGTCTAAGTCCAGCGAAAATATTGGTCAAAACCGTGAAGGAGTAGTGTCCTCCCTCTGGTAACAGTGGCCAAAACTGCACACATGTTGTTTTGGTTTCCTTTTTTTAATGTTTAGAGAGCATGCATTTTCCCTTATAGTGAATTTCTCACACCAATAGATCTTGTCAGTTGTTTTTATAAGGTTACGGGTGGTAAGACCATTTTTGTCTTTCAGACATACTTTCCTTCTAGCTTTATAAAACTTAGGCAGGGTTTGTTAGACATTTGTTAGAAAAATATGTTGCATTAGGTAGGTTTGTCTACAGGTGTTTCATATGTATATTTAATTGATTTGTAAAATGGAGTCCAGTATGTAATACTGAGTCATTGTAACCTAGGTGTACAAAAGGAACATCATGAGTAAAGCTGGTGCAAGGTAGATGCAATTGTGTGATGTAACCAGCTTTCTGATTTCTGAGTCTTGCTGACAGTGCATGACTATATTCCCATTAAAGCAAAAGTGGGCCGTATGTGTGGTCCTTCAGATGCGATTGGACTGCAACTTCCATCTCTAACAAGCAAAGCCAATTGTGATGAATGCTGGGAGTTTCAGTCCAACATCTCAAGGGCTCCATTTTTGCTCAAACTCATCTGAGCTCTTTTCCAGAAATCCCCAAACATAAACCAAATTAGGCCTACTCTGCTAGAAGGCTTGATGGATGCGGTCATGGTTAAGAATGTTCAGTCTGTGTCCTGGAATAAGCTGAGATTGTTTTGTTTTGTTTTGTTTTGTCCTATTCAAGCAACAAATCAAAGAAATAGCCAGCCAGCCAGCCACTGTTCTAGATATATTACATGCTAAAATGGAAAGCTGCATTATCATATTAAGACATTTTGGTACCTTGAGGCATTGTTCCTCACTACCTCCATAGCAACTGATACTGACTAGCATGTACAAACTCATTTTTCTTGATTGCTTTGTCATTGCAAACCTTGTGGGAGAGCTGAGTTTGTAGACAGAGTGTAACAAGACATAAGCCTAGTTGTGATGTATGGTCATATCCTAAAGGTTGCTCTAAATGATACTATTTATCCCTTCACTGGTTCCAGAAAAACTGGTTATGTTAACATTCTTTCACAATATATGTTCTCTCACACATACATGCACAATCAGGTGAATACATGGACAAATTCACCTGCCTTTGATATATTTGTCTTTCTTTTTTATTGCACAGAGAAAATGGCACCAACCTGTTGGTGCTACCTAAAGATTTGTGGCATGGAGCATGCATCCACAAAGACATCTATGTGTCAGATTCCCAATATAATATACAGGTATTACTGTGATGAGACCCAGGAACCAAGTCTGCCAATTTAGAGATTGTGTGTGTGTTTTTCTTTTCTATAGTATTTCCAATTATGTACATAATTTATTTGTTTACAGTACAGAAAAATTGCACCTTTGCCCTGCTGTATTAAGACTTGACATGACCATGTCTTTGAAACATACTGTATTCCTTTCTTCATTGTCGTCTTTTTAAAATGCACCTCTTACCGTAGTCCAATCCATTAAACAAAACTTGCATGGTAATTTCTCATGCTAATTAGTACCACTACATACCTAAGATCATTGCTTTTTGCATAAGAAGGATGGAAACTTTAAAAGCAAAGGCCCTGGTGTACTAATGAGAGGCCCAGTATTTGAATATTCTCCTCTATTTTTTTTAAAACTTGCATAGCAGCTCTGTGCCTAATTGAACGTCATAATGCTAGTGAGTAATTTCACTGTCTATGAAATAAATTTGTACCAAAGTCAAAATGTCACCTTGCTGTCAAATAATCCCATAGATTACCATAAACAGAGCTGGAGAAATTGTACTGTGACTGGAAAGATATGTGATGTGAATCCAAGGCATTACCCAAGACATGACTTCCATTGTAATTATCTCTCTATCACAATCGTTTCCTTTTGCCATCTCTCTGCTTACCTGCTACCACACACCAAGTCACTAACATTGTTGGTTGATGCAACACTATTTGTAGAATTAACCTTTTCTGCAATGTATGGAAATTTATTTTCATGCTGATCGAGTCTGTCATGTCGCAGACTACAGTTAGCTCAAAGGACTCATAGATCTCTTTTTAGAGATGGGCACGAATAAAAAAAATGCTGTTTCGTTTGTCGTTTGTCGTTGAGAGGTCCGTTTCGGTTTGTTTCCGTTTTTCGTGAATTTTTTGGAAAAAATTCATTTTCATTTTTCGTTTTTCCTTTGTCATTTCTAACCACTTTTGTGTGTGATTTTTAAAAGCATTTCCATGTGTGGGCGTCACCCAACATCCCAGACCAGAGGGAAAACACTTAAAAAAAATTGATGCTGGCAGAGACACAGTATAGACTAGGTTCGCAGGGAGGCTGCAAAGGCAGCAGCGGGCGTTGCCCAGGGTGCAAGGCAGCCACAGAGTGACTGCACTGCGGGGCAGGGGAGGGTACTCACTGAGAAGTACGCACACACACACACAGGGAGGCTGCAGGACTGAAGCTAAAGTCGCAGAGACAGCAATCCCACCCTAACTCCCACTGGAGACTACAAGGAGGACGGGGGCTGTCAGAGCTTTTTATGCCCTCTGTGGCTGCCAGACCTGCCTAGTCAGCCACCTGGGCATGCTATTGGTTGAAGTTGTCCAAGAATTTACATGATCCCATCACATGGCTTGCTTCCATGTTGTGGCTGGAGTGGCGACATCCATTTTGTCATCCTTAAAGGGAAAAGAAAAATACATTGCGATGGGAGATGACAAAAACAAATGTTTTAAGGACCCCTACTCACTGGTAGGTAATAATTTCAAATAATTATCACATTATCGCTGCATTTTTATGGATGTCCAGGGCATTTTAATACCCAAGAAATCAATGTTAGGCATCCGGGAGCCATTTTGGGTCGATGTCCCCTAACTCCCCTTAAAGGAAAAAAATACAGCGATCTGAGAAAAGACATAAATGCACGTTTTAAGGACCCCCCCCCGGTAGGTATTATCAGACAGTATAAATAATTATTGCTGCATTTTTATGGATGTCCAGGGCGTTTTTTAACATTTAAAACAGCTCATTTCATTGCACGTCACCAGTAACGGAAACGAAACGTAACGAACACAATTTTTGTGGTTCTGTTCATTTCGTTTCATTTTCATCACAATTTTCATTTGTCGTTTCATTACGTAATGGAACGACAAACGAATAACGGAAATGAAAAATTGTTCGTTTCGTGCCCATCTCGATCTCTTTTCTTTATTAATGGCTGTGACTGCCCGTCTCCATGGAAGTGCCAGAAAAACTGTAGCCACCTCAGTCAACTGGATAGCATACATTTCTTTAAATGGGCACCAGGGGATTACATGAGAATTGACACAAGCAATCAGTTCCACCTCATGGGATTTTTTGAGTCATTGCAGTGGGGAAGAGCAGAGTCCCTCTTCCACAATCTTTAGCACACCCCTCAAGTAGGCAAGGGTTGGGGTGGAACAGCAGAAACACTGAATGCAAGCCTGCAGTTGTCCCTTTAAAGGAGTAGACAGAGACCCTTCCCTAGTAGCCCCAGGGCAATTCTCACCTAGTGCTATGCAACTGGACCACCACTTCCATTATTGTGTGTTTACCTTGTTGTGTGTTGCAAATGCAGGATGGCTTCCTATGGTCAATGAGCTCTGTAGATCCTTGATTGAAGAAGCATGTGGGGTCACTCAAAAGTAAATTCAGGGGATGAGGTTGGAATCGGAGGCACTGCTTGCAGTTGGCTCCGTTCCTTCCTGGAGGGCCGGCCCCAGTATGTTCAGCATGGGGGGGAGTTATCGGCCCCTTGGATTCTCCCTTGTGGGGTTCCACAGGGGTTGTCTCTGTCCCCCATGCTGTTTAACATCTATGTAAGGCCGTTGGCGGGGGTCGTCAGGAGTTTTGGAGTCTGCTGTCATCAGTACGCTGATGACACACAGCTCTATCTCTCCTTTAACACCTCTGCTGTGGAAGCTGTGGAAGTTCTCGACGGGTGCCTGGAGGCCGTCCTGGCTTGGACCGGGGCGAACAGGCTTAAGCTCAACCCCAAGAAGACGGAGGTTATGTTCTTTGGGAGCTCGCCGTCTGGGTTCGGTGGCCCTTTTCCCCGGCTGGGGGGGATTCCCCTCCAGTTCGCGGAAAGGGTGCGGAATCTGGGTGTGCTCCTGGACCCGGTGCTTACCTTGGAGTCCCAGGTGGCGTCGGTGACCAGGTCCGCCTATTACCATCTCCATCGGATCGCCCAGATCCGCCCGTACCTGGACGCGAGCTCTCTGAGAACAGTGGTCCAAGCGCTGGTGATCTCGAGACTGGACTACTGTAACGCCCTCTACATGGGGTTGCCCTTGAATCTTCTCCGGCGCCTGCAGCGGGTCCAGAATGCGGCGGCCAGGCTGGTGGGGGGTGTACGTCGCCACGAGCACATCACACCAGTCCTGGCCCGCCTGCACTGGTTGCCCGTTGCGGCCCGGATTAGATTCAAGGTCTTGGTTTTAGTCTATAAAACCCTCCATGGCTTGGGACCGGACTACCTGGCAGAGCGTATCACTCAGCGATCCACCTCGGCCCGGCCCGTTCGGCAGGCGCGAGCGCACTTGCTTCGGGTTGCCACCCCTAGAGAGGCTCGAAAAATGAGTACTCGAAATCGGGCTTTCTCGGTGGCGGCCCCTAGCCTTTGGAATTCCATCCCTTCTGAAGTGTGCTCTGCAGAGTCCCTGCTGGCCTTCCGGAAGGCTTTAAAAACCCATCTATTCCGGGAGGCCTTTGGCGATCTTTATTAGTTTTTTTTTTTTGCCCCCGCCATCGTATTGCCTATAATGCTAGGTTTAATGACTTGCTGAGGTGCCCCTAGGTTTTATTCTGTATGTGATGTTGTATTATCTGTTTGTTAATTGCATATTGTATTTTGTTTTGCTTCTGTAATTTATGTATTCTATTGTTGTAAGCCGCTTAGAGTTCAAAATTGAAGATAAGCGGGATATAAATATAATAAATAAATAAATAATAAATAAATAAATTTATTATTTATTTATTTACAAGATTTTTTTTAGCTGCCCCACTACCAGGTGGTCTCTGGGTGGTGTACAACAATAACTTAAAACTATAAAACAATAAAACAACATGACTATTTAAACTATAAAATACAATATAGGTTAAAACAATTGACATATTGTACAAATTATAAAACTCCGCTGGTCATGAGTCAACTAAAACACTAATTAAAATATTGGCTGAACAAGAGGGTCTTTGCCTGGTCCCGAAAAGCCAAAACTGTCGGCGCCAGGCTGATCTCCGTAGGGAGGACATTCCAAAGTTGGAGGGCAACCACCAAGAAGGCCCTGTTTCTACATGCTCACCTCTTTGAGGGATGGTACCTCCAGTAGGACCTCCTGGCATGATCTTAGAGCATGGCCAGGTTCATGTAGAAGAAGGTGGTCCTTTAGCTACCCAGGTCCCACTGTTTGGTCCACTGTGGGAACAAGCTGGTTCATACCTTTTTCTGGCCACCCAGACAGTGTAAGTACCAGTGTGAAGCAATCCATCCCCAGAATATTCCTACTCACACCCTTCTGGGTCCCTGTCAGAGGCTAGTGACTTCTAGGTGCGAGTAGCATCATTTCAATTCGGTTCGCTTCCAGCACATGCAGTTTCTGGGAATGAACCAAAGTGGAACTCACTGTTTGCAATATTTCCTCCACTTTCCTCCACTTTCATTTTCCTAACAACATTAGGTAGCTACTGACAGGTTAGCCAGTTCATGACATTAAAAAAATTAAACACTTCCTCTGCTTGGCAGAAGAAGGAAACAAAAGTTGTCATTATAAAGCCTATTAGAACAGAGCCAATGCATTATACCTTCTGGAAAAAAAAGTATTTTAAAAGTTGAAAGCTTGATCTCAGAAGGAAGGGCCAAGGTGGGTTTCTTTTGTTTTCTTTGTTTGCTTCAGGGAGCCAGGCCAAATGAAGTCATTTGATGCTCCTATGCCATGTGGATACTGGCCCCTGTGCAACCCTATTTAGCTCATTCCATGTTTCTGCAACTGATCTGTGTTGCCAACCCCTCTGTTTACCTAAAGGTAACCTTTAATGCAGTGCTATATACATATGCATAGCTTAAAGTTATTTTTATATGTTCTTGATTTATTTGAATGCATTCTTCCAATGTGCTTATATGACCTGGCCTCATTTCCCCATTGATAAAATGAGAATTATAGGATTCTTCTGTGTTGAATTATTGTAGATCCAAACTGATAAAGGCTACAGTCTAAAGGAGAGAGAGAATACATGCATGTGTGCATGCACATTCTATGGCATTGATTGTCTTGCACTGCCAGAACGACTCTCTATTTCTATATTGCCTCCTTTCTCATCTTGTTTTCATATATTTTTCTTTTTAAAAAATTGACTGCCAGACATGTAGGCACGGCTGTCCCTAGCAGTGATGTGCAATTCTGTGGCTGCAGTTTGTGCACATAAATTGCAAATACATTAGCAGCCCTGTGAGAAGTAAGATTTGGTGGCATCATTTCTGTGCAATGCTTTCAAAATGTGTCCCAGTATAGAACACAACTTATATGTTGTGTTCTATTTTAAAAAAACACACTGCATGTACTAGCGATTGTGTCTTCTACCTTCCTTTTGCAACATATTGTCTATTGATTTCTTTTCCTTTATTTCTTGTACTTCCATCCCATCCCACCTTCACTCCAGTGCACTCCAGGTGGCGCCCACAACATAGGTTGAAGCAGAAGCTGACTCATCCAAGTTTGCCCAAGAGATTTCATGGTTCAGTAGTGACATGAATCAAACTTCACTCGGACAAAAACCAGGATGGTACCAGCTGTATTCTGATCATGGATCACCCCTCCCTGTGCTTATATATCACCATAGAGGGCTTTCTAATGGGATACCCAGTGGGAGAACATCAGATGGGGCTAGCCTGTCCCCAGAATGTTGATAGTGTTCCTATTTGTTGCAGAAGGAGGTAAGTGGACATTCCTGACATTGACATTGCGAGGAAGTCTTATGAAGAAGAGCAAGAAGCAGGGTAATGTTTCACCAGCCAGGCTGCTTCAGAAGCCGCTCTTGGCTGGAAAACCTCAAAGTCACTGAATATTCAACAATCTGAATTATGGCTTCTTTGTTCTTTGTGCTTGGGCCACTGGGAGTTCTGCACTGTTATGTGTATTCAGAGGACATAACTGTAAATCAGTAAGCCATGAACTATAGTCTGTTTTGAATTGTATTCAGCCAAGCTGTTCCAAAGATATCATATTATCTTGGGATGCAACCCCCTACTTTATTTCTCAATGAAACATAAACAGTACTGTGTTTTAATTTGTGACATCTTTCCTTGTTCTCGTTGACCCAGTCTATTCTTATTAACATATCATAACAATTACCTGGGGTTGAAGCCTGATCTAAGAAAGCCAAGCTCAAGTTGTATATACATATATACCTCTACCTCTGTACTCCAATGCAAAGAAAACCAGTTTGCCTCGGAGGAATAACCAGCAAGACACCACTGCTGATACCTACTATTTCTACATTAGGTAAACAGTTGAGGGTGCAACTAGGTAGGGATATGTCCTGTGGTTTGGTCTGGTTTTGAAATAGGCTGGCTTGCTTTTTTTCCCCTTGACCTCATGATGTATGGGCCACTGTGAACCAGTCTGGCACCGATCCATGTCTCCCATAACTATTGAGTACTTGCCAGGGGCTACTGTTTTTATTTCATTTTTAGTTCAGATAAGATCACTCCTTTTTGGTTCAGTCCCAGCATGTGTGATCCCTGGTATTGAAACAAAAGAGAAGACTCAACCTGTCTACTTAAGCCACGTCATAATATTGGGAAATGGAAATTTACCTTCCACTACTCTCCCCACTTGTAACCCCCCACCTGACTTGTATCATCTCTGCCACACCCTTTCTTTTCCTCCTTCCCTTTGCCCACTAAAGTAAGAATTCTATGCATCACTTTAATGCCACATTTGGCTCCAATAGCAGCCGTTCTATTCTGTTGGCTGGCCTCTACCTACTTAGTGGTCCAGCATGGCTTCCTAAAGTCCATGCAGCCTTCCCCTCCTCCTATGGTTGCTGCCTTATCTCCTTCCAAGTTTTTATTGGTAGAGCATTGTGTTGAAATTGGTCACTTCAAAATTCACATCACTTGAACAATGTGCCTTTCCAAAGCAAACCATTTTTCAAAACCCAATTATATCCAATACCACTGGGAAACCAGGATTGTCTAACCAGTGGTGGTGAACCTTCAGCACTCCAGATGCTTTGGACCATAACTCCCACTTTGTCATTGGCAATCTAGGCTCGGAATTCTGGGAGTTGTGGTCCAAAACAGCTGGAGTGTTGAAGGTTTGCCACCACTGGTCTAAGCAATTTCTCTCCAGTACATTATTTGCCAGAAAACTTCTCTACCCAAAGACTGCTGACTTCATACTGACTGCTATGTACTATGGGTATAAACCTGGGAACTTGGGCATTGCAAATACACAGATTTTGCTCATTTGTCATGAACGCATACTATAGGCAGAACTAAAGAAAGAGAACAGGATTCAGTAAAAACTGTACAGGCTAATTGGTTTAATCCAGTGGGTAAGAATCATGAAGGAAGAGTTCTTGCTTGTAAATTTTTGAAAGGGTGGAGCTGGTGTTCCCCAGAGGATGGGAATATAGGTATTATCACCTTGATTCAGAGCTTAGGTTTTTAACTTGTTGGAACTATAGAGCTTTTTGTCTTGGACTGCCAATGGATCATGGCATGAATTGATATTAGAGCCGTGACTGTCTGCCCTTGACCCTCCTGATTAAATTTTCAGTTCGGCAAGAAGAGGATGACTTCATCCTGACCTAGATGCTGAACACAGGAGCCGTCTCTTCCAGTGATGATAGACAAAGTACAGTGGACCCTTGCACAACAAATGCTTTGTTTAACATAAAATCTGTATAACGTTAAAAAAATTCCGGAGATAGGGGAAATTTGCTTAACAGAATTGCCTATGGGGCGAATCAGTACAACATAAAAATGGTCGCAATTAGGGATTACTCTCTTTTCAATGCATTCCTATGGGAGATTTGGATAAAGGAAAATTTGCTTAACATAATTTCATTTGAAACGAATTAATTCCTTTATACAAGGTACCACTGTACTAGCCAAACAAGGCCCTTTAAAACATAGAGAATAGAAGCTGGACTTGGCATTGGGGAGGAGAGATTCTTTTGGCCCAGGCAGTAAGTAACTGTGAAATTCTTCATGAAGGCTTTACCTGCATGCTCAAATCAGTGAAAGGCATGGTGTTGATGACTGCCTTGTTATTCCTGCTTCTGTTTTCACAGGTACTCCTCCTCATAATTCCTGGGGCCATGCATGAATGAGGACAAGAAGAGCTTCACCCTGCCCTGATCTTATTTGGGTTTCCTCACAGCTCACTCTTTCTCTCCAGTCCAAATTTCGCTATCTGTCTTATGGTATGACAATAGAACCAGCATCTCTCGCAAACAGCGATCAGAGTACTGATTATGACTCAAGTGATAAGACAGCAACATGTGAGAACTCTTTTTCTGGACTAAATTTAAATGTAAATCAGCTGAATACAATGCAGAACTGTCAAACCCTTTGGGAATCAAAAGAGAGATGTGTGGGGGGGGGAACCCTCCCTATTCTTCTCTGAACAATACACTACTTGCGTTTGAATAAGAATACACTTTTTTCTTCTTTTCTTTTTCTTTTTGTTTCTTGTCTTCTTTTGTAAAAAAAAAAGGAAACAAAAGCAATGTTGGGACATTCACAGTTAAACTATTCTCTAATGCCACAAATACAATCTGGCTGATTATAGCGTGCTGTGCAGCGCGCAAGCATCAACTTTTAGACTGACAGAAGCAAGGGAATCTGCTTCTAACCAAGGTGCCAGGAAGACATTGTTCCTGAAGAGCAGAGTATTGAGGTTGGATGACAGAGATCCATGGTTCAAATTCTGCTCTCTCTAGATGAAAGAATCAGGATCATGCATCAAGTTAGGGAAAAACAGCATGTCCAATGGAGAGTGGAGATCATGATGTATTTATAAATACAGTGTTTCTAAACCATAAATGTCTCAGTTGTTACCATGCTGGCTGGAGGACTGATTTGAGTTGTCGTTCTCCACCCCAACACAAAAAGAAAGAAACTTTGCCACCTTCTGCTTCCCACAATTGCTAGCGTCAAAATCAGTGGTTCTCAACCTGTGGGTCACCAATTGTTCCTGACCTGCAACTCCCAGAAGCCTCCACCACTCGCTATGCTGGAAGGGATTTCTGGGAGTTGCAGTCCAGGGACATCTGGGGAGCCACAGGTTGAGAACCACTGGTCTAAATCAACTACTTCTATTCCTTTTAAAGTTATGTGAACTTCTTTGCAAAATTATTTTTGAGAGTTCTGGGAAAGATAAACATTCAAACAACCTTTCTTTTTTTTCTATTGTGGGCACAAGAAAATGGAAGGACGGCATTTATGGGACGTTGCTTTGCTTATGTGTAAGTAAGGCTCATCCCTTTCAGAAGGCAGCCTCTCCAATCCTCCCCTTCAACCTGAAAAAGACATACATTAAAATGCATCTTCATAGCAGCCGATATCCAATTTTTGATTGCTTTTCCAGGCATTTCAAAGAACTGTTGCATTTCTCCTTTCTTCTTCTTCTTCTTCTTTTGGTAAATACATTGTGAGTAGTTTATGATGTTTTGACAGTTTAATTCTCCAGCATAATTTTCAATTCTGCACCTAGCCTCTAAATGGATACAGCTTTGTTAAGCTGCATGGTAATACCAACTCTATCTACCTCAAGTGATTCATGCTTCAAAATTCATACTGTTGCAGAATTAAAAATAAAAAATACACAAAAACATTCAGAGTTGCCATTAATCACACTTTATATATGACTTTCTGCCTTGACAGAGGCTTGTTGCACTTGCTATTGTAACGTCTTTCCAAAACGCATTAGTTAAATGGCGCTGAAAATCACGCATGCATATTTAATGGAGGGAAATTACAAATGTAGCTCCTGTTTTAAGATATAATTTTTTTTTGCTATTAAAATATTCTGCACCATTTAAAATGAGCTACATGATAAAACAATGTAAGGTAATAATTTAACACGGCTTCAATAATATAAAGCATTGAATGGCAAGTAACAGTTTCTTCAGCTTTAAAGCATAATTAAAATGCTTTGGTTGTGTTCTGTAAGAAAAATGTAGAAGATACTTCACCTATCTGGGGGCCTTCTATGAACTGACCAAAAAGAATGAATGCAAAACCCAACAATTCTGCACAAAAGGTGCATATTCTAATTTCTATATATAATTGCAAATTTAGAGATCATTCTGCTTTAAATAGATATAAATCTTACCTTGGTGATGAAGGCTGTGACTAAGTGACCAGCTTCAATAAAAAAGTGTTCTGCAAAGTGTTCTGCTTATATACCGCCCCATACCACTTCAAGTAGTCTCTGGGCGGTTTACAGTTTAATTACAGTATACAGGTTATACATTGCCCCCCCCCCAGCAAACTGGGTACTCATTTTACCGACCTCAGAAGGATGGAAGGCTGAGTCAACCATGAGCCTGCTACTTGGTATTGAACCCCAGGTCGTGAGCACAGTTTTACCTGCTGGACAGGTATTTAACCACTGCACCATGAGCCCCTGTTCTCCCCTTTTGATTGTTCTCTCAACTTAAACTGGGCATCTCTTTAAACAGAAGATGGCTTAATGGACACATTCAGTGATTTAATCAATTGATATACCACTTACTGTATTGAAGATTGCATTTTGAACACTTCTGATAGTCACTTAAATAGAGGACTGAGCTCTGTACAGCAGGATGCAGGACCGTCTTAGATGTAAGGACAATCTCAATGCAAAATAATAGCAAGAGTTATAATACTAAGCTTATCTGTCAATCTGTTTAGAAGTCTCCAAATGTCTTTGAAGATTTCTTCCCCACTTAGCGAGAATGCAGCGAAGTGCCAGAAGGAATTCAAGGTACATGGGAGTGTGTGAGATGTGAGAAAATGGCACAGTGAGAAATACTAAATTCTTACTTAATCTAATGGGCATCTCCAGAATTTATTGAAAAGCTTCTTTAATTGCATTTTATATACTTCTGATTGTCAATTCATGTCAGCGAGAAGAGTTTGCCCTTGCTGACATGAGAAGAGGCAGCTTCTGATCTTCAACCAGCCACCTGCCAGCCGTGTCCTTTCACATGCAAACGAGACAAGGGACTTTATATGCCTCATCATCACCATCAAAGCAGGGGGAACCTAAAGATAGATTGCTTACTTTTTGACTGTGTTGCCCTTGAGCTATTACTAATAAGGAGGAAAGAAAACTGAGTTAGAGGGCCATAATGTGTTTGCTAATGAAGGGTGAGTTATGACTCTGCTAGTATTTTTGGAATATTAAAGTTAGCTTTGCATTTCAAAAATCAATATCAGTAAGAGACTGGGGGTGGAGGGTGGGATGGAAATAAAGCAGAGGTAATTATCTACTGAAAACAAGAGCCATCAATGCACTGAATCAACAAAAATAAACAGAAATGCTGAAAGGCTGATAGAATTAGAAATGAGCCTATTAAACAATGGCTATAGGACTGCCTCACAATGCCTTTCAGCAGGTCATATCTTCTCTTAAGAGACAGTTCTCCTGCTGGATGCAACAGTTTCTAGTTTATTTCAAATTATACT
>JAHTLZ010003526.1:46534757-46547590 GCA_023846285.1 Phrynocephalus versicolor | reverse complement strand
CCGCCGGCGGGCAGAGGAGGGAGGCAAAGGCAAAGGCGGCGGCGGCGGCTCCTCCTGTGCTCCTCCAGCCTTCCTCCTCCACCGGCCGGCCGCGGGAGAGAAGAGGAGGAGGAGGAGGGCGGCGGAGGAAAAGGGGAGGAGCCTCCCCGGCCTCCCCAGGCGGCCCAGTGCCGACTGTTCCACGGACCGGCACCGGTCCACGGACCGGGGGTTGGGGACCACCGTGGTACAGTACTCAGAAGTAATTTATCCATCTTTCCTTCTGGTGATGCTCTGGAACAGTGCAGATTGCCCAAGACAGGGCAGAGGGGATTTGAGCTCCTAGACCCTACCTCCACAAGTGCTCCAAACCACTGAAGTATACAAACCCAAACCTTCTACTTCTGACTATTTTGCAGAAACTATTTATGCATGTTTATAGTTTGGGATTTATATTTATTACCACACAGAGCTGCAAACTCTAAAGATAATTTATAATATAAACAAGGAAAAAAACCACAGTCACATGCATTATTTGAATGTTTGATATCAAACGCTAACAATGGAAATCAAAATCAGAAAACACCAGAGAAGCAGCTTAAAAGCAGTTTAATACACATAAGCAGATACAAATGGCCCTGATTAAAATTGCTAGTTTACCCTCCAAATTCAATAAACATCTGTCCACAAGAACTGAATGTTTTTCACAAATTCCACTCTACTTTCAATAAAGATAATTAACTATTATTAAAGGCATTATTGCACATGTAAACAAGAAATGTATGGCATGATTTGCATGTTTACTTAGTGATGCTCAACAGTCTGTGCATGTCTGTATACATAAATATGCTCAGAATTGCAACTGTAAGAGACTTCTGTACTTAAAAAATTACATGTCATCTTAAAATGTAGTGTATTAGGATTAATGCATGTAAAACATACATGGCCTTGACTATAGTTTTTTTTTAAATTGTCAGTATTGTTGATTGAATCCAGTTCTTTTACTCTTTTGCATATTTTTTTCAGGACTAATGTAATAGGCCAATAAATCTTAGATATTAAAACTTGTAATCAATGTCTCCACTTAGCCTCCCCCCACCAGTTACTTACGATATCTTATTAATGTGTTTTAAAACCCAAGTGATATTTAGTATCTATATATGAGGTAGGCTGATATCCAGAGAAAGGTGAATAGAGTTTCATTCATGTAATGAA
The DNA here is from genome assembly GCA_023846285.1 of Phrynocephalus versicolor. Taxonomy (NCBI): domain Eukaryota; kingdom Metazoa; phylum Chordata; class Lepidosauria; order Squamata; family Agamidae; genus Phrynocephalus; species Phrynocephalus versicolor. Next base: position 46,546,396 of record JAHTLZ010003526.1, on the reverse strand, counting down.
ATCTGAGGATGGAAAGTTACATTCAAAGTAACCATTTATGTATATTCACAGTTCCAAACCCCAAAAGTAACTAATGGTACAATTATACTCTTAAAGTGACTATTAATCAAAAGCAGCTACTTTACATACTTTAAAAGCATCAGAATGCTATATGTTGCTGGCTTCTGGTATGAACCCCATCTAAGCAATGAGGACGCAACCACTTCATGGCTTAAAAGTAATTAAGAATTTATGAACAATAGTTATGTTGCAAAAAACAGTGACTTTTTTATGTCGCAGTCATAGTAGCACTGTTGAGATATTCCATATGCATTTGGGTTAAAACTATAAGAAGAGTAAAGCTTTGCCTACCTAGTTGAAATTGCCTAGCACTCCTCATAGGTGGAAAGTTGCTTTATGGTTAGGAAAACCTACATGATTTGTATTCCTGACTAAAAATACAGGTGACAGTCTGTATTAAATCTTGGACTCTTTTGTTTTAAAAGGTGCCACATTTGGCTGGAAACTTAGTTGGAAATGAGAACAGAACTCCCTGGAGGCATTTCTTCCATTCTCTTGGAGGGGAAAATCTTCATTACGAGGGTTTTCATCTCTCTCCTGGAATAAAGGGTCATGCTCTTTCACGAAGGAGCAAAACAAACCAACAGAGCTCACGGCACACTTCATATCTGAAAGCTCCTCTATTTGTGTGCCAGGCTTACCCAGGAGAGAAGCAAGCTGCTTCAATGATGCACTGGTCCCAGACGAAGCCCATAGTCTTGAAGGTGCGGAAGCACTGGATGGATAGGCCGAGCCAGCAGAACAGTTGGCCACTGAGCTTGTCGGCATTGCACACAGCGGCTGCACAGCCCTGCTGTCTTCCCACCTCTGAGGGAGAGCACATCACTTCCTTGCAGCCTTTGGAGGGGTGGGATGGAGGAGATGGGTGTGCAATATACCTGTGTGGCATTGCCATCTTTCCCTCAGGGGGTGAGAGGCAGAGGAAGCTGCGCATGCTGAGCAGCAAATGGAGGCAGGGGCTGGGTGTGCCAGGCGGGAGGGCCTTGATGGGGGAGGCGTAGAATTCCTGCTTGCATGCTCCCAGGGGCAGGCACTGCAGAAACAGAGCCAGGGACAGGAAAGCTTGGTGGTTGGCTGGGATGATGGACAGAGGCAAGGAGGGCTGATAAGGGTGAGCCAGCAGGGAAAAGAGGCTGTGAGCCTCTCAAAATTTGAAAGTGGGCCACATTTGGCTAGCAGGCCATACTTTGGACATGCCTGTTTTAGAGGTTGTGGATATATAAAAGCTGCTTTGAGTGCCTCTTTTTTTGAACAGAAAATAGGCTGGGCCTTGTTGGCATGGACCTCTGGCGGTCTCCCCATACAAGTAGACCTCCCATGTTATTAGTAGCTATCTGTATGTCTTCCTGTTGGGGCTCTGGTACTGATTGACAGTCCAGAGACTGTGCCAGCAGCAAGACCACACATGAAGAACCAGACTCAGACTTGGATGTCTTTGTGTAGCTCTGTTTACAATACATACATGGTTACATAACATCATAACTTCCAGCTTTGTAACAAAATTCATTGAGAGAGAGAGAGAGAATGAATACAGAGACTGAAGGACTTATATATTAACTAGAGATGGGCACGACTTAGCGGTATTTTCATTTTTGTTTTCGTTTTTCGTTTTCGTTACGGAAACTAAACGAAAACGAAAATCGGCACCAACCTGGACCGAAAACGGAAACGAAACGACTAATTTCGAGCCAATTTTCGTTTTTCGTTACTGGAAAAGCACTCAATTGAGCTAAATGGGGAGAAACGAAAAAATTTTTGTTTTCGTTTTCGTTTTTTCATTTTCGTTACGTAATGAAACGAAAACGAAAAATTTTGAAATTAGCCCACGAAAACGGAAACAAAACGACTCAGACCCTAGCCGAAAACGAAAACGAAAATGAAACTTTTTTTCTGAGTCGTGCCCATCAGCAATATTAACATCCACCAGTCACATTGCTACATACACGTGGTAGCTTGATTGCTCTTCATCATAGTCTTCAGGTGTTCTTCTCTGTATCTCTTTGCAGAACAAATTTAACTCTGGCAGATACCAACACTTCCTCTGTCTTTTTTCACCTGATTCAAGGAGTAGTGGGTTTAATAAAGTAAGAGAGTATGGTTGCACTACAATTCCCTGACAATCGAGGTTAAAAGCAGAAACTGGGAGTAGGTATTTGTGTTGTCACAGAGGTAGGATTGGTAAGGACAGCAGAATGGAGCAGATGCTGGGCCGGCCAGCACATAGTGGCAAATAAATGAATCCAGGTCAATTGGTCCAGACACCATACTACCTGAATAATTAGGTAATATGACAAGCAAGAGCTGGAAAAGAAAAAGTGTTCTTTATGTGGCCAGACAGGCAGTCAAGTATTCCCAACATCTGTGATTACCCTTTTAGGTTACAGTTCCTAAGTTATCACTTGGCCCCAAAGCCATTCCATTGCAAATAACTACAGTAGTTGTAACTAGTTCTTCCAAGCTCTCACAGTAGCTGTATAATTCAAATTTGTAATGGATTTGTTTCCTTTTTTAACTCTTTTATTAGACAAATTGCCAATTACTTAGGGATTTCCTTTTTGTGAAAGCAATTTAATGCTCTGATTACAGATACAGTAAATCCTTCACATGTCTAAAACAGAAATGAACTGCAGTATATCAGTGAATCAGATATACTGAATTGGAAAGTTGCTACTGTTGTACTGGCTACAGGCTATCAACAGCTGCCATACAGTTATGGCAACTTTTATTTGTCTAAACTAGCTTCTATTATCTTTGCTGCTAATGCTTTGACCTATGCCATTCTAAACACTTCACCTTTTGTGCTGATAATCAAACTATTATTATGCTTTGACACACTATTTGGCTTTAAACTCAGTGATAGTCCCTTACTCTTTTAAACCACTAGAGCTTCATTGCAATTTATAGCATGAAATATATCCTTGATGCACATTTTTCAGCCCACAGGACTGAATCTATATCTCTCCTTTTATGCAGCATCTTTTTTTCCTGATTCACTACCCAACTAATCATTTAAAATGGAAGCCCCTAAACTTCCATCACATGGCCCTAAATAATGTGTTACAGTTCTTTGAAGTTTATGGTGCTAGATAATTTCTAATGTTGTTCCTTCCCTTGACTTAACCAGGATTTCAGAAGCCTTAAACATATCAGCAGACTAGAGGCAGCAATTCTAAGGCTGCAATCATTCCCTGGCATTAAAGCCTACTGAACATGGTAGGACTTACTTCAGAGTAGACATGCATACAATTAATATGTTGCCTTTCCAGAAAGAATGGGGTCTTAGCATGGAAGGATTTATCAACATATTGGACAGTAAAAAATAAGCACTTGTTGGTATGCTTAATAATCACATGGCAACAAGTCTATTTTAAATTATGGTGACTCTCCCAGTATTTTCTAGAGATAAAATATTCATAAGTGGCTTACCAGTCCTTCCTTTTGAAGGCACGTTGTGACTTTATAGGTTGCCCAAGGCTACACAAGTGGCAGGGCATGTTATCTTATCAAACTCACATGTGCTCAGTGATCTTGTTGGCTCCTCTTCAAGGAGGCACTTTGGGAATTTGAGTTAATTCAGGTACGGCTTATTTTGAGTGCTGCTGCACTCCCACCCCTCTGGCCTCAGGTGGTAGTGACAGGCAGGCCAACATTGGCCATGGTCTCCATAAATTCAAGTCTGCTAAGACTACTAAAGCTAGAATTTATTAGAATAGAGACACAGACTACAAAGTATTGATAGGTGTCAGTCACATTCTATTCTCACTGTCCAACCAGGAGCTGAGCTTCTGTCACTAGTAGAGATGGGCACGAATAAAAAAAAATGGCGTTTCGTTTGTCGTTTAGGGGGTCCGTTTCCTTTCGTTTCCGTTTTTCGTGAATTTTTGCAAAAAATTCGTTTTTGTTTTCATCCATTTGTTACCGTTTCGTTACCATTTATTTCAATTTTTTGTTATTTTTTTTAGCTTTTAAAGCAGTTCAATGTATTGCCGTAATGAAAATAGGGTCCGTTTCCTTTCATTTTAGAGATAAAATTCATTTGTCATTTCGTTGCGTAACGAAATGAAAAAACTAAAATGGAAATGAAAAATTGTTCGTTTTGTGCCCATCTCCTGTCACTAGCCCCGTAGTATGTTTGGTCTTTTCTAGGCCCCAGATTTCCTTTAGTGGGTCTGAATGGTTCATAGTCTTTGGATGACCCATAGTCTGAGGATGGTGTTGGGTCTTCAATATAGCCCTGAGCCACCCTACATCCCACAGGGAAGACTTGTAGCATTGGCTACCAAAGGAGATGGGTGTCTGCCCCCTCCTGATTTTGCCCCTGGTAATTTTTTTTCTTTTGTGCCCCCAGCTCCATCACTCAATGGGGTGGGTACTGGGTACCCTGCCTGGTGCTGAGGTTTTCACAGGGCTAGTGCAGAGGTTAGAAATGCTAGTGTGCTGAAGATGGAGGATCCTCCCCTGTGCCCTCGCTCTTTGGCCTCTGAAAGTTCCACCCAGAACCCTGTCCAGGGATTCTGCCATTATTTATAGTCCATCCTCCCGATGGCACAAAAGACAGGGTCCAACTCCTCCTTAGCCTTGCACCATTCCTCACCACTTGACTCTGATGAGCCCTCAATGTAGCAGCCCCCCTTCTTCCCTCTTCTCCCTCTTTGTTCCTGACTCTCCTTTCCCAGGTTCTGCCTTGTCTCCCATTTGGACCTCTTGTTGTTCTTCCTTGCCTCTGCCTGCTGGTTTTCCTCCCATGTTTGCACCCTTTTGTGGCCCGAGAGCTGCAGCTTCCTCGGGGCCTGCTGGAGGCTATGGGGCAGGAGCAGATGCCCTACTTGAGGTACTTGTTGCAACCATCTAACACTTACTGTACATACAGTATTTTTCTGTGTATAAGTTTTTTCAGTTTAATGTTGTTAGACTAAAAATTGAGGGTGGTCCTATACAAGGAAGTAAGCCGAAGAGAGAACTGCAGATTTGCGAAACTGTAATTTTGAATTGGAAAAGTAAGGGTCGTCTTGTACATGGGGGTATCTTAGAGACTGAAAATTCAGTAATAATCTTATCATTAATTACCCTTTCAAAATATAGCATCACCACTAGAACAACCTGCAACAGTGAATGCTGACTCTTTGGCTTCTTTTCTAGCTGCTATTATGTGGAAGTATATTTAAATATCCCCAAACTGAAGATTTTGTTTTATTGCATACTTTCCTACAGAGTAAGTCCCAGCTAAAATCTTAATCCACAATAGCTGAAATCCAGCAATTGCACAGATAGCTTAGATTGCTACTTAAATCCTTAAGAGAGGATTTTTATTGTCATATCTTGTATCATCAGAAAGACAAAAACGTTTAATTCTCTTTTTCACATGCTGAGCTTTGTTTTGAAGGACAGGTGTGTTCTCCTTGCCCTCCTCCAATAGATGGCAGTCTCCAGTTAAACTTATGGTTTTTCATTTGGCGTCCAGTAAGTCCAGAGCCAATGATGGATTCAACATGAAGCTGTATCTCACTGCATAAGTAAGAAGGCCCACTGCTGTGCACATCAGGATAACTTTCTTGATACATGGATGTAACACAATGGAAATCACAGTTCAGAAATCCAATTTATCTTGCTGTGAACAGAATTGCAGCCACTGCATACGGCAATTAGTTTTGTTCCATAACACTGTAACTGAAATGTGACATTGAAAAACTATTTGCAAACTACTAAGCTCTCTTGTAGCATGGATTCGTGGAGATGGAAAAATGTTAATTCCATTTTGGTGTCGGGATGAAAAAGACTGTTCTTTCCTGAAAATTGACTCAACAAGCTCAGAATACTGAAGCTCATATATACTTTTAAAGCATGCAGCAGCAGCAGCAGCAACGACAACAACAACAATACCAACAACAACAATCTAAATGGTCATTTAGAGCTTCTGAGACTTTTCTAAATTTAAGTGATGATAATTGTTTTTGTAATCTATCTGAGGATCATCGGGGAAATTCAGGGACTTTAACTTTACATTTCTTTTTCTATTGCCAGTGCTACTTTAAATGTATGCCCCAATTCTGTTTTTAAACGCATTTTGGAAACTGAAATGTTAGAAAAATGTTTTTGATTGACACACACTGTCAACTACAATTCATTATATACAGTAAAGGATATAATCATAAAAATTAATGAACAGTCAACGAGGGCCTTGGGTTAATTTTGTCTTTTGAGTACCCGCAGCAGGGTTAAGGCCTTTTCCTAGTGAGTTTGGAAGTCCATCCACTTCTAATTTAACATGAAATTGGAAGTATTCAATTTTTGGTCAGAAACTTCTAGAATCCCCCATCCAGCATGTACAGCCACCATGTTGGGAGCTGGATTCTCACTGGGATTTATGCTATATAAAAGAATGCTTCTAACATCTGGGTCTATTCCCTCTACAATAAAGCAAGGCAGAAGGGGAATGAATGCAGAACTTGTTCTGAAGGTGAGGCATGCTTCCTAGATGTTCTGGGAACACAGTTCTTATTTTTCTTTTAAAAAAACTCACAGTATCCATGGCTTGTGGAACCACTGGAGATTCACTACTATAAAAAAGTATGTGAAGGACCACATGTTGCCCACCCCTGTTCCACAACCGAGACCAATTATCAACCCTTGTTTGCTCTAGCCATTATGTGAAACAACCAGGCATTTAAAAAACCATAGTTGGTGTAATTAGGTGAAAAGAACTGAGAAAACTGGGTCTTGTATGAATAAATCATAAAAGATGAAAGACAATCTCTTGTAGGCATCTGTTGTTTCATCTGACACTCTGAAGTAATCTAGAACTGCTTTGGGAAAGAGAAGGTCTGTATAGCAGGTTTTAAGAGACACATAATTTTCTGCTGTTTACAGACAATACATTATGAAACAGTTATATATCAGTAAAGCAAGGTTGTCTACAGGTGCCATTATAGTAGAGCTGCTGTTTCAGAGTATATTCTCTTTTATACCCACTGCAAACTTTACTATGGTCTCCTGGTTTTCAGGAATCAAATAAGTCAATCCAGGTCTGAGACTTGCTGATGGCCATCTTGTGGGACTAGAAAGTCTCATCTTCAGGGGCTTGGCTTAATTTACAGTGGTACCTCAATTTACGAGTGCTTTGACAACCCCATTACTTGACTTACGAGCTCTGCTCTCTGCTCCACACAACAGCTGACTTTGACAGGTTCGACAGCCTTTCCGTAGGAATGCATTGAAAATTTATTAATCCGTTACGTCTGGAATGGACTAATTGATTGTCAATGCATTCCTATGGGAAACCACTCTTCAACTTATGAGTTTCTTGACTTCCAAAGATGCCTTTGGAATGGATTAACATCATAAGTCGAGGTATCACTGTATTTCTATTTATTCCTGTGGTGCAAAGCACTGTAATCTCTGCTGGTAAACACAGAGCTGTTCTTCAGTCATATACAAACTTAATTAAACTGTGACTGGTTCCCTCATATCTCCTGGAAGTGTATTTCTACTTTGATTCAAGTGTAGAGATCAGTTTCAGGTGGGGTATCTGTCATCTTCCTTTGCTGCTCAATCTGTCTCTCTTTTACTTCCACTGATTAGCAAACAACCTTTGTTTTCCTTGCTGGTGGAATGGCATGGTAACAGAAACTTTGGTACAATTAGTTTGCCTTCCTTTCTCCAGTTGCTGAAGATTCATGAGTATAATGCTGTTCTAAAGGTTTAGTTATTTTAATGGAGTGTAATATAGATGAGTCTCCTCATGATGCATCCTGGCCAACGTGACTTCTCACAGCTAAAATGTTTACATATTATGGTTGCTGGACCTCACAAGGATTTCCCAGCAAGAAGAATCAGCAGGAGCACCAAAAGGAAAAACAATGGCTCCATTCAAAACTTTTATACATATTTTATATTGTGTTTGTGGAGTCTTGTGCAATAATGCTACATTCTGATATGCCATATGAAAGGAATTTATTTTAATGGAGCACTATTCACTTGCCATGAATTTTGCTTTGATGGTCTAAGATTTTTATCCATCTTTTCACCAGTCATTACATTATCACCATACTAGAGTAATCGGATGGGTGAAAACTCACCTGCTCCATTTCACGTCAATTGGAGCAAGCCAAAAAATTCCATTCAGCCCCAAAGCGACCAATGAACGCTCGTTCTTAATACAGGATAAGCAGGTGGGACGACGATCAACGATGAAGAGGCAGGCTGACCTTTAGAAGCTGTCTTATAAAGGTAAGCTCCATCCTGGCCCAAATGGACCACCGTAAGGCCTCTTTGCTTGTTACCCCCCCCCAACCCTGGGCAAGCAGGCAAAATGGCTCCTGCACCACATTCACGGTACTGGTAGAGCATTGCCCACCCAGCCCTGAGTAAAGAGGCAAGACATGAAGTTTGGATAGAATATGGGTCACGCTTTATTAACACAATAAACACATTCAAAAGGGGTGCAATAGTAGGACAGAAGGCTGATCCATCCAAGGCTGGCCCCGCACCAGATGGATTTTGTTAGTAGATGGAATAAAATTCGGGAATACCTTGCAGGTTGCAACCACCCGAGGCTCCTGGCTCTGAATGACTGCTACCTGTGGGACCCAGCCTCCCCCCCCTTCCAGCGCCGAGTCCTCAGGGCCTTCAGTGATGCGAGGTGTGCTGGCTTACTCCAGCTTCAGGTGTCCATTAACTTCTACCCTTACCTGCCTTCTGCCACTACCAGCCATGGAACTGGGGCTACTCTGTATGCCCAGAGCCCGTCACACAGGCCAATAACACATATCTGAGGCCCCCGTTAATATCCCTCAAGAACAACTCCAGGCCCATTTCTGATAATGCACTCCCTCATTATTATAGAGCTCAGTGCATTCCACCCTGATTGCAGGGTGTTCACTGCACCGCCCCCAAACACGCTGCCATTGCAACTCCTCTGCGAGCTCTATCAATGAATGGCAGATCACACAATGCTCGCCAAACCTTCCTTGGTAACATCACTGACCACAAAATCTGCAACTGCAGAAACTGCTTCTTCAACGAACTCAAATCTGCAGTTATCTGTCGAATCAAGGCCTTGCCCATCTTTCCCCCTAAGTCATTGCCACCCAAATGGGGAACCAAAACTGACCGTAGCCCTGCAAAACCAGGTCCATAAACCTGTCTCATGTCCAGCCTTGTCATCCTCTCCATTCAATCACTGCCTGCGCTTTGAAGCCAAGGTTCAATCCCCACATTGAACGTGCTGCAAACTTGGCTGACCAAAATTTAAAGCTGTGGCCTGCAATCAAAACATGAGCTCAGGCAACAGGCCCAACTGCAGCTGCATTCGAAGAGAAAAAGCACAGTGCCAGAACCTACTGCATGGGCAAGTTACACATATAGGAACAGTACCTGGTGGACTTCCAACAACCCACACTTTTTATGGTCTCAATGGTATACCCCATAGTGGCAGATGTAGATGCCACTCCAATTTGGGAAGAATGTGTCCCAAACCTCCAGCCCTGAATACCTGCCTCCTTCAGTGCTACCGAGGTGACTTTCCAAAACTGGTATTGTGTCAACAGCAGACCATCCTTGTGTCGAAACAGCTCTCCTGTTGCTGAACCCTTCACTGCCAGATGACCTTTCACAGCCTCTACAGGACACAAACCCTCCATGGAGCATTTCCCCAAAGAAACAAAACATCCTTTCCCCATAGGAGCAATCTTAGACCTACGCAGCCTCAGGACTAGAGATGGGAACGACTTAGCGGAATTCCCGTTTCCGTTTTCGTTACTCATTTCTGTTACGGAACGGAAACGGTAACGGGAATTACTCCGCCAGAACTTGAACTCAAACCGACTAAAGAATAATTAGGTCTGATTTGTCGTTGTCGTTCCTGGCATTGCGGTGATCCCGCGATGCCAAGCGACACAGAAAAAAAGTTTTTAAAAGTTAAAAAAAAAACCCGATTCCCGGCCCTAAAAGCAGGCGAAAACTGTCTGAGGGCACCTACCAGGCCAGAAGGGTGTTTTATTTGGGGGGGGGGAGTTCCCTGCCCCCCTCTCCTTGGCTGGTGCTACTGCTGCGCTGCTGGTACCAGGCAGGGGGAGCATCGTCTCGTCTGCCTTTGCCATGCGGTGTGCGAGCGGGGGGATCCAAAATGGCGACCGCTATATTTTTTTTGAAATTGTGGTCCAAAAACACACCAAAGCACCACAGAAACATGCAAAACTTAGCTATTTTAAATGCTTGAATTTTTACAGTAGCAGCAGTGGGTTTGTCTTGCCAAAATACGTCTCCGTTGATTTTATTTTATTTTATTTTATTTTTATTTTCTTACACCTGCGCACGCGCAATGATGGGCTGGCCATGGGATGGGACCATGCAAATTTTTGGAGCCATTCCACCAATCGCATGGCCAGGTTTTGCTGAGACTTCTGGGTGTGCCAGAGAGGGCATTAAAAGCCCACAAACCTGAACCCTAAACCCTAACCCTAACCCTAACTCGAACCCATACGTCAGTACACTGTGTTCTTAGTGGGCCAGAGGCACCCAGAGGTACAGCCCACTAACCCACCCTAACCTTAACCGTTACCCTAAGCCTAGCCCTTACCCCCTACTCCATGCTCTGGGAAGTCAAGTCGCGCTAAATTGCAGTGGTAACGACAAACGAAAAAACGAAAAACAAAACGACAAATTTTTGAAAAATTTTGCGAAAAACGGAAACAAGCCGAAACGGACCCGTCCCGAAAAACGACAAAAAAATTTTTTCCCAGTTGTGCCCATCTCTACTCAGGACTATGCAATCTAAGCTCTCCAAGTCCTGAACCTGCAATGCCATTCTAGACATGTCAGATTTTCCTATCACCAACAACTCACTAACCCAAAATGCCCCCCCCAATGCCACTATGGTTGCAGCTTTGAACAAAGCCACCTCGTAGGTGTCCCTACAAACAACCTGCCAAACTGGAACTAATGTTTTCAGCATGGATGGGGATATGGGACTTCTCTGGTCTGGAACTACCCCATGCTGCCTGCTCCAACCCTCAATCAATTTACGTACCTGGAAGTCAGATGTAGATTTGGGCAAACACCTGGCTTTGCTATAAAAAGCCAAGGCGAACACCTTCCCCTAAAATATGTATGTGCCAACCCCTTCTCATGTAAATATAGAGCAAATTGTAACAGATAATCCACTGGTGCCATCCAAATAAGCTTCAACCCTTTTTTGGCCCAAAAGGAGAAAAATTCCTCACATACAGTCGCGTAAGCACATTGGGTGCTAGGCGCCATTGCTGAAGCAATGGCATTGTTTACTTTCACCTGCTAAGGGACCACACTTCCTCTGGCAAAACTTTGGGCAATTGCTATGCTTCTGCACAGCAATTGCCCAAAGTTTCTGTTTATTTATTTCTGTTCTCATTTTGTTCTCTCTAGTATGTGCTGCTTCATCTTGCTGAGGGTATTTCCCCTCTTTCTTGCTTATATTGTAATTTTAACTTGATTTTTAACCTTTTTTATTCTGTAAACCGCCTAGAGTTCCTGAAGGAAAATGGTGTGGTATAAAAATGAAACAAACAAACAAACAAACAAACAAACAAACAAACAAACAAACA
>JAHTLZ010003526.1:46515250-46526406 GCA_023846285.1 Phrynocephalus versicolor | reverse complement strand
AGCGAGGTGAAATCAACCATATGAAGAATCTCTTTGGGATAGATCATTCTGTATGCAGAAAGAGAGATAATTTCCCTTTGACATCTTTTCTTTGGCTCCAAAACCGTGATCTGTGCTCTAGGCTATCAGACATCAATGCCCAAAATTATTCACAAAGGGTTTATAGTTCAAGTGGTAAATCCAGTTGCTTGCAAAATGTTGACCCAAGTGAGTCAGCACAGGAAGCTTGATCTTTCAGATTGATGAAAATATAATTCTAAGGGTGTCAAGTCCAAGTTCAAAAGTGACACCCAGTGTCACACAGATAAATAGTTTTGCCGGCAGCAATGCCATACTTCATAAGCACTTGTCACGCCAACGGTAACTCTCATGCTGATTATGAAGCTGGCTTGCTAGTAAATGCACATTTTAGCCCATTTTATGTATAATGCATGCTGCTGCAGAATTAAATAACAGAGACAGACTAATTTCACAATGAAAGTGAATGTTAATAACTATTTTTTCCTTTTAAATACAGAAAACAATTTATTCCCAAATTTTTAGACAAAGGAGCCTAATGCTACTTTTAATATAATCTTTTTGATTTGGGAGGGCAGTTTTGCCCAAAATTCAAAACAGGAGCATATAAAATTAACTCTTGGCTTCCATTATACTCAACCTGTCACTGGATCAAAGTTTCTATTTGCAAAATTTATTCTGTAAACCTCTATTTGCTGTGTCTGTTTCTTATGGTTTGTATGTACTGTAAGCTCTTTTTACTGCCCATCACTAAAACAGTAGAAAAGACAAACATATCATGGTATTTACACATCAGACAATTCTAATTACCACAAGAACAGCTAAATTAATTTGCTTGAGGCAAGAAAGCTGAGCCCTTATATAACTGAGCCACATTAAGTCAATTATTAACTTACGGCAACCTTTTTCGGGGTGTTTTAGGTACAGAATACTTGCAAATGGTTCTGGGTTCTGTTCTGCTGTAGGTATTGCAGGCTGTGCAACCATGTCCACGGCCATACAGGCTGGTTCTTTTCATGTGTGGCAAAATGGGGAACTGAACTTCCAATAAGATATCCAGCCAGATATTTGAAAGTAAATCCCTTGAGTTCATCTGGGTCGCCTTTAAGGTAAGTTAATAGAAAGTTGCAGTGTTAACAGTGAGAAAAGTGGGGCCATTCAGCACCCTGATGGATTGCCATGAGTCCAGGGATGGCCAAAAGGCAATGGCGGGTAAGCACAGCCCAACATCTGGAAAACCACCAGTGGTAAACTTTCTTGGAAATAAGTTCTGTTGAATTTAATGGACTTATTATGAAATTGTTATGTATAAATCTGAGTCAAAGAAGGTAGTGTAGATATGTGTGTGTTGTGTCATTACAGTCGTTACCGACTCTTCATGACTCCATATACTTTTACAATTTAGCCCTTCGCCAGCCAAGCTTGTTTGTTTAGCTGCATTTCTAGCAGTCCCCAATAAAAACAAACTAAAACTGTTTCATAAGAAGCAAGAATTTGATACAAGGAACACTCCCCCACCACCCCCGGTATGTAGCTGGTAGAGATGGGCACGACTCAAAAAAATGGTGTTTCGTTTGTCGTTTGTCGTTTAGGGGGTCCATTTTGGTTCGTTTTCGTTTTTTGTAAATTTTTCCAAACAAAAATTCATTTTCGTTTTGTTACGTAACGAAACGAAAAAAATGAAAACGAAAATGAAAAATTGCTCATTTCATGCCCATCTCTAGTAGCTGGTCATGGTTGTTGAACAAGTACCACCATACACTTCCACTGGATTGTAGGGTCACAACTGATTACATCTTTAAAATTTAAAAATATAGCTTTGTTAAAAAACCAAAATGATGGTGTTTTCTGGTAAAGCTGCTTCTGTGGCAGACCTGGATGACATACAGTTGCCTCCTCATCTGGTTGCTAAACTTTCACAATGTGCTCACCCTACCCGATTCTTATTTTTCCATTTAATATTTTATCACTTTACCTCTGAGCCTGTGATACAATATATTTGGAGCTGCCTGACCTTTAATGTGAGATGATTCATGAATAAGGATAACTTTTTTTGAGTGGCAGGAAGCAGGACAAGTAGGAAATAAGAATGAATAGAAACATGGTGACATAAGGCCTATCTATTTAACAATATTATGTAACCTCTGGGGTTTGACCCTCTGCCTTCTCTGATCCACAGTTATACTATTTCTGATCTTTTTCACCTGTATTAGAGCAGTTCTATCAGAATAATAACATAGTTGTTTCACTAGTTTCATGGTTCACTTGGACAAATGCTTCTACAATGTCTTTCTAGCAGCGGTTTCCAGGGTGATATTTGTATTTATTTTGAAGTTCCTTCAAGTTCCTTTTCTGGAATGGAATTCTCAGAATAACTCAGACAAGCACAGACAGCCAGGGTTCCAGATAAATCTAGAAGCAAACAAACCTCATCTCGGCTTCAAGAAACATGCCTGCGTCTTGAACACTGAAGTCCTCCTCAAGTTAATCACATTGGGAGTTAGTCTGTGGAACTCCCTGCCATAAGATGTGGTGATGGCCTCTGGCCTGGATGCCTTCAAAAGGGGATTGGACAGATTCCTGGAGGAAAAGTCCATCACAGGTTACAAACCGTGAGAGAGATGTATCATCTCCAAGCTTAAAACCGGGGTACCTCAAGGACCAGATGCAGGGGGGTGGTATCAGGAGACAGATATCTAGTCTCGTGTGCTCCCAGACGCATCTGGTGGGTCCACTGTGACATACAGGAAGCTGGGCTAGATGGGCCTTTGGCCTGATCCAGCATGGCTCTTCTTATGTTCTTATGACTTTAAAAATTGCCATTTTGAGATATATTCTGCATCTTCTTAACAATGTTTCAAAAACATCCCTGGTCTCAGTGCAGCATTTACAGTTTCAAAGACACAGCATCTCAGGATTAATGTCCAAAATCTCAGGCAGCCTGAAAGTTCTGCTTGTTACCTTGGCCACCTGCTCTTAGAGAGTTATTGGCTTAATGGGCTATTAGTCTCATTCACAGGAAGGCAACACCTTATGCTATCCTTAGAGAACAAGAGAGGAAATGGCTTGCTGTAAATTTCTTTCAAGCATGTTGGACAGATTGATGAACATGAAAGATACCCCGTATGCAAGAGGTCACTGTGAATTCTGATGGCTGTGTACACCTTTGCTGTGATCGGTCTCAGGTGTGGACTTTCAGCTCTTCCTGCAATGACACTTCATTTCAAGTCCTGCACTTCACAAAACATTTACTGTACTATAGCCACAACTTGAGAAACCAGAACTGGGGTGGGGTATTTTCTGGCTCCCATGACATATCTAGGCCAGAGTCCTTCTCTGTATTTCCCCTGAGAACTTTGCTTTCATATTGTTTTTTTTAAGGCAAACATTGAGAATTGGTTCTTCCAAGACCTCCAGTGACAAGGCGCCTGAGGGGGGATATAATTGAGACATACAAAATTATGCAGGGCAAGAGTAAAGTGGATAGAGGGACACTCTTCTCCCTCTCACAAAATACCAGAACTGGGGGAGATCCACTCAAAACGCTGATTGGATCACTAATTATAGCGAGCCAATCTCAGCCAGCAGCATCAACATCTGACAGGCTGCAGCCTTGCAGAGCTTGCAATCTGGTTGGGGAGGAAGGCACTGGAGTGGAACACTGATTGGTTCACTGATTACAGTGATCCAACCACCTCCAGCAGCCAGCGAGACAAGCCTAAAATGGCACCCGCAACTGTGAGCAAATGGCGGCCAGGTCCTAACTGCCTCTACAGTGTCCTCTAGAATGACACAAGGCAGAAGATTCCCTTTTACAGAGAAACAAAACTGTTTAAACAAACAAACAAAAAAGCAACCCACCATTTTGTTTAATCTGTAATGAAATGCTGCGTCGTCATTTCATTTTGTTTTTTGTTTTGTGCCCATTCCTAATACAGATCTTAGATATTTTTCAAAGATTTCTTAAAGAGAAGCAGGTGACTTGATGAAAAGAAGACTTTTTCAGAGAGAAGTTTGGGTACAAATCTGGATAGAGCCAATGTTCGTTTGTCATCAAGTGTCGAAAAGGGAGATTGAACATACGCTCAGTCTGAAATATCCCTTAATTCTGCATTAAAACACATTCAAGATTTAAAATTGTCTGGTTCAAAACAAAGTATTTCCAGTTCAAAGTATAGATGGGTGGTGCCTTAATCTTTTGCCTAAAGCAATAGCCAGTGGAGATCCATGCTCTAAATAGTTCACAACCTAGGGTCCTCAGATGTTCTTGGACTAAAACTGCCAGAAGCCTTCATCACTAATAGTGCTGACAAGAATTGCTGGGTATTGCAGCCAAAGAACATCTGGAGACCAAGGGGTTGGGAGCCATTGGCCTAGAGAGTTCATTAGCAGGGTTTTTTTCTGCCCTTCAACACTGTCTCTTGTGCTGTGTGTTGACAGTGTGGCATGACAATGGAAGACAAATTTGTCCTTGTCTTCATTGTTAATGTTTAGAATCCTATTAACAGCTAAAGAAAGATATGAATCAGCTGACTGGTTCTATCACTAGAATCTGATTCACCAGCATCACATCAAATATTTACCTTGCCGAGAGCTACAACTAATTACAAGCTTATTTTGTTAGGTCTCCAGCAAACACAGAGTAATGAATTTCTACTAATTATTAGGCAGCGATGAAAAATATGATTTGCCCACTCTGTGGTATCGTGTGCATCTCATCTTACTTCAGGGAAAACATCAATTGACGTGAATGTATTCAGCTGCTGCCAGGAGGCTCTTCAAACGTGTCAATGAGAAGTAATTATCATGATGTCCGAGAGACTGATTAAAATAGCTGAAAGTTAAGATTTTAGTTTGCCGTAGTTATTTCTATGCAAATACACTGCATTCTTTTTCACGGGGGGAGGGGGGCACTGATACACATATCTTACTTAAATGTTGTTTAAGAAAAAATTAAAACCTCCCCATTATTAAAGATGCTGGAGTTGAGTCCAGAAACAAAAAGGGATGTTCTGAATCCCAATTTGAGTCCATATCTTTGGTACCAAGTCCTGAGTCCTGATTAAAAACAAGCTCTTTTCCTCCGAAGAAAGAAAAGACTTAGGTGGGTTCCAAGTCACAAGTTGAGTCCAAGTCACTGGGGAAAAAAACACCATGAGTTGAGTCCAAGTCAACTCACCAGTGTGGCTTAAGGCAAACTTGAGAGTAAGTCCTGTGACTCAAGTCCCAACCCCTGGAAAGAAACGGAAGCTCATGAGAAGAAGAGAATAATCCTTAAAATCTACTTGTGTGTAAGTATCAGAGCTGGAGCTTTGCTCACCTCCTGGAACTTGTACATTATTTTGCACTGTTTTGTGATTTTTGTCAATGGTTTGAGCATGTGATTCCTTTGAAGTCCGCTTGCACAAATGTGAAGGACTGCTCAGTCACGGGTCACCGATATACATAGGGCAGAGAGGAGGAGTTTTGGAGGGGGTGTTTCTTTTTCTTTTTCTTTTAGTTGAGTTTAGTTTTAGATTATGTAAGCCCCCTTGGGTCCTATTGAGGAGAAAGATGGGATAGAAATAATTTAAACAAATAAACAAACACAAAGTAAAAATGTACCACAAAAGTTGGTATAAATGGCATTCAAAAATAAATATAGATAGATAATGTCTTTGATATTAACAAAAGTATGGCAATCTATAACTTTACAGTATATTTTAGGTGACTGGAATGTCCTTCATAAAATGTTGCCTGTAGTCTTGATAGTGCTACCAATCAATTTGGTTTGGGTGCATGGAAAAGAAAATCAGATTAAGAACTGATCTCTTGCTTCAAATTAAATTCTAAAGCTTAATTTCAGACATTAATCTTGGTAGGTGTAAGAAATAGTAATTATATTGCAGCAATGCACCCATTAATCTATTGAGTCTTGCTATGTTTTTCTCTCTTTTTCCCTTCTTAAAACTATTTTGAGTCAAGTAGATAATAATTGTATAAGAACAATTATTGTAGAAACAAAATCCCATAATTTATGTATTCAAAGGAGAAGAGGAAGAAACCCCTACTTCCAGAGAATGCTTAGATAGGACAATGCTAGTTAATGTGTCCTGTGATGTTTATATGTGTGTCCATGGGCGTATGTGCACATAACTGTTTGTCTGTTTGGTAGCATAAATCAACCCTTCTTCAGTCCCCAGGGTCATTCTATCTATATATACATTCACATTTTAATTCTCTTAAGAGAAAACAAGATAAAAAAGCTCAATGAATATGAAAAAGATAAAAGGGTGCCTTCTTTTATGTCAGCGTGGTGGCTTAGTGGACTAAGGCTTCGGCTGCAAGGTCGGCAGCTCAGCGGTTCGAATCCTGGGAGTGGAGCGAGCTCTCACTGTTCACCCCAGCTCTTGCCAACCTAACAGTTCGAAAACATGTAAATGCAAGTAGATAAATAAGGTAAAAAAGGTAAAGGTTCCCCCCCCCCGCATATCCATGCTAGTCGTGTCCGACTGCCAGAAGAGCCAGTGCTGTGCAAGTCCATGGCCATGTGGCCGGCATGGCTGCAAGGAAACACTGTTTTTCCTTCCCGCTTTTTACGGTGGTACCTATTTATCTACTTGCATTTACATGCTTTCGAGCTGCTAGGTTGGCAGGAGCTGGGGTAATCAGTAGGAGCTCGCTCCGCTGCGTGACACCCGGGATTCGAACCGCTGAGCTGCCAACTTTTCAGTCTACAGTTTTGGTGCCTTAGTCCACTGAACCACCACACCCCCTAGTAGATAAATAGGTACCACTATAAAAAAGCAGGAAGGTAAAACAGTGTTTCCTTGCAGCCATGCCATAGCCACATGGCCATGGACTTGCACAACACTGGTTATTCAGCTTGAATACGGAGATAAACACCACCCCTAGAGTTGGACATGACTAGCATGCATGGTTTTTTTTGGGGGGGGGAGACCTTTACATTTACCTTACTAGTGAAGCAAACTGGTAAAAATAGATACAGCTTAATTAATATTACAGTTTTACTTCTGGCATGTCTCCATAGCTGGCTGTAATGGTTAAACATCTCAGTGACTATAGGACACAGGGGTTTTCACCAAAACAAAATTGTTGTGCCATTTAGGAAGCAACTACATACCACTAAAGAAACAGATCAGATAAGCCTTTCTGAAAAGTGACTGGAAGTGCGTGAGAAAGGGGAGGGGGTGGTGTGGTTCAAGTCTGGATTTTCAAAATCAGGATTTATGTTTGAGACACACAGATGATCAAACCACAGTAATTGGTGGTCCATAAAATTGTGGCAAAATGATGCAGGACTGATTTGGGTTTCTTATATTCTCATTTTTTTTTTTTTTTTTTACTGTGAGATTTACTTGCCAAGACATTTTCAGTGTGGAAGCAGGCGTGAATTATTAATGCTTTTTGGGGGTCTCTGCTAGAAAATAGTAGTCTATAGACAGCATCAAACAGAATACCAAAGGTTCTTCAGAAGCAACATGAATATATCAATATAAAGTTGGAAAGTGGAGCGCCAAAGAGGAGGGAGAATGTGGGTTAGATGAGCCGTGCCTCGCTCCCTTTCTCTGTCTCATATAACTGTGGAGAAAGGAGAACAAGAGATTTAGACTGCTACCCTCCTACATAGATGTATAAATTTGTTGATTCAGTTGGATGAGTAGATTCTATAGGATGTATTTATACCTTAGCATGCTGCTAAGATATAAATGCTTGCTAGTTTTGTACAATCCAACTGAGCCTAACCTATCACACCCTGGCAAAGAGATACAACTTCACATCTTCAAGGTGAAGGAAGGCAAGGGTAGCACCCAACTCTCACTGCTGCCTGTAATTTTGTCAAGTAGAGACTTAGATCTCTTAAGTAGTATCACCCTATAGAATCAGGCCTTTTTGGCCAGTCTTCTTCAAGTGTCATGTCCTCGTAGAATGTTGGTGATCAGTAGCATGAACTGTTTTTTAAAGCTATTGGAAATAAAGAAGCTGTGCTCACTGCAAACCCTTTGCTTAAATTCTTAAGCCAGAATGTTCTTCTACACCCCAAGCCATGCTCCCCATCTATTTTTCCTTGAAGGATAACATGCAGCAGATGGTATTTGTTAGTGTGCATTATGTGACTGAAATACTGTAATTTTCTTCTCTTTATAGTACATTCTAGCTTTTTATCCAAATGCTGTAATGCGGCCACATTAGTGTCCAAGGTATCTTCAGAATTCAGCTGTATGTTCACATCTCTAATTCTTCCAGCTTCCTACCCAATGCATCTGTAATACTAGAAAAGTATACTAAATACATAAGATCAACGTATTCAGATAGGAAGTCTGATAGATATATTTTAGCTTGTCAAGACTTTTTTCATTTTCTGGAATGAATTTCAATTCTACAACAGATTTTGTATGAAAAATCCCAGTTGAACTTGACATAACATCCCAATATGGTACTGTCAGTTATATCAGTTTCAGTCTTGAGAAGGTTCTGTGTACCATTTTTGTTTTTTTACTGATAACCATCCATCTCTTCTTCTTCCTATTAAGTCGCAATCCCATGGCATTGCTTTCTGGAGCAACAGAATCCAATAGTTATTGCAAATCTGCCAGACTTTGGCCAGTGTGACATAGAAAAGTCCAGTCTCACTGAAGTCTGCCATTGAAGGGTCTCTGGGAAATACCAAGGAAGACCCGGTGGATGGGGAGACAGAGTTGAAATGTTCTTTCAATCTTTCTTTCTTCCACATCAGGCCTGAGATAGAGAAGAGATTCTCTTGGTGCAATTTTCCAGTTTAATGTTCAAATAAATAACTTAGGTAGAGAAACTGTTTTTGGTGGTTGTGATATCCCCTCAGACTGCTTTGCTGCAAAACTTTAATATCCATAGTGATGCACTGCTTGAGGGCTTCATGTCCTCCATGTTTTATTCCAAGTAGTATATGGCTCCACCAACAATGCCGGAGACAAATTGGACCTTGTCTTCTAGGGAGGATGAGATAAGGGTGATCTAGATGTGAGGGAATTCTCTGTGGTTCTGTTGACATGGTCATATTACTTTCTGGTAGTACAGTGGTACCCCGACTTAAGAGCAGCTCAACTTAAGAGCAATTCGACTCAAGAGCAGAAAACTGTTGGCATTTTAACTGTCACCTTACACATTTTAGATATGGTCTGCTTGACTTACACATAATTTTTTTTTCATTTTTTTTTCATTTTTAACTTATTTTTTCAATTATCTAGATAGGTACCCCGACTTAAGAGTAGTTTGACTTCAGAGCATGCATTTGGAACTGATTAAATTCATAAGTTGATGTACCACTGTATTTCAATTCACTGGGACCCACAGTTTATGCAGCAATGTATATGTAGGTAAGCAATTAAAAAATCTGCTGCAAAAGGCTGGTTTGTTATGAATGGTTCTCTGCCAGCAACTGAGGAATTTCCTGTTGTCTTACTAGGTGATTTATTTGAAGCCCTGGTTAACCTCTAAAATGGGGAAACAGCTAGGATAGTGGACACAATTACTTCTCATCATTCCCTCCCATGGAGTGAGCCTAGAATAGATTCCTGGCTCATTAAAGGAACTGACAGAGATGAAACAAGAAGGATAGAGTCAATAACCATGGAAAATTCAGAGCATATATAAGCAAACATTGCTGCAAGGCCTACTCTGGAATGTTGTTGGCAGTGAAGAAATAATTTACCTTTACCACTGCTGCATCTTCTCAGAGTCATTCAGTGAAGCTGCTGAATGGTCAAGGGTCTGTTGTGATCTTAACCATGAAATAAAAATGTAGACCATTTGACAGTTTTCTGTGGACAAGTGTTAGAGCATTTTGCAGGTAAAGTTGTTCAGATGTATTCTGACAAGGACACTGTAGTTGTTGTTTTCCTCTCTGTCCAATACCTTGCAGGCTATACAACAACAAGGTATGGGCAGGATTCTTGTAGAAATGATAGCTACTAGATGTCCCTTTACTCATAAAAGTAGTTGGAACATCTGCCCAAGAGGATAAGAAGTGGATAATGATGAATGGTGAATGCCTTTCTCTAAGAAAGCATGGTTACAACTTGTCTAAAATAGGCAATTGTAAGGTTATTGTTCCAAAAGACTTCCCTGAATCCTACTATAATGAAAATTACTAAATAATCTCCAGTATTCCATTACTCATCAAAGTGCTGGAGTGATAGCTTTTCAGCTCCCTGGATTCTGTGAAAAGATGGGTTATCTAGGTTCATTCCAATCTATTTTCATACCTGGTTATGGGATAGAAAAAAGCTTTGATTGCCTTGGCAGGAACTGGATGAGGATGTATGTCCATTTCTAGTGGACCTTTCAACAGCTTTTCATCCTATTAACCATGGTGTCTTTTCAGAGCCTCTCCGAAATGAGACTTGGAGATGTGGTTATGGAGTGGCTTTGGTCTTTCTTGGAAGAATGCGCTCAGACCATAGTATCAGGAGATTCCTCTTTAACTCTGTAAGTCTTGCCATGTAAGACTTATTTGTGTCTGTCTTGTCCCACATTTTAATAATCATATGCATCAGGGGTGCGTGCTATTTAGAAAACTGAGGGCTAATTTTTGACTGGGGGCGGGGGTTGTTGGTGGGGGAGATCTGCACTCACCTCCCCAAAAGTCAATGCAAAGGAAAAGGAGCAGTACAGGCTCCAAGGGAAATGCCTACAAAAGCAGCAGTATCAATTTATTTTGCCTTACTTAGATATTTAATTTCCTTTGCTGCTTTTATTTTTGTTTCCTTACAAATGCCAAAGCGCTAGAGGACAAGGAGGCAAAGTGATGGGAACAGAGGCAGGCTCCGGATTATCTCATGATGGTGAATTGGCCGTGTGTGTCTCAAGTAAATAAGAGACTATCAGGGAGAAATACAGGGAGACAAATTTGGTGTTCCCTTGTGTTTGTTGTTGTTGTTGTTGTTGGGGGGGCTGCATGCCTGAAATAATATCCAAAGAAACAGTGAAGGAAAAAAATCACTTCCAAAGCCACCCAGCTTCGATTTACAGCAGCAAGACAATAGAATCAATTATCTTGTGAGGTGGTGAGTGCTCCAGCACTGGGGGTATTCACGAGAAAATTAGACAACCATAGATAGATAGATAGATAGATAGATAGATAGATAGATAGATAGATA
>JAHTLZ010003526.1:46464094-46508651 GCA_023846285.1 Phrynocephalus versicolor | reverse complement strand
CTATCTATCTATCTATCTATCTATCTATCTATCTATCTATCTATCTAGATACTTGATATTTTTCTTCACTTCTCAGAAAAGTTTGAATGTTTCTGTGATCATTCATACATACACAACATAATTTACTTCAAATAATTCATTGTATGCCTGTCCTATGCATGCTGACAATGAACAACATGATTACGGGAAATGGCTCCCCACCACCACCCCATGGATGGCTGGGACTATTTTATCTACTGCTTCTTTCAAGAGATCTGTCTGTTTTATGTTACAGTGGGCAAATTTAACATTAGGTGAATTTAGGTGCATGACAGCAGGAGCAGCTAACACATTTTCTGGGGGGGGGGGATTTGTGGTTGTGTATTTTGTATATTAACTTTTAACATCTGGGAGAAGAGACACAGTTCCCTTTCAGTTCTCTTTTTTAAAAAACTCTGAAAAAGAGGATCTGAATTACAAAAAGAACACAAATGAAGACACAGATTGGCATTAAAATAGAAATGCTAATGTCATACACATGTAAGTATATTTTGCAAATATGGAAATAATAACAGGACTTTAGACAAAAATACATCTCACCATAATGAGGAGGAAGACTGTGCCTACATGGTTTTGATGCCTTTCCATTCTGCTGTCCAGGTTCTAATTATTGATGGCCATCTTTCAAAGAAGCATAGAACCATACAGTATGCTGCAGGAGCAAATGCAATCATCTAGAGGGAATTATTACATACCTGAAAGCAGAATGAGTCAAGAATCCAGTGATATACTTCTGCTGGACCCCGTCATATTTATAGGATTAATAACTGCTTTTCCCTCCTATAGTTCTCTGTGTTCCCTAAAAGCCTTCTGCAAAAGGCTAAGAAACACTTTAAGGAAGGATTATTTTTTTTAAGCACCATGGCATAGCTGTAGCAGAAAGGGTGAAGCAAGTATATCCCTAGTCAACTTGTGTGGGATACCAAAATACTGTACACCATAAGAACAAAGTTACTGTTCCAATACTGTTCCCCCAGCTAAGAAAAGGGGGGGACACCTTCCTTTCCCACTTCCTGTTCTTAGTTCTATCATATCTCTTCCTGTCCGCATTTATTCAGAACTAAACTCACATTGCATCTTTCAATAAATATCCTCCTTGGCATAAAATGTAAAAAAAAAAATCACATGGTTTGTCTGTATTTTTTTAATACAATGCACTATAATAAACATGGTGTATGCTGTAATTGTCAAACTAAATAACTGCTTTCAGTACTAGAGCTTTCTTGAAATTTGAGTGCATTTTAGATTCTGAGATGGGACCATTTCTTTTTTTAAAAAAAAATCTTGAGGAAAAGCTGATAAAATATTATTTTACCTGACCATATAGTCAAACAGCCTTTCCATGAAATCATTGGAGACTCAGTACAGATACAGCAGCTTTTTTAAAATGGCCTTTTAGGATAAGGCCCTGCCAATACAAAATGAATCAGCCACTCAGTATTTTTTGTTTGTTTGTCCTTTTCCAATAAATTGCACAGGGCATGTACAAACCAATCCTACAGATTTCAATTTCTAAAATACACATGGCAGAAGTCCACTGTCACATGAATGGTGTATGTAACTAGGTGCAGAGCAGAACGAGACAGAAATCAGCATTGGTGCTGAACTGTGCGTCTGTGGAGATTGCAAGCTTCCAGCTCTCGTGTGGGGTTCAATTCCAAGGCTTTTGTTTAGCCAAAACAAAACAAAACAGTTTCACATTAAGTCTGAATGGCCAAACAAGAGCAGAGTCCTCTTTGCTTTTACTGCACTGGAAACAGTCTATTGTACACACAATAGTTCTTATGGTGCTATTTGAGTAAGGGAGTGTTTATTATATTTGCACGCATTTGAAGGCCCCTTTGGTTTCTGTGGGGTAATCCCCAGTTTGTTCCACTGCAAGCCACAGTTTGCACGGAACACAATGTTTTGTTCTGCATTTCCTGACAGATTATTCTTCATTATCAGCATCCTGTTGAGAAAACTGCACAATCAAGAACAATTGCACGTGCAGTTCCCTCACATGGTCTGTCCTTTGTATGACTGGTCACACACCCAGTTCTGGAACCACGTTGGCTGTGTGATTCTGGGAGTCATAGACCAAAGTCTACACAACACAGGCAGCTTTGGGACTCTGCCTGATTTAATCTGTAGTGGACACAATTTTTTCTGCACCTGTCCTTGGGCACAAATTAGATTTAGAATTAGAAAATTAAAATCTTGAACTTTTAGACTTCACGCTAGAGATTGCCAGGACCCTGCCTGTCACAGAACCTGAATCTGAGGGGTTAAATGGTGAAGAGCTGCTGGAGGTGCCTTGCAGCTCAACTCAGCATGCAGCTGGGTCTGATGACTCAGCTGAAAACATATCTCCTCCTCCTAGAAGAGCCATGAGCAGGATTCTGCAAAGATGTGCTACCAGGAGAGCTAGAGAAAGGGTCTTTGATGCTAGATGGGGAATCAGGTCGGGAAGCCCTGAGTACTAGCAGGAGCCTTTCCAGAAGTAAGGGTGTGTTCCCTGTTTTGGGATAAAGCTGGCAAGCTTACCTTGAGCTCTCTGTGGGAACAACACGTCATTTGAACTTGCAACCACGTTCCTGTCTGTGACCTTGGCTCTGTTTCCTGACTTTAGACCGGCTTCCTGGACAACAGCTTTATCTGTTCCCTTGGGTTTGGCATCTGGTTTCCGTGAGATATTCTGGCTTTGACTTGGACTGGTAATTGCTGGGAGTTGGATTCTGTTATTTATCTGGCTTTCCACTAAAGACCTTGGCAAAGAACTGAACTCTGCTTGTGTGTGTGTTCTCTGTGTGGGGCTTGACAGAGATGGGCACGAATTGAAAAAATGATGTTTTGGTTTTTCATTTTTCATTGTGGGTCCTGTTTTGGTTCATTTTTGTTTTTTGTGAATTTTTTGAAAAAAAATTCATTTCGTTGGTTTGTTTTTCATTTTTTGTTTTTACCCGCTTTTTGTGCGATTTAAAGCATTTCCACACACGGACATCCCACAACGCCCCAGACCAGAGGGAAAACACTTTAAAAATTGATGCTGGCAGAGACACAGTATAGACTAGGTACACAGGGAGACTGCAAAGGCAGTGGCGGGTGTTGCCCAGGGCACAAGGCAGCTGCAGAGTGACTGCACTGTGGGGCAGGGGAGGGTACTCACTGAGAGGTATGTACGCACGCACACAGGGAAGCTGCAAGACTGAAGCTAGAGAGAAATCTCTTCTTTCTCTCCCCTAAGAGCCAGGCTGCAGCCAGCAGGAACACAGAGACACACACCTGCCTGGCTGGCCTAAAGTGAAAATAATGAGTCGCAGAGACAGCAGTCCCACCCAAACTTCCACCGTAGACTGCAAGGAGGACGGGGGCTGCCAGAGCTTTTAATGCCCTCTGCTGCCAGACCTTCCTGCCCAGTCTGCAACCCGGGCATGCTATTGGTTGAAGTTTTCCATTAATTTACATGATCCCATCACATGGCTTGCATCCATTTTGTGGCTAGCATCCATTTTGTGTCATCCTTAAAGGGAAAAGAAAAATACATCGTGATGGGAGAAAGACAAAAACAAATGTTTTAAGGACCTCCCCCCAGTAGGTATTATCAGGCAGAATAAATAATTATTACTGCATTTTTACAGATGTCCAGGGTGTTTTATACCCAAGAAATCAATATTAGGCATCTGGCAGCCATTTTAGATCGGTCCCCTAACTCCCCTTAAAGGAAAAAAAAATACAGCAATCTGAGAAAAGACATAAATGCACGTTTTAAGGACCCCAACCCCCCGGTAGGTATTATCAGGCAGAATAAATAATTATCGCTGGGTTTTTACAGATATTCAGGATGTTTTTTTAACATTTTAAATAGTTCTTTTCATCGCGCATCACCATGAAATGCGCAAAATGTAACAAACCAAATTTTCGTGGTTCTGTTCGCTTTGTTCATATTTCATTGCCAGGTTTGTTATTTGTTTCATTACGTAACAAAACAAATAACGAATAACGGAACAAAAAAAAATCATTTCCTGCCCATCTCTACTTCACATAATAGCTAATGAATATATTAAATGACAATAGAGTGTGCAAACACCTCATTACTACACATTTGGGAAATGTCCTTTGATTGTACTCACAACATATGTTGGGGTTCAGTGCTGATAGAACAGTCACATCATTTGACCAAGAAGCCCTGCTTCTTCATCAAAGTTTGATGATTATTCAGAGAGGTACCTTCTCAGGGGCACTTTTAAATTGATCAGTCCTATCCATCTGGGTCCAAAATCTCTCAGATATTCTAAAAATGAATTATACTAACATTATTATAAGTTACACTTCTATATGCCAGGTACATGATTAAAGAAACCCATACACATGCTGCCCCATAGTGCATCAGTAGAAAGGAAGTGCATAAATAAGTCAAATAAATAAAATAATAAAGATATGTAATTCTCGATTAGTCGTGTGGGTCTTACTCATAATGTAGATACTCGGCAATCAAAAAGTAGTTTCTTATATCCCAATCCAGTAGTTTCCCCCCCCTAAAATAAAGATTAAAACAATAGTAGTAGTACAAAGACATTATGAACCCAAATTATTTTACTTACTCAACTTTCTGCAGGAAAACAATCTTCTTTTCGTTATATGTGACTTCATTTACCATGCTTTCAGTGAGCAAAATGATGGTAAAAGAGGGATATCTCCATTGCTGTGCACCAGCATCTTATATATAAGTATTATGTGATACCATGGATCTATAGCTTCTTTTCATCCTGAAAAACAGTATGTTGGATCATTTTCCTTCTACTTTAGTACACTTTGGCAGCCTTCTTTTTATTATAAAAATCCTATCCCTATTCCTTATAGAAATTTTAAAGTCATTTCACAGTTGAGTGGAACCCTAAACAGAGCTATCTCTGGGTAATGAAGCAGAAAACGACTGCTCCTTAACAAGGCTGGTATACAGAGACAAACAACTCATAAATATCCCATCTGCCAGAAAATGCTTCTAAGTGACTTTTCAAATCTAAATTTTACATTTCCGGATTCTTGAATTGAAGATATAGAAAGCCTTCCACAACAGACTCCTGCCCCTAGCATGAAAAATGTTCATTTCATAATATATTGATATTAATCATCCATAGAAGCACAATTTGCCTACTGACATTTGTGCAGTCGATGCTTTCAGCCACACTACCCTAACAGTTGTTGAATCTGATCGGTTACTTAACTCTGACACTCAGGACCACTTAGGGCTGAATAAGATTTTTAAGAAAACTAAATAAATGTGATTGCATCCTATCAGCAGGAAAGCAAGTAGAGCTTTTTTTCTGTGTCTTTCTGTGGTATGTTGTGATTTTGAATCATAGAATCATAGAATCATGGAATCATGGAATAAGTGTGTTGGAAGGAACCTAAAAGGCCACTGAGTCCTGTCCCCTGCTCAGTGCCAAAAGCGGGCTTCCTGTATATTCAGCCCATTTTTCTATGTTTGCAAAAGACAGAAATCTTGGAATAAAATAGAATAAAAATTCTCTTCTTGAATAATATCCTTCATTCATTTATTAATTAATTGATATTAATTAATTGATGGCTTAATCTAAATATGTAATATGAATGAACCCTCACAAGCAGAAAATGTAATATGAATGAACCCTTACAAACAGAAAATGTAATATGAATGAACCCTCACAAGCAGAAAAGAAAAAAATAAGATTTGTTAGACAGATAAAATAAATTTTACAGACTTCTTTTTCACAACCTACTTGTCTGGATACAATAAAAGACTATGTCCAATCTCTGGCATTTCCCTGTGATTGAGACTTCCAAAGTCAGGCCTGAACCCAGATGGAGTGAAGAGAACCACCTTCTGTCAAGACTGCCTGGAAGGGAAAATTCTACTCTTTTAAGTACTTTGTCACAAAGGGAGTGTTTTAGATCAGACAATTTCCCAGGACCAGGTAGCATTAGCCACAGAATTCTCTGGGACCAAATCTCTGGATGAAGGGCAGTTTCCCCCTCCAGGAGTGGTTGTACTCCTCTCATTTTCAACTGGATGGTTACCTGAAGAGTCACAGGATGCAACAAACAAAATAATGGGTGTCTCTGCATTCATGCATGTGACTGACATTTCTGGCTTACAGTGTTACACTTGTTAGTAAATCTGGGTGGAATGGTCTAAACTGGGACCACTCATGCAATTGTTTAATATTCATTAAATGCAAGCTTTAAAAGCAGGTGTAGATATCTTGTAGTTGCACAGATGACTATAAAACTGCTCATGCTCTTCAGATCAAAAGGATGTGAGCCAAACTGGCCAACTTTGGCTCAGAGTTCTGTTGGCCAATCAGAGAGCAAAGATGACTGATGGGACAGTGAACAAAGCCCCCGTAGCACTCCTGATGGAGTGTAGCAGATACTGCATCTGCAGGAAGTGATGTGAAACGATCCAAAATCATTAGCAAAATTAATAGGGGCATAAAGCTTCTCTTGGCTCCGAAGAACTGGCCAAAGGGTCTGTAGTGTTCATTTGCAGTTTGGAGATCCTTCTGCATAGATAAAAATTTTGGTTTGCTTTTTTTCCGGTACTCCCAAAATTTATAAACCTCTTTAAAACCCACACAAACAACTTGAAGTGAAACCATTCAAAAAGCAAAACTCAAAAATCCATTAACCCAGTGCATATGAGTTATTAACTATTAAAAGTTTTCAGAACTATATTCATGGTTCTAAATTAGGATAGCCTTTTCCTTTTGCTGGTTTTTCAAAGGTGGTTAGTTGAGATACCACTAATGCTAGCAAACTGAAATTTGGCAGGCATACCACCCTTCTTGATGATAGCTCAAATGCCATGTGCATCAATGCAGAATCATACAACCACTTTGGTTTCCCAATTTATTTGAGTCATTTATTTTAAATATTTATATTCTACCTTTCTTCTTAAAAGGACCCAAGGTACCTTATACTGTAGTATTAAAAATTAATCGGTTTTAAAAGCTGAAAACAATAAATTATCACAATATTAATAAATAATTAAATAAATACAATATTAACATTTTTGAAACACAACACTCCCATTTTAAGTACCTCCTTTCAGACAACTAAGACAAGAGCTTCCTGAAGAGAAAGGTCTTTTTCTGCTTGTATAAGGACTACATACATGGGGCCAGCCTTGAATTATGTGACAAGGACTTCTGAAGTTCAGGAGCAGCGACAGAGAAGGCCCTCTCCTGTGTTACCAGTGAAATACACCTGTGAGGGTGGTGGAACTGAGGCAAATGTTGGTAGGAAAGTAAATGTGATTTGAATCTGAGACCAAATCCAGTGAGACACCCTCCATTGTCTTCCCTGTGGAAAACAATATGTTTTCTGAGAATTATTTTAAATTTTGCCATGTTTTTGCAGGCAGGGAGGCGTGTCCACATTCATTCCAATGTAAAAGAGCTAGATCAAAATTCAAGAAATAGCTTAGCTTTATCTTCTTTCTCTTGAATAGAAACCAACACTTTTTTTTAATGATTGAAATTCTGTGACTCAGTATAGTAAGCCACAACTAGTCCATTGAATCAGTGGGGATTTGATGAGACAACTCCTCTATAAATTCCACGGGTTGATTCATCTTACTTTAGTTGCTACTTACGGATCTCGCCTGATTTTGAAAGCTAAGCATGGTTGTCTCTGGTTAGTACACTGGTACCTTATATAAAGGAATTAATTCATTCCAAATGAAATTATGTTAAGCAAATTTTCCTTTATACAAATTTCCCATAGGAATGCGTTGAATGCAGAGTAATCCCTAATTATAACCATTTTTATATTGTATGGATTCGCCCCATAGGCAATTCTGTAAAGTAAATTTCCCTATCTCCGAAATTTTTTATGTGTACAGATTTTATGTTATACAAACCGTTTGTTATACAAGGGTCCACTGTACTTGAATGGGAGACCACCAGAGAATACCAGGTGCTGTAGGCGCCTGGAGTAGGAACTGGCAAACCACTCCAGTATTCCTGCCAAGAAAACTCAATGGACATGGAGTCACAAAGAGTTGGTCATCACTGTAACATCACAACACACACACACACACACACACACACACTAAACAACAGGATTTTCAACCTATATGTGTTAATCAGCTCAGCTACTCAGAGATGTCTGTGTTACCGTCCAGGTCATCCTTTGCTAATGACCACTGCAGAGGTAATTCACTATTGCTGTTTGTACTTTCAGCATTGCATTTCCCTGTGGGTCCTATGATAGCAATCATTTTCTTTATAAAAAAATTACGAAAAAATGAACAGTGGACCTTTGAAGACTTTACATGAATAGAATGAGGAAGAGAAGGAAGAATTATGATGTGATTAATTCAACCACCGAAGTGTGACTTTGCCCCCAGAGGAGCCAGAGGGAAGAACACGACTAATGTCTAAAAAGCAGGCAGAAAGAAAGGCAAGGAGGAACAAAAATTTATCCTCCTTTTCTGCTGTGTTTGAATATGGGGCAAGAGTTCAGGGATGGAAGTTATCAGGGTAAGTCCAAAGGGACCAGAAAATAGAGGCTGCCCTCAGCAGTAAATCATGGTTTTCTTTGATACAGTCCAGCAAAAGTAGGCCACTAGAATTAACACTCTACTGAGAGTAACAATAGCTGATCTCCCACAGTAATTACTAGTGAAATGCACTTGAAGCACTTCATGGGAAATTTAGAGGGAAGAAGGAACTTCAAAAACTCCACAGAAAAAGGAAGAAATCATGTTCCAAGAACATACAAGTGTGAGTGTCAGTGATTTACAAAAGAGCCGGATGTTCTTGGGAGAATTACCAGATGAACCCTTAAAAATGAGAGTTTAACAAATGAAAGGCATCAGGACTTATAACAAGTACTGTGTTGTAGAATTTCTTCATATAAGCTAATTACAATGCTCTTCAACTTCCCTCTTTCTATGCATACAATATCCAGACTCCAGTTCTTAAAGCAAAATTTCTGGCCTTCAACAATCTCCAAACTTCCCCTGTCATCCAGGGCTTCCTATTTGGATACACCTTTACATGCTTCTCCCTGGTGACATTAGCTGTACACAATCTGATATAATCCAGGAGCGTTGTTGTGTACTCTCCAGATCTTGATGGCCAAACACATTCCAATCGGTCTCCCCAAAAGAGTTATGCAACTGTTGAGAGGTTCCCTCAGGTCACACTGTAACAGTCTGTGTTGGTATCAGAGCTCATTTCCTAAGGGGTATGTATGCTGGTGTCAAAAGCAGAGAGACATGATCTGACCAGCCCAGATGTGCCAAGGGCTTAGACCTATATGCCTGTTCAAAGTTCATATGCACCTTATCAAGAGTGTTTTCTCCCCTTGTTGCACATTTAATGGACTGATGGAAATTTGGGGGTCTAGCTTTTCATTTCTAAAATGATGCTGATACTATTCATCAATCTGGTTTCCTTATATTCTTAAATAATGTGAAACATGGTCCCAAGTCATGATGCTGATGAAGGCACACAATGAGCACTATTACAAGAAAATTTAACTCCATTAACCCCAGCGAGGCAACAAGTCGGGAAGTTAAATCAGGAAACTAGCCCTTTGCCATTGACATTATTAATACAGTAAACTTGTTAACAGCAAGCCCAGTCAATACCAAGGAGAAAGTTGGGCCACACCTTGTAGCATTCACTTCTTGTGGCTTCACCTCTCAGGACCCACAAGCCAGCATGATGAGTCATATGCTATTTGGAGGAAATATGGGGAGATAGCATTGTTGTTCAGGGAGAAACTAGAAGTCTCTAGCAAATAATTCTAATTACCTTGTCAAACTGCAAGTCCTTGCATTCAATATGGTGGAGTCATGATGGTTACAGTGGGATCAGACTGCTGCAATTGCGATGCACAGTTACACTCCTCAGTGTAATATTCTGAGAAAATCTGCCAGACATATTTTCAGATAATAAATTTTAGCAGTGTATATATTAACATTTTCACCCTTACAAACCCTGGCAGCAGTTATGTCATTTAAATGAGGGAATTCTGACAGTTTTGGTTTCTTGCAAAGTTCTTTCCATTCTGCATGTGAAGAAATTTGAAAACATTGGCATATTCATCAAAAGAACAGCTCTTCACCACCGCCACAAAAGGAAATGGAAATTCTCAGCCAAATATGATCCATCTAGCTATTTCCAGCTGGCCCAGTAGGACTATGTATTGTATTTAGCTAAATGTATTTAAACATTGCCTGAATCTGCATGATTTGTACATTTTCATGGGGACCAGAGGGGAAAGATGAGTCAGTAACAGGATGAGGTGGCACCCTCAATGATTTCTCTTCTGAAACCTGATATTTGTGGGGTTTCATTTTTTAAAGTAAAGACTTGGGGGAAGGGAAATCTTACACAGAAGGTATCATTCTGGCACCAGGAGAGGAGTTTAACAGCTTTATGCTCTAAGTGAAACTCATCTGCACTCAGTAACAGAGTTTTTTGTTTTGTTTATTTTATCCATTTGGTTTGGAATGAAACAATTTTTTTTAAAAAAGTCATTTTATTCTTCATTTTGTTTCATTTGGATTTTTTTTTTACAATTCTTTTCTTTTCTTTTTTTAGCTAGTGCTGACCAGCTGGCCCATGGGCCATGTTGGTACTTGGCCCGTGGGACGGGTCAGCACTTTTTTTTGTCACTTTTTGTTTTTTGTTTCATTCCGTACCAAAATGAAAAATGAAACAAAAAAACCATTTCATGCCCATCTCTACTCACTAACCACCTAAATGTCAGAAAGTATCTCAGTAAGTTCACCATTTTGTATCTTCCTTTGTAGCTCTTCTTCCTAGTATTTGGTCTAGCAGAAGTATATCAATACAACCTGGGTCTTGCACTACTGGTGTGTATGTGAGTTTGTGTGTATGTGAATTTAACCTGGTTTATCCCGTTTCTCTTTTGTCTTCTATGGGCTGCAAGTAGACAAATATTTTTGCCAGAAATAATTCTCAAGTTGTTGTGTGTTTCCATGGCCAGTGAATTTCCAAGGCTGAATAGGTATTTGAACCAAGGTCACCTGAAACCTAATCCAACACTCAACCTACTACCGCACACTGCTGTGGGTGTGCCCATTCCAAGTTATAGCTATTTGCTCTTGTGGGAATAATACTTTTCCCCCTGAAGAATTGATAAAGCAGAAATACTAACATCTAGTATCTCTAGAAGGGCATATTGGCAACTCTGTGACGCCTCCCCCCATTTGAACAGAGACTGAACTAGGGAGCTAGTGCATAGCCCTAGGGGGACATTTTTTCCTGCTTCCTATGAAGATAAGGAGCCTTTTTAGAAAAAGAGATAACAACCATAATTGATTTTTTTCATTGTTAAATAAACTACTTAAGTCAATGAATGGGTTCAGATGGTTTGGATAGTTAACAATAAGTTTTAAATACATCATCTTAATTCCATCTGAAAATGATGAGATGTTTGAATTTTGAATACATTCTAAATCAATAAAAGTGGGTGTGGTCCAGACTATAGATATTGCCTGTACATTTCTTTCACTAGATTCAATACAGTGTTTATCATAAGGTGCATGGGGACAATGGAAGTCAACTGGAGATTTTATTTGCTTGGTTGCAGCAGGGGTTCCTCTTTCTACCATAAAACATCTGGGAGGGATGAAAGTTTGAAGGAAAAAGCAGCCTACTGACAAACCCTCTTGGAGACTGAAACAACAATGTTAAGATGCCAATTGTGAATTGCCTAAAGCAGCACCATTTCCTAATGTCATTTAACTTGAATATGGCCCTCAAGTGCTATAATTCTATGGTCATGCACTCACTCAT
Source organism: Phrynocephalus versicolor (assembly GCA_023846285.1). Lineage (NCBI taxonomy): Eukaryota > Metazoa > Chordata > Lepidosauria > Squamata > Agamidae > Phrynocephalus > Phrynocephalus versicolor. The sequence continues at coordinate 46,496,814 of JAHTLZ010003526.1, read as the reverse complement.
TTCCAGTACTTCTAAAGATCAGCACAGCATGGTTGAAAGAGTAACTAATCACAGCCCAACTATAATCATGCACTAAATGGGATTAATAAGTAAACCTACTACCTCATGTAATTTTATGTTTTACTTTGGTTTGCATGGGTCATTAACATTCATTCAGGGTTTTACTGTGTTCCTTGATGTGTACTAATAATGTTTCTTGTGGTTACACAGAAGAATGATTTCTAAATAAGCCTGCAATAAGAAAAATGGCATAATTAAATCACAATAATTAACATGGATATTGGATTGCAATTTGGATAATTCATGCTTGCAAACAGAGGTTTTGTTCACATTAGGACCATAAATGTACTTTAAATAACTGTGACACTGGTAAACTTTCACAGACAGCATTCACATATACAGGACTTCAGATTCACTTCAAAAGCTTTTGAAATAACCTTTATTCTAGGTACAAGATAACCAACAGGTATATATTTTAGTGGCTATTCAGTGTCCCAGTATTAAAAGGAGTATTTCTGGTTTATTATATTGAGTGTCAGAATCTACTAAAATCAGCATTATCTAGTAGTGAAGGGTACTGACAATAGCCACACCTACTTGGTAGATTACCTGCCCTAGGAACTGGATAGGATATTTCTCTTCCCGGTTGTTTTACTGAACTTATCTGGAGCTTTTGATACTATTGACCATAGTATCCTCTCTGGGACGGGACTTCATACATTGTTTAATAAAGAATAAACAGTATAAAGAAGGTGATGCTAGGGATTAATGTTTGACACCCTGGCCACTGACCTGTGGGATCCTTCAGGGTTATGTTTTATGTCCTACATTATAATAGGGATGAGCAATTTGTTGTGGAACCTATTGGTTCCCAAATGACCCATGCGAGCCCAGGTGGTGTTCAGAAGCCTCCGAGACACAAACACCCAATCACTTACCTTGTTCTGACCCTGCAAGGAGCTGAGCTCCAACCAGGAATCAGGCTGCGACATCATCTTTGCTTGTTCCGTGGTGCTGGCCAATCAGGAGCTGTGCAGGGGCAAACATCATTCCGCCTCCCTGTCTGATTGGCCAGCACCATGGAGAAGGAAAGATGACATTGGAGCCTGCTTCCTTGCTGGAGCTTAGATCCATGTGGGCACAGAACAAGGTAAGTGATTGGCTGCTTGTGTGTCGGAGGCTTCCGAACACCACCTGAGCTCCTCCAGCCCTACTATTTAACATCTACATGAAATAGGTGGGAGAAATTATCCAGAGTTTTGAAGTTTGGCATCAATCACCAATATGCAGATGACATTGAACTCTACCTCTCCTTCCTGGCTGGGTAACGGTAGCACATTCTATGAGAGGCTCCTTATGGAAAGTGTCAGGAAACTTCAGCAGATCCAAAATGTAGCAGCTCCACTGGCTCCTAAACAGTTTCCAGGTACAATTCAAAGTGTCGATTTTAACCTATAAAGCCCCAAGTGGTCTGTACAAACTATCTCAAGAAGTATCTCCCATTATGATCATGCTTGGTTGCTAAGATGATCAGGAGAGGCCTTATTTTTGGCACCTTCACAGGTGTCTCTGACAGGGATACAGGAGAGGACTTTGGAACTCTGTCCCATAGGAGGTCAGACTTGCCCCATCTTTGCTGTCCTTCCATAATCAGAAAAAGATCTTTCTTTTCAGATAAACCTTCTCTCAGTAACTAGGGCATTGCTTTGACTGGATTTTTTTTATTATTTCTTGTATTTTCCATTTTTTGTTTTCCATTTCTGAAAGTGGCACTTCTTTCTTTCTATATTTGTTTACTTATTGTTCCTAGCTTTAATATTGCCTTTTAATGATGTAAGATGCCTCTTCATTTTTCTTAGGTTTAAATATTATCTTTATGTTTCTTGGCAGCTGTTTTCAAATTTAAATATTGTCTTTCAATGTTGTAAGCCACCTGGGTTCCTTTTCAACGAGAAAGACAGAGTAAATATATTTTAAATAAAATTAGAAAATAGAGTGGGGCGCTAGATGAAACACTATTAACACATTGACATTAAAATCACAGTCATTAAAAACATACAAAATCAGAATAAAATAAAACAATATACAAAATACATAACCTAGTTGGTCAGAGGTCTGGGTGAAGAGCCACATTCTGACATTGAAAGGAGGCCAACATTTTGGCCCTCAGGAACTGGGAAGGCATTTCACGATCCAAATACCATGGCAGAGATGACCATCTTCCATGTCTGAAGATATTGTTTTATTCCCAGACAGAAGAGGGTCTTCTTGATAGTTTGCAGTGGTCAGGCAGACAGAATATTGGGGAAATAAATGAGGGTAGGGAATGGTGTTGGAACTTGGACCCTTACAGATGCATTAAGCAGGAAAGGAAATTGGAAGCATTTGAAATGTGGATGCCTTGGACAGCCAGAGTCACTTATGTTGCTGTATTACAGCACATGAATAAAAAGCTAGAAATTCTCAATACCACAAAGAGAATAAAATTCCAATATTTTGGTCACATAATGTGCACTAACAGATACCATCTGCTGCAGGTTATCCTTGAAGGAAAAATAGATGGGAAGTGTGGCCCGGGGCATAGAAGAACATTCTGGCTTAAGAATTTAAGCCAATGGTTCACAGTGAGCACAGCTTCTCTATTTAGAATAGCTTTAGATAAAAATAGATTATGCTACTGATCACCAATGTTCTATGAGGATATGGCACTTAAAGAAGAAAGAAGAAGAATGGAATTCAGGTTATATTATGTCTATGGATCCTCTACCTTTCTTAGCTACTTTGAACTTCAATCTCAGAACAACCAGACAGGATGTCTAATAGTAAGGGACTGTGGGATTTGTAGTCCAATATTATTTGGAAGACCGAAGGCTCTTGATCTGGACATTACAGAGAGGAAATATACATGTGAGACATTTGGAACCGGTGGATATTTCGGGAGTTCTTTGTGCTTTGATGAGACACTGCAAAGCTAAATTAGTGTACACAAGAGGATAAGATGGAACCTGTGAAGTCTGAATTCACTTAAAATGCACGTACACGCAGGGCCCCAGAGACACCCCAGCTCATGCTGCAATATGAGAGAACCGAGCAAAAGTAACTCAGTGGAAAAAGCCAAAGGACACTGTCTTAGGTAAAGAACTTACATGTTGGAATGCTGTGAGATGTGTTCCTCCCTGTCCCACTTTCTTGCTGTGCAATGTATAATTTAAACATAGCAGTGAATAACTGAAGCCGCATGTGGTGCCAAAAAGCCTCAGTAATAGTCAATATGGTCAACCCTGTAAGATATTGATTCATGCTGTTCCTTTTAAGATGCTGATTCCACAGTTGTGCTACTCGCTTCCTTTCTTTCTCTGTATACTGATGGCAATCCCTGATCTGTTTTCTTTTTCCACTGAATATCTTTTGTGGGAAGAAAGAAGCCATGGCAAGGCAAGGAAAAGGCAAGGACCTCTCCGCTGAAAGACATATCTGGCCTATTAGTATTCCGGCTGCTCTTCTTAGCCAGTCACACCAATTTTCTTTAATTATTGCAATAATGAGAACACTTTCATTGGTATTTTCAGGAGGCTCAGAACAATTCAATACAAATGTCCTTTTGCATTTTCTGACTTTTCGGTAATGATAGAAAATAGATTGGCAGGAAAATTAACACATTTTGCTTGGTTTCACCATGCAGCTACAAATTAATGTTTCTTAGCTGTCCTTGCAATATTTGAACCGAGCACTGCCCCATATTTGAAGCAACATGTTTGTTATTGAGGAGAAATCATATCCAGGTCCATAAAGTAAACAACACTGGAAGAAGTATTATATACTATTGTCAGCATGAGGTCTCTCAACTTCATATTTAAATTGTAATTGGTTTCTGTGGACTACAGCAAAAGGAGGGAGTCTGCCTTTCTCCACTTGTATGTTGGACTGAAACAGCCACATTTTGCTTCAGTGTTTATATCTGGCTCCATCTTCCTTTCCTTTTCTGTCCCCCCCCCCAATTGTTTTACTGTACTCTCCTCAAGCAAAATGGGGGATGGTGGCTCAGCAGGCTAGAGCACTGAAAACTGTTGGCTACAAAGTGGGCAGCTCAGTGGTTTGAATCCCAGGTGCCACGCAGTGGAGCGAGCTCCCACTGATAACCCCAGCTCCTGCCAACCGAGCAGTTTGAAAGCATGTAAATGCAAGTAGATAAATAGGTACCGCCATAAAAAGCGGGAAGGTAACACAGTGTTTCTTTGCAACCATGCCAGCCACATTGCCATGGACTTGCACAACACTGGTTCTTTGGCTTGAATATGGAGATGAGCACCACCCCTAGAGTCAGACATGACTATCACCTTTTTTTACCTCAAGCAAAAGGACTGTCTTTTGTGTTTTGTAAAGTTCTCTGTGTACTGATCAAGGCTGCATAACTTGTCCTATGGACAAGAGGCTACAGTTAGGGCAGAATCTGGGGAAACAGAGTGGTATCCAATTGAAGTCATAAAGAAAAGAAACCAAGAAAAAATAAATGGCCAGCTCCAGCAGCAACAGGTCAGGTTAGGAGGCTGTGGAGACTTGGAGTGGCTCCTTAAAACAATGACTAAGATACGGGATAACAACCAAGTCCTTAAAATGTGGCATGTAATGGGCATGAACCTGATGCCATACTAAGTATCCTAAGAAAAGTAGAGCAATGGAGAGGTTCATAATCATACTACAGGGTTTCAGGGTGGCTCAAAAATCTTAAATATCACTTCAGCCTAAAGAGACACATTTTAGTATTTATGCAAATGCTCACAGTTCATATTCAGGGGGGAGCCATTCTTTTCAGCCCTGAAGCTTCAGTTTTCCCACTGTGAAAATTTAGACAGCTCTCGTACGCTAAGTCCTTGTCAGCCCTACTAATATTTATTCATTCCATACACATCCCAGTCAAAGCATATAAGTTGCAGATCTTTCTGATTTGGAAGCTATTAAGATTCATGACCCCCTTAGCTATTTACTCTGTGGTCTAGGCGCCTTTGCCATCAGCTTACAAATCATTACTGTTCAAATATTGCCCTGTCCTGTATCCATTTGTAGTCCATCAAAGAGCAGTTAAGATCTTTAATGCATTCATTTATCTTCGAGACACAGGTTATTAGGAGAGACAACCCAAGAGATGGGATAGGAGACTTGCTTTCACAGAAAATTCTTTTTAATTCCAGATTAATGGTTGTTTGCTTGAAGACCCCTCTCTGATGATCTCCCCCACCCCCCACAATCAAAAACAAGGGGGAGGGGTGAACCCTCTCCACTTCAAGATTGACTGGTACAAGGATGATGAAGAAAACAGACTTCTGGGTCATTAGGAAAATACAGACCACCATGTCAGGAAGAACAAAAAGACCACACTGCTTGTCACACTCTGGCTTGGGCTTTCACAAGAAAGGGTGGGGAACAGATGGAAATAAATAAATTAAGAGTCATAATATGTTATCCACAATTTATAAAGCATGCCTAAAATGGCCAGAACGTGACCCTTATCCAAATTTGGGAAGATGGCCAGGTTCATTCCCCAAATTATCACCTGCTGTGCTTTTATTTGCACCTGAAAATCCCATTTACTATAGTAAATATAGTATACTACCAAGGGACCATCACACAGTAGTATAGTATATACCTATGTTTAAAGTCCTAGATTCACTGTATAATTGCTGAGGTAGTGTGCCATAAGGTTGCTTCTGACTTACGGTGACCCTTTAAATCACTGCACTCTAGAAGGTGATGTCAAATGGCTCACACGTCTAATTAAAAGGATTAGGCAGCAGATGCTGCTATCAACATATGGTGGTATGGTGAGGCTACCTGGGCTATTGACCAGATTGCCCCCGAGCACCTCTTCCAATGCCTAGCCCACCCTTTGCCATATTTCATGGCTGAATAGCGGGTGATGAAGCAGGAGTTCAGAGGAGGCTTGAGTGCAGATGGAGGAAAGATTGGATGGTGTTTAATCGGGCTGCAGTTCGCTTGCTGACCAGGTGCTATGTTCGAGCGATTAAAGACACTAAAAGATCTTATGTGTCCCTGCGTATTGGAGGGGTCCTGAACTGCCAGGAGGAATTGTTCCAGGTGGTTCACAACCTGGGCTTCCTCCCAGTGATTTAACTAGTGCAGTGATGGCCAAACGTCAGCCCTCCAGATGTTTTGGACCACAGCTCGCACAGTCCTTTGTCATTGGCAATGCAGGCTTGGAATTCTGGGAGTTGTGTTCTAAAACATCTGGAGGGCCAAAGTTTGGCCGCCACTGCACTAGTGAGTAATTTGCAACCCAATTTAAATCTAAAATAGAGGCTATCCAGGCTGGGCTGGATTCCAGTTCCACGAATCTGTCCCCTAGTATTGCTGGTGCTTCACCCCCTCGCTCTTCTCATTTTGTTGAGTTTGGCACTGTAACAGCTGTAGAGGCCTCCAGGATGCTGGTCCATTGCCAGCCAGTGGCCTCTCTGCTCAACCCTTGCCCTTCCTGGTTAATTAAGAGTTCTGGGGGGAACATGCCAGAATGGGTCTCCCTTATCATTTTCATCTCCTTCAGAGATGGGATTCTCCCGCTCACCTGAGGGAGATGGTAATAAGTCCTGTCCTTAAAAAACCTGGCCTGGCTATGGACAAGCTGAACAATTATCATCCATTAGCCAGTGCACCCTTTTTTGGGCAAGGTGGTTGAATGGGTCACCACCATTCAGCTCCAGTCATTCCTGGAGGAGGACCGCATTCTTGATCTATTCCAGTCTGGATTCAGGCCATATCATGGGTCTGAATCAGCCCTGGTTGCATTGCAAGATGATCTGCTGAGGGGTTACTCAACCCTGCTGGTCCTCCTCAGCTTGTCCACAGCCTTTGATATTATCAACCACAGTATCCTCCTGGGCAGGCTGTCAGAAGTAGGGATTGGTGGCCTCGCCTTGTGCTGGCTCTACTCCTTCCTCCGCATCCAGAGGACAGCACAACTCTTACTTCTTTCATAGAAAGAATTATTGTTTCTGCAAAGGATGGGAGTCAACAGAGATCTTTAAAATGCTGGCAGATCATTGCTAATTAACAGTAATCTCAGCATGCACATCACTTGTATACAATGTGATGAAGACATGTGCTACTTGATTAAAGGGATAATCAGTAGTAATTTGCTGCTGTTGATATTGTCATACTTTGCACTTTTGCAGCTCTACAGCAGGTTTTCCTCTAGAAGGCCTTAAAGGACATCTGGGAATCACTGCAACATCAAACTTTTTTGCAAGTTGGGGACAGGAGATACCCACCAAGGACTCTTACTCAGTGTTAAGGATGCTGGAAGCTTACACCCCCATGCAAAAGGGATTTAGAAGGTGTGTCAAGGGCTTCCTCTGATGGTTGGTGATCAATCTCCCTGAAGACTCAGAGAGGTGTGGGGTTTCAAAACAAAGACATACAACAATGGGCCATATTTGCTGGCTTCTTTGGAGAAAAAGCATTTTAGCTTTGATGTGGTACATCCATCAGTGCTTAGAGGTGGACTGAAGTTCCATAGCTCATTTAATTGTGTTTTATGAACAGCATGAATGGCAGCACTCAATGAATCTATCCAGGCAAGAGGGTAGAAATGGAGAAAAACGTAATCAGTACTCATGAGAATCTCCCTGCGAGAGAAAAGTATGGGTCATAAAGAACAAAAAGGGGGTGAAACCCAAAGCTTTCACTAGCCATTTCAATTCTTTATATATAGCACAGTTGGCTTTTCAATCTGTCCCTCACCTCCTGCAAGCAGATCCGCAAGTTCTATGCTCCATTGTTCACAACTTTTTCAATTACAGACTCCATACCACTGAGGCTTAAGAACAACAAGACTAGCCATATTCCTTTTAAAACAGTCATTTTATTTTTCATCAAGGGAAACAAAAAGAATCCTCCTACTCTTTGAAAGCATTTTAAAGTCAAAATAATTGATATTGAAAACTGGGCTGAATACAGATGTGACTGTATCATCCCGGTTGCAGCGAACAAAGCCAGGTTAGGATTGTCTCTTTTGTTCAGATGAATGGATCACAATAAAAGGAAAATCACCGTGCAGTGGAAAGGCAAAGGAGCTTTTGAATCTACCATCTAGTTTTTTACTCCTAATTTGTTCAAAAGAACTCTTCACAATACCTTCTGCTAATCCCCAGTGCCTTTTGAATAAATATTTTTGTGGCCAGTAGAAATCATTAATCAGATTTTTCAGATTTTTTTTAAAAATGCAAAATAATATTTAAATGAGGATATCCAAATATTGAGATGGTCAGTTTTTGCTTACTAGGTTAAAGAGGACAACTAATTCAGGCCTAATAACAATGTGATGTAACCTCAATATTAAGCACCAGAACACAATGGCACCAGTAAAAAACATTGATAGGAGCTACAGGCTGTTGTACAGTATTTTTCATTGGGTTTAAGCAGCCCAACCAATGGTCAAGGATAGGGATGCAAGTTATCAGTTGCCTCTCATCTCAAAAAATACATAGTGGAACTGGAAAAGGTGCAGAAGAGAGCAACTAAAACAATTAGTGGGCTGGGGGACCTCCCTTATGAGGAATTATGGATTATCGATCCATACAGTGTTAAGACTCAAGTGTCATATTACAAGAACTGATTGGAATCAGCACTAAGGAAGAACTTAAGGCACAGTTCAGAAAGGGTTGTCAGCAGTTCTGGCTTCAGAAAGAAAGATATACCTGTTGCTTATCCTGCATTATGGACCAAAAGTTTTTGATAGCTTTTTCATCTTCATACCTCATGGAAAGGAGGTTAGCGCAGTTGCCTAACTTCTTACAAAAAAAGGAAATAGATTGCAAATCACTGAGCGTGGATATTTAAGTCTATATCTCACTAATTTGAAGCCAAATATTGAACAATTGCTATCAGAGTATCAGGCTCATCCCTCCAATTACAGCATTATTTGTGTATTAATTTTATGTAACAATTTTACTAGATTCTGATTTGTTTCATTCCAAATCCAAATATTTACTTGCATGTTGTGTCTTTTCAATAAAGGTATGAATAAACATTGTACATGTTTTCCTTTCTTACAATTGCCCACATTACAAAAAAACCTATCAAAGTGACTAGCACTGTGTCAGTGGTCAAAAACACATTTGAAGTTAATAAGTTTAGAAAAATTCAATATTAGACAGGCAAGTGGTCTATGGGACAAAAATTTTTGGGAACCTCTGGGCTAGCTCAACACTGTATTTTGTTATTTTTGTTTTTTTGTATTAGATGAAGATAGAGATAAATAAACATGAACATAATATTGATGGGGGGGAAACCAAGCAAATATGAAAATATGAAAACAATCTCACTGAAGCTGAGAAGGGAAATATGAAACATTTGGTGCAAAATATTGGGAAATAATTGTTTTTGAGCTATGTAACATGGCAGGAAACAAGCAATGTATTTGTTTTAATTTGTTAGCTTTAGAAAATAAAAATTTATTTAAAAAAGAATCTATAAAATTGTTTGGCTTGCCCTCTGAGACAGTGATGTGCTTTATGCACTCACATCAAGGAAAGAGAACAAGACAGGAAATGTCTGAGGAAGTGAACTTTGGTAATAAAATTGTCAGTCTTTGAAGTGCTAAAATACTTTGGCTTTTTCCTCTTTCTTTCTTTCCTATGTTCATAATAATATTGCATGAATAAACTCAAAGAGCACTGCTAATGCAGAAAATGATAAGAGCTGCTGCTCTGCTGCATGGACCTCCACAGGTCAGAAGCACTGAAGAACATGTTTACATCTCTTTCAACAGTCAGCCAATGGCAGGAGCCATTATGGTAATCAGAATAGCTTCTTGTGCTCAGTGCCATTCACAAAGAGATGCCAAGCCAGGGAGATCTCAGAAGCTGAATGCTTCATTCATTGGTTAACCTCTCCTAAACCGACAGCATTTCTTAGTGTGATTGGGAGCAAGAGCACCCCGCCTGATACATCTGTGTCAGATTTGATGCTGATGTGAAGTCCAGTTTCAAAGTTTTAATTTTTTTCATTCGGCTACTCTCATTTTCAGAATTGCCTTGTAGAATATAGATTTACTCCGATGACGCCATTTGATGGATGCATAGAAAGTAGAAGCTAGCACACATCCACCCACTCCATGCTGTCATCTAAATGTACACACATCCTTCTCATGAACAAAACACAATCCGGCACCCAGGAAAATCTCATTTCCTGTCATTGGTAGGCAACTACATAGGGATTCGAGAAAAGAAGTGAAAGCTAACATTTCAGTCACTCACATCCTTCTCGGGGTGAATTGCACAGAAATCTGTATAGAGAACAGAGTCATCTCTACTGTATCTCTGTATTAATTACCAATGATTAAGAGAATTGTTTGAAGGCTCTGGAATATTGTAGATTATGTTAATATCATCAAGCTATCCTTTAAAAAAGACAAATTGTCATCAAAACATTGACTGAAGCAATTGACTCAGTAAATTGAGTTTGAGTACCTGAGTTCAACACCTTAAGTAACTGTCAACAGTTTAAAGTGATTGTGTTAAATGATGTGCTTACATGTGAGTGTGGATATAAAAATTATACGGAATAAAAAGACATATTCTTCCCAAAGAAAATTTAATGCAGAGAAAATGTTATGCAGGCAATATTAAGTATCTCTGTACCTTTTCTCCACCACCCTTCACCCCCCCCTTTTTTTAAAGTCGACTATTAGTTCTCTAACCCTGGTGGCATCATGGTCAAGGGCCATTGCTGGGGGGCTTTTCACTTTTCAGCATAGAAATACCAGAAATGATTTAATCTCTACCCTGATTTATCTTTCAGGATTGTGGCTGTGTTGAAGATTGGCTCTTGAATGACCTGGTTCTACCTTGACATTAGATGTTCTCTGCACTCCTTTTGGCTCTTCAGCTAGAGGTCTCAGCGAGCACAGCAGTTAAGCAGGCAGATTGTTCCATTGCTATATTTCTGGGGACAGCAAAAAAGTATTTCTCTTGAAGAAGGGTATTGTTTCTATGTCTAGCCCCTTTCAGCCAGTGCATCTTTGAATTAGAACTGCACTCCCTGTGGGCACTGTAAACAAAATTTCAACAGCCAAAGGCAACCATATTTTTATTTGGCCAATGTAAAAGTCACAACTCAGTGTGCAAATCTTCCAGTTCTCCAGAATTCTTCATCAGAGTAGATGTTAGAGAAAGTGAGGGTGGAAGGGGCAGTGTGTTAGCTGTTGAGGCAGCAAGTGTGATTCTTTGTGAAAAATCTAAGAACTGTTTGCAGATGGTTTGTTGGGTTCATATGTTGTATGTTATCTCATACAAACCCCTGAAAGGTTACAAAAAAGTGGAATGCATCTTTCATATTAGAAATGTAGCTGCAGCATTATAAATGTTTGTGTTTTTCTTTTATACAATACATTCTGGTGTCACCTTGAATGTGTGCTGTAATGCAGCTTTGCATACTCATAAAGCACAGCTTCTGGCTTCGCCCTTCGTACAGTAATCCCAGCAAGGAATCCCATAATAAGCAAATCTTTGCCCTTTAATAAAGGCCAGCGAGTAAGTGAATCCTGTTTTCCCCTTCACTTGTGTGTCTTGGAGAGTTTCCTGCTAGCTAGTCCCATTTCCTGCACTTGGATTCCCTTTGAAAGTGTTGAAGAAGGCCTGAGCATGGTTTGTTGATTCATTTGAAATTGATACCTCCTGACTGTAGAAGGAAGGAAGGAACAAAGATTACTTTGCATTCCAGTTCTATTGGACTATGGATGGGAAACTGACAGTTTTGCTTCCTCCTACATCAGGGGTGCCCAAACTTTTTGTAAGGAGGGCCAGATTTGGTGGCTGAGAATGTGTCAGGGGCCAATTGCTCCCCAATCCTGCCACCCCACTGCAAGCCCCACCCACTTTCTTTAAAAAAAATGGGGTGAAGGAGGGGGAGGGAGGGGTGGGCCAGCCAGTCGCGGGCCACTCAGAATGGCCTGGCGGGCCGGATTTGGCCCCCGGGCCGGACTTTGGGCAGGCCTGTCCTACATCATTAAATTTGTTCTGTTTAAGGTGCTCCAAGGGTCTTGGGTGCTTTTTGGGGGTAGCAAATGATTAAAATGGCTTCCTACCCTGTGGGAAAATATGAATAACAAGTGTGCAGGGTTGAGAAAATATTTTGATTTTATTGTCTTCAGCACGGGTGGAAAGTCTAAAACCTCGAGGGTTGTTTTGCACCCTGTGCATTAAGATGTTTGCAAATTTTGATAATTAAAAAAACATATATTCTTTGAAAGGAGAATGGAACAACTCTGCAAGGGCCGCTCCTTCTAGAATGTGACAGCATGCTAGAGAAGTAACCAGAAGCCAAGTTTGGAGATGCTTCTTTTGGGCCTCCAGCACACAGAGTTTTCAGCTGATATAACCTATGGCTAGGGATTCTGTAGTCTAAAAAGTAATCTTCTAAGCACCAGCTAGAAATAGTCATTTTAAAATACTGTCATTTTCAAAAACAGTGTGATGATGCAATTTTGTTATCCAGGATTATGGCCACCATATAATACCAACCCTGTACTGAGGCATAGGTGGGGACTCCCTGAATAAAAAAGGAGACAATGGGATATTTTCTTCCAAAAAAAGAAAAAAAGTTTGTACTTAATTTTGTTTAAAAGAAACCATTTATTTTCCAATCTTTCATCGATAGATTTACTTCTAGATGTTGCTGTCATCTATAGTTTGGTGCCCTGGGACAAAGCCCCAGCAGTTCCATCCTAGGGCATTTGTACACGACCCCTAAACTCCGCCGCAAATGGCTCCCAGCTCCGGAGCTTAAAATTGTTCCCCCACCAGCTCCAGAGTTTACAGATAATTAAGTGCGACCACACCCACCTAAGCGCGTCCCAGCGCACTTTTCAGGTACCTGCTCTCCGGAGGTGAAAATTCCTGATGCGGATATAATGTAGTGACTGCCGGGCTCTCCTTGCTTCTGTTTGTTCTTTTTTTTGCCTCCCGCCCCTTTAAGAGATCTGAATGCAGTGCCAGGACGGTAGAACGGAGGTGAGCGGCATTCTTTTCTTCCTTTTTTTCTCTCCCCCCCCTCACGCAGCCAGCAGCCAGGAGTACAGAGGGGATGGGAACACAGGAACAGCGACAAACCCCTAAGATCTCTGGTCTGAATTTAAGTGGCCAGCGGATCTTAGGGGTCGTGTGAAAAGGGTTCTAGTTACAGCTCTGGTTTATATACAGTAATAATAATCCACCTCTTGTTTACTTAGGACAGAAGTGATTGAAATACAGTGAAAACACCCAAACCCACACACCTAGACACACCGCCACCACCATTTCCATATTTTAGGAACATATAAGCCTTCTAATGGCTGCTCAAGTTGTGAAGAATGTTCTCTGCTCTCAGTTCCTTTAAAATTAGAGACTCCAATTGGCTGATCAAAACAGACCATCTTTTTCCTCTAAGGTTGAGACAAGAATGCTTGAATTTTAGTGGTATCCTTTATTTTTTATGCTGTTACTCTATTTGGATGTTACCTGCTTTACACAAACTGAAGTAAATTATCCTGGCTGAGCATTGCTCTAATAATCACGATTCCTCCCTTAGCTCCAAGAAAGAATATTACATTAGAAAAGCAAAATAACAGAAGGGAAACAGTAGAAACAGAAAGTGGAATTATTGGTTCTGGTTTTGGCTCTTACTAGCATTTTTTTAAATGACATAATTAAACCTTTCAATTGAAATAGAAATGAGTCTCTTTGATAGCTCATTGAAGACTTCGTAGATTATAACTCTATATCAATAGTTAGGAGTCACGATGACCAAGTATTGCCTCTAATATCTGAAACTCTGTTTTTCAGTTTCAGGGATAAAAGTGTAAGAATAATTTTGAGCTTGATTTGTGAATTTCCCACAAGCTGGCCTCTGTAGTACAGTGGTACCGTGTATAAAGGAATTAATTCATTCCAAATGAAATTATGTTAAGCAAATTTTCCTTTATACAAATTTCCCATAGGAATGCATTGAAAACAGAGTGATCTCATTTTTATGTTGTACAGATTCGCCCCATAGGCAATTATGTTAAGCAAATTTCCCCTATTTCTGGAATTTTTTATGTTGTACAAATTTTATGTTGTACAAACTGTTTGTTATACAAGGGTCCACTTAGCAGAATGCTGGACAGGATTGGTTTGAACTCTTCTTATGTTTAAGATATTTTGGTGATTCCATGTAAGTGTCATCAGCTGGTCTATTATTTAAAAGTTGCTTATAATACTGTATCAGCATTCCTCCCTGAGGACTTATACAGTACATCAGATTAAACTTGCTTAAGGGCTTTAACATTTATTTATTTATTTATTTATTTATTTATTTATTTATTTATTTATTTATTTATTTATTTGGCTTGCTTTCTCTGAGTCTAAAAGTGTTAATGCCAAATTTAGAGTGGAAGTTTTACACCTCTCTCTGTAGACTGCAAGCCTCTCTCTGCAAACTGTAGACTTGAGGGCCTTAAAGAGAATACAAGACACTGCTGCACAAGGCTCTCAAAATTGTGTGAGTATGCAGACAGGGGCCTGCTAGTTCCGTTCATGTACTACACCTGGGCTGAAATTCTGTTGTGCAGCTCCTTGTGCACAGTAGCAATGCCATCAACATCATGAGAAAATTGACTCTGGTTAAGGACTTCCAGGCAATATGGGGGTGCATATGACTCCATCACATTGTGTACAAATGTGAGATTTCCTTAGCACCTCTGTGCCTGAAGTGTCCAGAGAAGCTTTCACCTTTTAGCCACCTTCATTTCGGCACCAAGATAACAATATATCAATACAAATTTTACCTTTATGCAATTAAAATCATAGGCCATATTTTTAACTTGGTTATGTACTGTCAATTTGGAACCAGTTTACAGTGACCCTAACATGGCTTTCAAGGTATCTTCTCTGTTGAGACATCTTTGTCTTCAAAAGAGATGATGATGTATACATATTAGATAGTACCTTGTAGGCATTTTGAAGAAGATAGGTTATTTGCTTTGCTTTGCTTTTTTCTAATTTGTTTAAATGTGACTCTAATTAATACACTAGCTGTGCCCCAGATTTATCTCTTGCAGTAGGAGATGGGGAAGGTTGTGGTAGTACAGAGCCTTCAATGCAGGAAGGTTGAGCACTTTTCTCTCTGGGCCTGGGAGACACGATAGGGAAGCCCTTCCAAGCAGAGGGTGTAGCATGACAGAAAAGAAGAGCACCTTTGCCACACACAGAGCCTTTTCACACGACCCCTAAGATCCGCTGGCCACTTAAATTCAGACCAGAGATCTTAGGGGTTTGTCGCTGTTCCTGCGTTCCCACCCCCTCCGCACTCCTGGCTGCTGGCTGCGTGAGGGGAGGGAGAAAAAAAGGAAGAAAAGAATGCCGCTCACCTCCGTTCTGCCGTCCTGGCATTGCATTCAGATCTCTTAAAGGGGCGGGGGGGCAAAAAAAAAAAAAAACAGAAGCAAGGAGAGCCCGGCAGTCACTACGTTATATCCGCATCAGGAATTTTCATCTCCGGAGAGCAGGTACCTGAAAACTGCGCTGGGACGTGCTTAGGTGGGCGTGGTCACACTTAATTGTCTGTAAACTCCGGAACTGGTGGGGAAACAATTTTAAGCTCTGGAGCTGGGAGCCATTTGCAGCGGAGTTTAGGGGTCGTGTACAAATACCCTCAGTGCTCCACTGCCTGAGCAGTGCCTGAAGCAACAGTGCATTGCTTAGTAAACGGATTGGCTCATCCAGAGAATGAGGCTGTACGCCCCTAGACTTTGCACTGTCAGTGGTTTTAAAGGAGCAAGAGGAGAATATGAACAAGAAGTCAGGGCATTGTAGGGAAGTCTTAGAAACACAGTTGCTGAATCAGCTTTAATTTCTTTTATAATCGAGCTGACCACAAACACTCTTGCACCACGTTTAATGAGCATCAGGCAGATTAGTTTCCCTGACAAAGGTCAGGAAATGCACATTTTAATTGGGTTTCTAATGGAGAGGCTAGCAGTCCATTTTATGCAGGAATTGCAGCTGGACTGGATATTACATTTTAATGTAAAGTTTATATACCTGATGTTGTTTGAGATATAAATAGACTGACTGGAAAATTTGCTGCATGCCAAGAAAGTAGTTGATGGTTTGCATCATATTCACTGGCATTACAGAGAAGAGAAACATTTCAAAATGCTTGAAAATATTCACACGTTTTTAAAAACAAAATCAAAATCCCTACACTAAACTGTGAAATGCCAATATATAGTGTTTTTGGAGACAACTACCTTTGTGAAATACCTATTTTCACATGGCCTGTAAGCATTTCTAGTGAAGGATATAAATTTCATACAATTTATACTCATTTAGAAATCTGTTGGAAATAACTCATTTACACATGCATTTGTATAACTTCCAGAACTCGGTGCCCAAAATATTCAAGTAGCTTCATATGTTCATACTGGATAGTTTGCTCTGTATAGACTGCTCCTGAAATGCCCCACCAATCCGCAGAGGGAAAGAACTACCTCATGCAGACAACCTTCCTATATAGTAGCCCACTGGCCAGGAGTAACTCAAACTCTCCTGCTACTTTAAATGGGCAACAACGTGGATCCTGCCACACCCCAGTCTGTACTGCAGCTACTCACATGTTCTCAACCTGTGGGTCCCCAGATCTTCCTGGTCTTCAACGCCCAACAATCCTGGCCAGCGCAGCTAGTGATGAAGACTTCTGAGAGTTGTAGTCCAGGGACATCTGGGGACCCACAAGTTGAGAACCACTGTATTACATGATCCTACAGCATTGGTGGTGAGGACAAAATGGCCCCGGGCAAATCCTCCTGCCCTGCTGTCCAATGCAGCATGTTGTCTCTTGTTGTAGGCAGAGGTGCCTCCATTATCATTCTTCTAAGCGGCTAATGCTAAAGAAGAAGGAAGAAGCAAAGGGTGAGCAGCTTTGCTTAAATTCTGTCTGTCTGTCTGTCTGTCTGTCTGTCTGTCTGTCTGTCTGTCTGTCTGTCTGTCTGTCTGTCTGTCTGTCTGTTATGCCTGATTCCAACAACCCCTTGAAGCCAAGGCATAATGGAAGAGTGTGTTTTGTTTTATATCCTACTGCTGTTGCTCATCTGCTATGTATCCAGCAGACAACCCTAAGGCGCCCTTCCCATAATCTCTAATTCACCAATAAAGTAACTGCGGAACCCATCAACATATCACATGTCCTTTATTTCTCCTTCATTGGTGGTCACATATACGAGTGTTTATGAAGTGCTTTTTACTTCTGATTAGGGATTGGGGTTGGGTGCCGCCCCTTGTGTGGCTGGTTGGTACAACAGTGGCAGAAAGCTGCCTGCAACAACAGCTCTCCGAGGGACAACAGACTTATCTGGGGGGTGGCGGTAGTGGCTGGGAAAGGCGAGGCAATCCATTTGCTGCTCCATTGATCTGCCACCTGAAGTGACTGCCTTGGTGAGCCCAATGCCCAACTCCTCCTCTTGGAAGGCAGGGTTGTCTTGTCATGCAATCTATCTTGCACTCACCAATTTAACTTGGCACCAGTGGATGCCATGGAATATATTGTCTTTACGCTATTGTGAAGGAGAAACTATACTGGGGTGTATTTTGGTTTATGTACACAGAACAAAGGTGAGTACCTTCAATATTTATTTTAACTCACACAGCAAAAATATCATCACACAGCCTTCTGCATGGGGGGATTTTTTTTTTTTATATTAGACAATATAAGATCGCCAGTGCTGTTTTTATTTAGTCCATTTAGCATGTACCAAAGAGGAACTACATAAAGAGGTTACATAGTGATATCTAGTTCTAAAACCAATAAAACCACACATCAATATGTAGTCTAGACAGTAGGGTTGTTGTAGTATATCCAGAGAATGAGGCTGTACGCCCCTAGACTTTGCACTGTCAGTGGTTTTAAAAGAGCACTTATTTGTGGGAATTGTCTGGCTGCAGCAATGTCCAGACAATGGATATACTATTGATATTCAAGTTCTTGAAATACATTGCATGGGTCAACTTGCCCTTGTCTGTGCATAATGTTCAAATATGGATGTTGGAAAGAGAACAAGGGGGATTGATTGGTTTATTGGTTGCTAGTTTTGCCTTAATTGTCCTCTGAACGGGTTTTCAGAGATACCTCTCTGGTCCAGAGCTTCAAATAATTTTAAACATTATCTCTCCAGTGGCATTTACTGGCTGGATGTAACATATGGGGTGTCTGTCTCATAGGTGAGATGTCCCTGGTGATTCAACCTACAGAAACTCTTGTAGGAGTGGAGAAGCTCTGGTCCTCCAGATGTCATCACAGTATAATTCTAATTACTGTTGACAGTGCTAGCTGAGGCTTATGGCATTTGGGATCTAATAACATTTCATTCTGGACATGATGATCTTAGGGTTTGGACCTGATGATCTTTAGGGGCTCTAAAAGCTCTACCATTTGATGAATGTCTTTTACCTCAGTTTTTTGTTAGCATCTTTTCTGCCTGCACAGGGGACAAGTACAATGCATGAGCTAATTCACAAACACATCTGGAAACAATGATGGAGGATTGAATCTGACCTTTGTGCTAAAAGAGTTTCCATTATTGTTATACAATATCCATCTTCAAAACAAAATCAATACCAAATAGCAGTACAGAACAATATAACTAAATGGAGCCAGTATACACTTACATATACAGTAGCACCCCCGTATCTGCTGATTCACCAACCGCAGGTTCAGTTATCTGCACTTGGTGATCAGTGGGGTGGGCATGGGGTGCTGGGGGTGAAATCTGCACCTCACGGCCTAGCCCTTTTGTCACTGGCAAGCCACCATGCCCTGCAGCTGGGCAGAGTGGCAGATTGGGTCCACTGCCCTGGAAGTTTTGAACTTCCTGCTCAGTCTGCCACCTGAGTGGGAAGTTCAAAACCTCTCCAGACCCCATGCCCAGTCACCACTTCTAACTCCTTCCATGGCATGTTCCTGTAGAGCTCCTTGCCCTTGGCTGGTGCTGTACCAAGGGCTTATCTCTGCCCAGATGCCCCTGCCTTCCCAGCAGGGAGTTGAACCCTGCATTGCCATTGCTGCTGCCACTGCTGCCGCTGCCCTCCTCCTCCTTCCGAGATCTCCGGCTCTCAGGGCTCGGCAGAGCTTTTTAAGGTGGACTGGAAGAGGGCAACTAGCAACCTGTGCAGCCATTCTGTGCCCTCTTGCTCCCAACCGGCAATCCTTTGGATCCAAAAGCAAAGTCTCCTGGGATCTCTGGCTCCAAGCCATGGGTGGACCCGATTGTGGGCTGTGCAGAGCTTTTTAAGGTGGACTGGAAGAGGGCATCTAGCAACCTGTGTGGCCGGTCTGTGCCCTCTTGCTCCCAATGACTTTGTTTTTGAATCCATATATCATTATCAGTATTTTTCTGCAAAATTCTCTTTGTGTGAAACTATGAAGAACTATGAATAAATATTTTATTCTTTTCTCATAACAGTGTCTCTGAGTGAATTATTGAGTCAGAAAGTGCCATTTGTGAAGAAAGCCATAAGTCTACCGTGGGAGACTAGAAGCAAATTCTGCTCTACAGGTTGCTGCACTTTTAATGCAGAATAGTTGGGGTTTATAAGGCACAAACCCTTCATGATCTGCCAGTAATAAGTCCTGGAGTGATTTTTCACCCGTAGATGTCAATTATAAATATTTACAGTTAATATGACCAAAATATTTTATTTACATACAAAGAGGAATATGCTTCCTAGTATTTTAGGAGATCTTTTTTAACTAGAGTTAAAAGTGCAATAATTCAGTGACAAATATTGAATTTTACAAATTAGGCTTCCCAGGATGAGTCATTAGCATAGCTGTCATGTGTTCCCCATGGCCGCCTGGGATGGGGAGCTCCAGGGAAGTGGGGCGCTGGCAGCCAAGCCCTTCAGCTAGGGAGTGGAGCCTCATTTGCATACAGGGTTCCCAGAATCCCTTGTGGTGGTTTCAAAATGCTCACTGTGACCTAGGTGTCGTGGCTTTCTAGGGGATACATATACCAATCCAGGCAGCTGGTGGCATGTGGGTTAAGGGTTGCACAGGGAGAAGTGCTCTCTGGCAGGCCACTTGGTGGCCAGCCACATGGCTACCCAGCAGCATCCGGAGCTCAGCCGCCCACCACTGGAAATGCGGAACATTTCAGGGAAAAATAATTTTTCGGGAAGACGGTGGGAAAGAGTGATTGATCCGTGAATTTCCCGCCAAAAACATGACACTTGACAGGTCTGGTCATTAGATGATTTGAAACATACAACATATTGTTTATTAAGATGTTTATTAAGCACTAGGTCTTGGGCTGTGAAATGCAGCTGGCTACTGGCTCACTAGTTTAGCTGGGGAAGCAAATGGGATTTGTTTCTACACCTAATGAAGAATTAAATTCATTGCAATAAAGGCAATAAAGCTTGTGAAATGAAACAATAGAATTCTCATTAACATAATGGAGGATTAAGCTTTTAAGGGTGCACAACATCCAAAGTAAATGGATGTTATTCAAAACACCTGATCAATTTTAATCTAAATATTGTGGTTTTCTAATTGAGGTATGTGGAAAGTCATTGCAGTCAAATTCTAAATAATCATTATGCGCCTTTGGAGACACTTGGGAGGGCACAACTCACCCTGCATCATAAATTTGCATATTAGTGAGCCTTGTGGTGTCTGGGAGTAGAAACATATGCACAGAACCATGGATGCCTTTTTAAAATGTGTATGGCCACACATTCATGCTGCAAATTTCATGACTCACTTTTTTTCAATGAGAAATACATACAGGAAGTGCATATACGTTATATTACAGTACAGTGGACCGTCGTATAACAAGCAGTTTGTTTATATAAGCAAAACACTTTTTAATAGAGATGGGCACGACTCAAAAAAATGGTGTTTCGTTTGTCGTTTGGTCGTTTGGGGGTCCGTTTCGGTTCGTTTTCGTTTTCGTTGGGTTTTTCCGCAATTTTTTTGTTTTTGTTTTTGTTAGGTAACGAAATAAAAAAACGAAAATGAAAATGAAAAATTTCTGTTTCGTTAGCATTCTTTTCAGCTGAATGCATCTGCTGCAACGAAAATGAAAAACACAGCAATTTTTTTCATTTCGTTTCCATTTCCGTTTTGTTTCTGAAAAAAATTTCATTTTCGTTTTCGTTATGTAATGAAACAAAAAAATGAAAACGAAAACGAAATTTTTGCTAAGTCGTGCCCATCTCTATTGTTTAACAGAAAATCTGCTTTAGGAAAAAAATTCCGGAAATAGGGGGAAATAGCTTAGCAGAATCACCTATGTGGCGAATCCGTACAACAGAAAAACGGTTGCGTTTTCAATGCATTCCTAAGGGGAATCTGTGGAAAGGAAAATTTGCTTAACAGAATTTCATTTGGAGAGAATTAATTACTTTATACAAGGTACCACTGCATGTGTATTTGGACAAACAAGTGTCTAGCATACTGAAAGAAGCAACATGGAACTTTTTCCTCACAGCAATCTTGATCTCACAGAACAAGAAGCATAAGAAAGTCAATAAATAAGTAAAACAGAGTTCTCAAACCTTGGCGCTACTGCACCAGGGTCACTGCTTTGCAGCATTTGTAGAATCAGAAAACAGTCAACAGGATTTCCTGATCTCATTACTTTCCCTACATATTCAGTGACCAAGGGCGCTTTTACACATCTCCTAAAATCTGAGGCAAAGGGCTCCCAGATGCGGACCTTAAAATTGTTTTCCCACCAGCTCCAGACATTAAACAAAATTAAGTACAACCATGCCCACCTAAGCGCGCCCCAGCACATTTTCCAAGTACCTGGTCTCCGGAGGTAAAAAAAATTCCGGTGCAGACTATAAAGCTGGGGATGCCGGGCTCTCCTCACCTTTTGTTGTCCTCCCACCCCTTTAACAGTCTGGAATGCCTATGGGGCTGCTCTGACCGGCAGACAGAGGAAAGCGGAGGTGAGCCTGCATTCTTTTCTCCCTTTTTTTCTCCCTCCCCTCACGCAGACAGGAGCAATGGAGTGTAAAGGGGTGGGAACACAGAAAGCAGAACAAACCCCCACGATCTCTGGTCCGAATTGAAGTTGCCAGCGGATCTTCTGTCTGTCTGTGCATCATTACAGTTGTGACCGACCCTTTGTGATTACATGTCCATGGAGTTTTCTTGGCAGGAATACTGGAGTGGTTTGCCAGTTCCTACTCCAGGTGCCTACAGCAGATCTTAGGGGTCATGTAAAAGCACCCCAAGACTGTGGGAATGAGTTAGTAGCACCTGTTTTTCTGGGATGTTATTTCCAGTTCATAATAGAGGAACAAGCTTACATTCCATGTTCCCATCACCTATTCAGCATATATAGGAAGAGTTTTTATGTGCATGAACTGTTGTTACTATATGCCAACAACTCAATTGATTCATCCAGTCAAATAACACAAATATGTGTTATTATAATGCATTTGTTATTCATCATCTTCACATTTTGATGCATTGTGTCATGAATAAGAGACCACTAATTTAGCTGAAATGTGAATAATTCGGGGGGGGGTTAGTACAGTAGCCCCATGGCACAGTGGTTAAATCCCTGTACTGCAGGTAAAACTGCTCATGACCTGTGGTTCAGTCCCAGGTAGCAGGCTCATGGCTGACTCCGCCTTTCGTCCTTCTGGGGTTGGTAAAATGAGTACCCAGCTTCCGGGGGGGGGGGGATGTGTAGCCTGCAGACTGTAATTAAAAACTGTAAACTGCCCAGAGACTACTTGAAGTGGTATGGGGCGGTATATAAGCAGAACACTTTGCTTTGCTTTGCTTTTTTCTGACTTAAGCTGACCCTACGAAGCAGTAGCATTCAGCAGTTCCAACCTCTGTTCTAGTCTTTCAAATTCAAGGTTGTGGATCAATCTGCTTATAGCCAATATTCCTCTTTTCCTGCTTCCTTCCACTTTTCCCAGCATGATTGTCTTTTCCAATGGGTCTTATCTTTTTGTGATATGGCCAATGTTTAATAGCCTGAGTTTTGTCCTTTTTCTCTTCTAGAAGGAACTCATGGCATTGATTTCCCCCCCTCTTCTTCTAAAGGGTAGCACTTGAACCAGTGGCCTCACATTTCAAGAGCAGGGATGTAGACTTATTTTTAAGAGATACCTCTAGGAAACACAAGCTGTTAAACATTAGGAAAGGCTGTCTTAGAAGATGCAATTCTGTTTTTCAATTAGACTGAAGTTGTGAAGATGGGTTAACAGCACTGTGTCATGAATTTCTTGCATCAGCAGGAGGCTGTATCTTAAGGGTTGCTTTTGACAGTAGACTTTACTCAAGCATTGAGAAATGGATGTAAGTATCACATGGGGAAGAGAACAAACTATTTGTTTACTTATTATATACTATAACAACCTTTTTCCCAATAAAGGGACACCGGGTAGTATACAACAGGTGAAAGAGACATACAGTTTATTTCAAATCACCGTCAAATAAGGCATTGACATTAAAATATGATTACACTAAAAAAAGTGTTTGCAACATCATTAAACATGTTACAAGAAAATCCCCCTACTAAAAAAGAACATCAGAACCCTGCAAAGTTCTTTAGAACTCCAATCCTGGCAATGGAAGGATTGTAAATGGGCGGGGCAGCCTAGTCTCATGAAAATGACTTGAGGCCTTGACAACTGCTAGATAGCTCAGTGGTTTACATATAGTATCTGGCTGTGGAGTTTGATTCCCCAGTGTGCCTCCTTGACAGGAGCTGGCTTCAGTGATCCATATGGTCCTTTCCAGCTCTGTACTTCTAAGTTGTTGATGATGATAAATGTGCCTAGAGTTACAAGAGAAGGTGCCTCGCCAATGACCCCAAAGTTGGGTGTGTGTGCAGAGGAAGAGTTGTTTAAGACTTGTTCATGCCTGTTATTTCACTTGAAAAGTGATGAGTCTGCAAAGGAGAGGGTCATCTCTTCCATGGCCCACCCTGTCAGCCCAAACCTTGATTTTTCTGGTTCACATGAAGACTCTGCATATGTAGAAGGGTCCTTGCCCTCCCAGCCCCAGGAATAATGAGGCGTACAAAGGCATTGGGTTAAATAGGGCCACAGCTTTATTAACATTAACATAACATTAAAGAATCGGAATCGGAATCGGAATCGGAATGCAATTTATTGTCATTGTATAAATACAACGAGATTAAAAGAACCAAGAGGAGGCCTACGTAGTGAATAGGTTGAGAACCAGAACCCTACGGAGTTCTATGTTCCCCAAATCCTTTGTAGGATCCCGGTTGGAAGCGCACTGTCCATCTGATCAGTGCGCCTCCGAACCCCAGATAAATTTACTTCCGGGCAGCCCTCTGCCCCCTAACTGTTTGACTTTATGATTGTAAAGATTGGGCATGTCCTATTTATAGCAAGAGGGCTACCAAGCACCCGTTGGATGCCATCGGGATCTCCACAACCTAACAGACCTATTCACTACCCGCTGTCGTGACCAAAGTGACAACCTACTCGGCCCTCTATGTTGATGACGGGATGGGCGAAAACACATGGCCAATCTGGGAAGCAGTCAAAAATTCCCATCCGGCCCCGAAGCGACCAGCTAATCTCGTCATCGAACCAGGGCAGGAGGGTGGGGTAGAGCAGCAGCCCTGGAAAGAGGCCAGGGCCAGGGAGCTGGAGGCTTTTATGCTCCCCGGCCCACATGCTCCGGCGCTGCCTGATGACGCCTCCCTGGGAGGGAGGGCAAAGCACCCCTGCCGCTGGACTTCACCAGGGCGAAGGTAACCTTCTCTTCAGCAATAGCTCTCTCCATGTGAGCAAAGCAAAGGTGGAGGAGACTGTTCTGACATACACCTTTCCTCATGGGATGATCTGACCACATCTTAATGCCTGAATGGTTCAATGGTTCCTGCAGGTGAGAAAGAATGCTGGGCCAGTCAGGATTAGCCTCTCCATGAGGCGATGGGAGCGTGGTTACTGGCAGCCACTAGGATGGGACAAGTCAAGAAAAGCTGGCAAATCTCTCACACGTTTGTTGGGTTGTGTGTGTGTGAGAGAGAATCCTGTTATGTTTCCCTGTGGGGAATTTTTCTATGCCTGGGGGCCTTTTATAGAATGTGAGTTCCATTTTCAGTTAAAATTCCCAGTTTAGAAGTATTTGGTATTTATATCATCCAAACCACATGGTATAATTATTTATCACAAGCCACTCCAGAAAACGCCATGGACATGGAGTCACGAAGAATCGGTCATGAATGTAATGGCACAACACACACAGAGAGAGAATTTTAATCTTACGGGTAAAATCTTAATGGAAGGGGACCGATGAAGCTGTTTGGATGAACAGCGAAACGTTTCTATCTCTCAAAAAAGAAGTCCAGTAGCCATGACTCAACTCCCAGTTAAACGCACCTAGATGACTGAGAATCTTCACAGACATCATACAGTCATATCATTATGCCCTTTCTTAAGCACATGCCTATTTTCTCCATAATGTATTTTGAAATGAAATCATCTTAACATTTACTTTGGACAGATGAGAAGTTGGTAATTCATAAGAAGCCAGGCACTCACCTGAGGAAGACAACTAATACTAGTTGCCATGGAGAGAGAGAGAAAATAAGGATTCCCCCTGCAGGGGTCACTGTTGCTCTTCAATGTATAAGTGGTGCTTCTGAAGCATTGGATTCAGTGATATTTCAGTATTCCTTCATCACTTCTCCCTCTGATGATCGAATTAATCTGTTTATTACAAATTAACCTTTTACTTGAGCAAAAGTATAGCAATCTCACAATATTCATGCTAATTTTTTAACAGCTGAAAGCAAAGTGGCCTTAATATTGTGAGGACTTTATTGCCAGTTTATTATCACTACAGCCTTTTGTGTTCATTTAAAAGCGTAGACATCCCCTTTCCCTGAGGGGTGGGGATGATTATCAAAACCGACTGTACCCTTTCTGGCAGAATGTTATTTATATATACAAACTGGGTCCCCTTTATGTAAGTAACAACCTCTTACTTTCCATTCCCTTTTCTCTTATACCTTTTCTCTCCAGCTCACATTAAGCTCAAGATATATTGTGCTGTCCAATTCAACTAGATGGCAGATGATCCTTGTGATGGAATAGCTTCCCAGCCCACAACATTCCGGGTAGTGTGTATATGTGTGTGAGTTGCCTCACTGAACATAGGATGTTCTGAATGAGACATTGGCTGAAATCCAGTTGTACGTTGCACCTAAAGTTGTTGCTGTTGTTCAGTCGTTTAGTCATGTCTGACTCTTCATGACCCCATTGACCAGTGCATGGCAGACCCTTCTGTCTTCCACTGCCTCCCGGAGTGGTCAAATCCATGTTGGTTGTATTGATGATGCAATCCAACCATCTTATTCTCCGCCATCCCCTTTTCCATTTGCCTCCAATCTTTCCCAACATCAGGGACTTTTCCAAGGTGTCCAAAGTAGTGTAGCCTCAGCTTCTAAATCTGTCCTTCCAGTGAACATTCAGGGCTGATTTCTTTCAGACTAGATAGGTTTGATCTCCTTGCAATCCAGGGGACTCTCAAGAGTCTCCTCCAGCACCACAGTTCAAAAGTGTTACTTCTGTGGTGATCAGCCTTCTTTATAGTCCAGCTCTCACTTCCATACATCACTACTGGAAAAACAATAGCTTTGACTATCCAGATCTTTGTTGGCAAAGTGATGTCTCTGCTTTTTAAGATGCTGCCTAGGTTTGCCATCGCTTTCCTCCTAAGAAGCAGCCATCTTTTAATTTTGTTGCTGCAGTCACCATCTGCATTGATCAAGGAGCCCAAGAAAATAAACTCTGTCATTGCTGGCCTATTTTAATCGATGGGCCATGTAGAAGAGTTGACTCATCAATCCCCTCTGATTCAATCAGCCTAATACTTTACGGGTGGTCTTCTACTGGATTTCAGCCAGTATTAGTGAACATTGCTGAGATTCTAGAGTATAACTTGCTAGTTTATAATTTGTTAATAGACAGGCACAGTGTAATCAAGCTAGAGATGGGCATGAAATGCCAAAATGGTGTTTTGTTACATTTTTCGTTTTGTTTTTCTTTGTGTTATTTACAAACTGAATATTTTTTTAAAAAAATTGTTTCATTTTTTGTTTGTGTTATTTTAAATTTTAAATTTTTATTTTTTTAAACTCGCACCGACCAGCCAGGTCGGCATGTATTTATTTTTTTTCCCTATCGCGTTGACTAGGTGGGCACCACAACACCATGATGGATCCTTCATGTTCTATATACTGTATAGGTTTAAAAGTCTGTCAGCAAATTGAATAAAAGGAAGGGGAATAAAAAAGAAAGGCAGTAGACTGAATTAGTGGTGCCACAGAAGATAAGGGGCAGCTACA
Source organism: Phrynocephalus versicolor (assembly GCA_023846285.1). Lineage (NCBI taxonomy): Eukaryota > Metazoa > Chordata > Lepidosauria > Squamata > Agamidae > Phrynocephalus > Phrynocephalus versicolor. The sequence continues at coordinate 46,469,432 of JAHTLZ010003526.1, read as the reverse complement.
TTGTCCAATAAAAGCCAAGATCTCTCCTGGATACTCCTGCCAGACATTTTGAAGAGCTGTCGATGGAAGAGCATGAGTTGCATCACTTTTTTTAAAAAGGCAGCTTCATTTATTTAACTGTACTGAACTATTTTTAAACTGCTAGGACTGAGTGTTTTTCTGATTGTGGATGGATTATTTCAAGGAGAGAAACTGATCAGACTAATAGTTGTGTCATGCTTCTACATGTGTGGCAGGACAGCATATTCCACCACATTATAGGTCAACTGGATAGCTTGCTAGCTGAGTGATTCTTTCTTAAATTTTCAATCCAGAAAATAGCTTTTCTAGGCTCTTGCCCTCACGAATTATATGTTTAACGGGTAAGTGATTAAACTAATGATTATTAAAACATAGCCCTATTGTGACTGATAGGGATTAATTATGTTCAGGGAAGAGTAAACCAGCAGAGACTAGCAGCGGTGTGGAAAAATAAATGTTCTTAGTGATTATGGAGCTAGGAGAGAAATAAGACAACAGAACTTAGTATAAAACTTATATATTACATATGTACACATGGCAAGATAAATAAACAATAACAACATATACACAAAGCACAGCATATACAGAATATAACAGAGAAACAACAGAGTGTGGAGATCTGTCTCTCACCTAGACAATCCTAATTATACATTGGTTTGCCTGAGACTTTTATACACAAAGCAACATGGTGTGGACCAGTCACATATTGCATGAGATAAGGTGATCATGCTATACCACCTGGCCTAATCACCCTTACCTTCCAGTGCTAATTATTCCTTGCACCTGTTTCCTAGACCTAATACACATCCTTGTCTAGCACATGACATGGCATTTTTATACAGAATCCATTTTGTAATCTGTTAAATATATATTATAGACACTTTGTCAAAACTATATTCCTTGACAATGATGGAGATAGGGCGATAACTTCCATTGCACAGGAAAGGACTAAGGTGCCTTTCAAGGCATCAGGAAATTCATGCATGGTAAACAATATGCTGTCCTGTAGCATGGTCCCTTGTTGCCTTTCCCTGGCCCTATTTCATAGCATCTTCCATTCAAGGTTGCCCTATCGCTCTGCCTAATGGTAAGGCTGGCTCCGTTGCTTCTTTCAAAGAATCATCAAATCATGGAAAAATTGAATTGGGAAGGGGGCCTATAAAGCCGTATCAAGTCCAACCTCCTGTTCAATGCAGGGACCCAAACCAAAGCAGATCTGACAGATGGTTGTCTATTCCCCCCCCCCCCGGATGCCTCCGGTGTTGGAGCGCTCACCACCTCCAAGATGGTTGATTCCTCTGTTCTACTACTCTAACAGTTAAGACGTTTTTCCTGTTATTCAACCTAAATCTGTCTTTCTGTAACTCAAGCCCATCATTATGCATCTGGATAAGAGCCTCGTGGCACAGTGGTTAAATGCCTGTACTGCAGGTAAACTGTGTTCACGACCTGGGGTTCAATCCCAGGTAGCAGGCTCAAGGTTCACTCAGCCTTCCATCCTTCCGAGGTCGGTAAAGTGAGTACCCAGCTTGCTGGGGGGACAATGTGTAGCCTGCACACAGTAATTAAAAATTGTAAAACCGCCCAGAGACTACTTAAAGTGGTATGGGGCAGTATATAAGCAGACCTTTTTGCTTTTGGATCTCTGGGATGATTGAGAACACGATCTGCCTCTCCTCTGTACGACCATCTTTCAAGTATTTAAAGAGTGCTATTCTCTCTCTCTCCCGCCCCAAAAATCTTTTCTCAAGGCTAAACATGCCCATTTCTTTCAGTCTTTCCTCACAGGACTTGGTTTTTAGTCCCCTAATCATCCTTTCTATCTCCAATGAAAGAGCAATTGAAGGAACAAGCAGATTTCTTTGCCACCATTTCAATAAACAAGTTGGCCTAATAAAGTATATTTTGAGAAACGAACACATCAACGCCTAATATGATTATATTTGGCTTTCACATCCCACCTCCCCTATGTCACAAAATGCTTTCAAAAATATGGAACAGATGGGAAATGGATGGTGTAAAACATGCTAAGAGATAGAACACCAAATGTGAACCCAAGTGGCTCAGCAAGCTGGCATTCACAGTATTTCAGATTGAATGTTTAGTGGTGATTGTTGTTTGCAGAGTTAAAACAGATGGATACATTGGACTTTTCTTTCTTGCATCCCTTTTTGGACTTGGGAAGAAATATAGGCATATGTGGTGTACATTTGCCAGGACCATCTACGCAGTTCCAGTTGATGTACGATTTCAAGTATCTTTTGGATACTTCAAGTGGATACAGTCTAATTGGAATGAGATGGGAGTGGGAGAGAAGTGTGAAAAACTCTCTTAATGACACCATATGTTCCTAAATGTAAAGCAGCCTCTTGCTCTTTTCATGTTCTATCCATAGACACGCTAACCTACCACAGTACTTGCTGGAATTTCAAAATGTGCAGACTTGATTGATTGAACCAAGCTTGCTGAGGGCTTCCGCTGGGACCTATGTGGGGGGCTGTAGATGCTGAGCAAACATTTTACTTGCTGGGGCATGCTGTCTATGTATACGTTTGAAAAGAACATTTTTGTAGGGTGTTTGCTTAGTAACTCTGATTTTACAATTTGGGTAAAGATGGGAAACCAGGCGGATGAAAATGGCACCACTCACTTACCTCTCACTTAAAGCTGGAGAAAGGCAGCCTACAAATATGAAATAAATGACCAAATAAATTATAAATAGAAGTACATGAATGCTGACTCCTCTTATTAACGGCACACCTCCTTAAACTGGACCTGTCTGCTATGTTTTGCGATCCTTGCCATCACCTAAACAGTTCCAAATAATAGTATTTTTTAAACTCATGCTGACCAGCTTTGCGACAGCGTACAACTCTCCTCTGCAATAATGCCTTACGAGTTAGGTCACAGTGTTAAAGATGCTGAATAATATTCAAGTCTTCTAAGAAAACACATGGATCTAATGGAAAAACATCTGTAGGATTTGCCTGGAAGTAAAGCTGCCTAGGACTAGGAGACACATACAATGGCAATAAATGTGAATTCAGCCCAGGAACTGTGTTGTTTTTGTTTTGCTGTTTATTTCAATAGGACTTCTGTTTGTCTATCTCTAGACTGCACCTGTGTTTTAAATTTGCCCTAGGACCAATCCTATGAAAGTAATCTCTCTTAACAAAAGGCTTGGTTATGTGATTTTTGTGATGCTGTGCCATTCAACATTTCTGGGGAAAGAGGCTTAAAGGGGTATTTAAGATAAAAATTAAACGTGCCAAAGGCTTACCACCTCCTTTTCAGAATGATATAGTATGGGAGGATATATTTCTGTAAAGCATCACTTTACAGAGCCACTTTTGTCTGCAAGATGTTTAAAAATGTAACAGTAAAGTAAATATGTGCAGAAAATGTACATGACTCATTGGCATCAAAATTAAGACTGACTTCAGGCCCTGTTGTTATCCTTTTCTTAATTTTTCAGTTTCATTTTAATTTGAAAATGGGTTTTAGTTAGATGGAGTATGCATATTTTTAACATTAACATATAATTTGGCTCCAGCAGTATTGCACAACCCATTTTCTTTGAGGAGTATATACCATGTATGGCAGTGCTTATGAGGGAGTAGGTTTTATTAAAACTCTCCTCTTAATTGTTCCTTTTCCATAAATACACATTCAAGCCATTTTGAATTAGCACTGCAAATCTCTTTGTCTTAAATCCAAATCCTCATTCACTGCCACTGCAAATCTGAAAGTGGCTCATCAATAAAACTGAAAATGTTCAGCTTTAACCTCATTCCAGGTATTAAGCTGTAGCATTGTTTTGTTTTCCCCTGGCAGGATTAGCTGCTGAACCTTTCTCACAAGGGAGGGGTGGGTGGGAAATAACAGCTCACCAAGGCTGAAGCTATTGCTCTCAAACAGCTTTCCCAATAAGGTGATCACTAGATATATTATGCAGAGGATACACAGTATGTATATATACCATATATACTTGAGTATAAGTTGACCCAAGTATAAGTCGAGGCCCCTAATTTAACCCCCCAAAACGGGGACTCGAGTATAAGTCTAAGGCGGGAAATGCAGCAGGGCCTGGCAGCTCCTCCTTTGTGAACTGGGAGAGTGGTGAGTGATGTTTAAAATGACTTTTAGCCACCGACCCAAGTGCTTGCCTCCGTGGCTAAAAGTCATTTTAAACATTGCACGTCACTCTCCCGCAACAAAACAAAACAAACATTTCCATTTCACTTTGTTTTATTTTTTAAATAAATGAAAAACAAAAAACAAAATAAAAAAATTCATTTCGTGCCCATCTCTACTGAAAATAGATCAAGGCCCTCTTTTTGTAAACCCATTTATTGTCTTCCTTCACCTTAATGGAACATGTGAATAATATTGTTGATACTTGTTTAGAATAATAAATTGCACAAGAGTATCTGAACTAAATCCATGAGGATTTTCTAGGTAATGTATACTCTTCTCTACATTCCATTGATTCAAATGGGCCTATTCTAATTGCAGCTTACTATGTTAAAGGTAGTTGGTTAAAGCAGCCCCATTTAAATAAAGGGAACATATAGAATTGACTCACCAAATCTTTGCTGATTCAATGAGCCTACTCTGGTGCACCTTGCTGCAGAGTTATGAATTTCTGATTCAGTCCCTCTAGCTGCACAGAAGTGCATGGATTCACAGAGTGAAACAGATTCAACATCCTTAGATTAGACCACCTCTTTTCTTGTTAACTGCCATTTGCATTCTCAGTAATGTACTTGGAGAGATTCGTAGTAGAAAGAGAGGTGGGTCTTTGAATTCCAAGACAGGGAAGGAAGGAATGATTAGTGCTGTCATCCCAACCCAAAGGTCCCTCGCAGCCATAACTTATCTGAGCTACATGCAAGGTTGTAAAAACTCCAACAAAATTAAATATTGTAAAAACTCAACACAACTTGCTATGCTAACCAATAGGATTTCAATCATTACTTTATTCCACACAAACAAGGAAGAATATTTATATATGCCTGAACACCATATGCCAAAGAACTGTGGAATAGAGACTTTGCTCTAATTTTTCTGCTGGCCCACTCCTCATAAACATTTGGATATCCTACAACGGGAACAGGAGGCATGTCCTAAACAGTGTTTCAGTTTGATTCAACATGGCTCTTCTTGGGTCCCCAATCTGGGCTGTAAACCACCTTGGGCACATTTGGGGAGAAAGGTGGGATTTAAATATTTTCAATCAATCAATCAATCAATCAATCAATCAATCAATCAATCAATCAATCAATCAATCAATCAATCAATCAATCAATCAATCAAT
>JAHTLZ010003526.1:46432974-46464084 GCA_023846285.1 Phrynocephalus versicolor | reverse complement strand
AATCAATCAATCAATCAATCAATCAATCAATCAATCAATCAATCAATATTATTCATAAGCCTGACTAAGCTGAAGCCTTGTGGTCCTGCAGGGACTAGGGACAGATCCATTGAGCAGGTTTGGATTTTTAGCTGTAGTGGGGTAAAATATTCAAGTACCAGTGGGGCCCCCCAAATACTCAAAAGCCTGGGGTCCTGGCAGTGGGTTACTGGCCCTGGTCCCACTGAGCTAGATGGAGCCACTCCAAGACATTTTGCTGCTGGAGACAAAGAACAGGATTATACATCATGTATGACCCCATTCAATCTACAAATGCTGACTGCTCTCTCCACAGAATTTTACTTCAACACTGAAGATGTGAAAATATTGTCTACCACTGTGAAAGCAGCAGGCTTCCCAAAGTAGCTGCATACCTGTTCTTCAACATCGCACTTCCGTCACACATCTGGTGCTTGAGGCAATCGCCTCACTCTGCTTTAATGGTTGGGAAGGATGCTCTTGACCAGTGGTGGTGAACTTTCGGCACTCCAGATATTTTGGACTACAACTCGCACAGTCCTTTGTCATTGGCAACAGAGGCTTGGAATTCTGGGTGTTGTGGTCCAAAACATATGGAGTGCCAAAGATTCGCCACCATTGCTCTTGACAATAGATAAACAAAAGCTGTAGCTTGATGGAACCCCGCCACCACCACCTTTCAAAATATTCACACTCTTTCAATTACATGGACAGGACACATTTTGAACTCACAAGGCTGGATCCAGACAATGGTTTTGCTGGATGCGGTTTTCTGGGATTTGTAGTTTAAACAGAAGCAAACATTGCCTATGTCTGCATAGCAAAAGCAAGCACGGTGGTTCATTATACCTCAGTGAGGGCAAAAGAGCTAGTCTTCATGTTGTTTCCCCTTCCTTCATGTTGTTTTCCTGCAGTTGCTTTATTCACCATTGTTGTATTTCCACAGAGAGCCTAAAGCAAAGGGCCTTTCTCTCACTGGGTCTTGGGTCGGGTCACGCTCTGACACAAACGTGTCTATTCCTGCAGCATGTTCCAATCCTACCTAATCCTCCAGTCCGTGCTTGTTGTTCATCTAAGCCCTCTTTTCTTTGTTAGAGGTTACTGTGTCACCCAATTGATCATCCACTGCCAGGCTCACCAACACCAGGCTCCATCACGATTTGTCTCATGTGCTGCCCTAAATTCTTGCTCTTCCTCTCATCTTTTGACCTTTCTTAACCTCTTGGTGTTGATCCACAACACTGTAGGTAGAATACAATAAATATCAAAACAATTTCTTGTCTTCTGAATTCCTCTGTAATTTCCAGAAGACTAGTGGGACTTCAGCTTTACAGTTCCCATTATGCTTTCGCACTTGGATAGACTGACCTTGAATTTTAATAATGTGTAAATTACATGCTTTTAACTTTTGACATTGTTAACACAGAGATCTAAAAACTAGTAGCTACTGGTTTAACGCTGTGATATTTCTTAACCTCCAATTTAATCATTAAATACTCATTACCCTGCATTGTACCCCGTGCCGTCAACTTACATATTTAACAGTGTTATTAAGCAATAGCATATTGGGAAATTTGAATAAAGAATACATCTAGCAACACAGCTTCATTTTCTATTTTTTTCATTCCCTTGTAAGTTGTATTCTTAATAGCAGAGGGGATTGAAAATAAAACAGCCAACATTATAATGCCATTATACAAAACAATAGTAAGGCCCCACCTGGAGTATTGTGTACAATTCTGGTCACCGCATCTCAAGAAAGACATAGTGGAACTGGAAAAGGTGCAGAAGAGAGCGACTAAAATGATTACCGGGCTGGAGCACCTCCCTTATGAAGAAAGGCTAAAACATTTGGGCCTCTTTAGTCTGGAAAAAAGGCGCTTGAGGGGGGGATATGATTGAGACGTACAAAATAATGCAGGGTATGAGTAAAGTGGATAGAGGGAAGCTCTTCTCTCTCTCCCAAAATACCAGAACTAGGGGACATACACTCAAATTGAGGGCTGGGAGAGTAAGAACAGACAAAAGAAAATATTTTTTCACCCAGCGCGTTGTAAGTCTATGGAACTCCCTGCCACAGGATGTGGTGATGGCATCTGGCCTGGATGCCTTCAAAAGGGGATTGGACAGATTCCTGGAGGAAAAGTCCATCACAGGTTACAAACCATGATGGAGATGTGGAGTCTCCAGGCTTTAAACCAGGTTACTTCAAGGGCCAGATGCAGGGGAGTGGTATCAGGAGACAGATATCTAGTCTCATGCACTCCCAAACGCACCTGGTGGGGCCGCTGTGAGATACAGGAAGCTGGACTAGATGGGCCTTTGGCCTGATCCAGCATGGCTCTTCTTATGTTCTTATGTTCTTATGTTCAGAGGTGAGAGAACAATAGACTTTTAAAATGATCTTTAAATGACAATAAACACACTCAAAGTATGGTTTCCTGATGTGCCATAGAGGCCTTTCTATTCATACAGATTGGATGAGTAGACTGATATAAGAAATTCAAGTCTGTAAGTAGCCGGACTTATGTGTTTCATCCTCTGACACCCTACTTCTTTGTGTACAATTAAGTACAAATGCAACAGTGAGGGGGTGGGCAGGGGATATGTAGCTTTGAAAATGTAAATATTCAAAAGACATCCACTTCCCCCCACTATGTCCTTGCTGTGGTATAGTGCCTTAGATAAACACTAGCTAAACATTTCAAGGGTCTACTAGATGTATTTACCCCATCTTAAAATCATACTCTTTCTGTTTTTCTGTCTCATACATGCACACACACTAAGCCCATACTTACCCCCCAATCGGGCACCAGCGAGAGACGCCAGTGCGAGAGCCTGGAACTGGCATCCTGACCATTTCTCCAAAATTTTCCCTGGTGCCAACTAGGCCATTTTAAAAGAGGTCCAGCTGATGATAGCTCAGCAGGATCCCTCTGAAAATGGTTGGGACACCAGTTGTAAGAGCCCCAAACTGGCATCCTATCCATTTCCAAAGGGATCCTGCCGAGCTGTCACTGTCTGGACTCCTTTAAAATGGCTCAGTTACCACCAGGCACCTGAACCATTTATAAAGGTTCCAGCCAATGCCAGCTTGGCAGGAACCCTCTGAAAATGGTAGGGACACCAGCGTGGCTGCCCCCCAAGAACTGTGCCCTGCCAGCTGCCTCCAAGCACTGATCACTTGGCATGCAGGGCAAGCACCAATCAGCTGATGCGTGGGGTGCTGCCAGCTGCCCCCTACAGCTTGTTGGTGCTAGGGAGGGGGGCAGCCTGAAAAATGAAAAATGAAATAAAAAAAATCATTTTGTGCCTATCTATGTTGGCGAATCTATGGCACAGGTGCCAAAGGCTGCACTTGGAGCCCTTTCTGTGGTCCCTCAGCATTGCCCTTTCACAGCCAGCTGTATTTAGGTTAAATTGTTGTATTGGCATTTTGCGACAAATTAGTGGGTTTTGAATCACAGTTTGGGCACTCGGTCTCTAAAAGGTTCACCATCACTGGGCTGTGTTATTCTCCCATGCAATCAGATTTCATACCAATTCCACCAGCGGAATATTATGAAGAACAACCCTAAATAAAAACTGGATTTTCTTTGAGAGAACTGTGCAAAAAGATTATGTCACACTCCATTACAAAATGTTGACTTTTAAAAAAGTCAATAAATCATTGTGACTAATGGAGTGTCCCGTAGTATATCGGATGGTATTTAGTCATAGCAGTGTATAGAATGAAATATTATTCTACAGATGAAAGTGCCCTGCCCAAATGGAAGGATCAAGCTGTAATGCAGCTGCATTAGAATCCCTGTAAGAGATAAATGGTTTAGGGGACCATATAATGCTAAAATCTATAATAGATAACAGGTGGGTTTGTAGGAGAAAATAACTGCAAATCAATCTGCCACTTGAGACAGTACAAGACAGATCAAAAGATAAGGCTGATCAATGGAGAAGATGCAACTCATGTACTAAAGCCAAAGAAATAGCGTTAATTCTAGAATAAATTTCTGCAATGTATTTGAGGTGTGAACCTATTAGATGAATACTTTTTATTCTGTTGGTTTCAACTGGGGAGTCTACTGCATGAAAAACAAAATACAGAAACAGCACCAACAACAGAAACTTAAACATTTTCCACTAGGCCAATGTTGGCGATGGCGAACGTATAACATGGATGCCAAAGTTGGCACTCGGAGCCCTTTCTGTGGGCACCCGACATCTCCCCTTCACTGCTACCTGTATTCAGGTTAAATTGCTGTATTGGCACTTTGCGAAAAATTAGTGGGTTTTGAATTGTAGTTTGGGCACGCAATCTGTAAAAGGTTCATCATCACTGCTCTAGACCAACCTGCCTTACTATATGTAAATGGGAATCCAACTCAATTTAGCCATTCAGGAGAAGGATTACACAAGTGGAAGAAGAGCAATACCTAAGCTTGAAGATCTGGACTTGACTTTCTGAGGATACTACCTCCAGCCACTTTATAAATCTCTCTGATTTAGGTTCTGTTAGCATATAAATGTAGTTCACCATCTCAAACTAATTATCAGCTCTGCTAAAATACAGAACATTATGTTCTTTTCCTGAACAAGTGAATGTTATCTCTATAAAATTTGGGAAACCAGCCAAATCGTGTTTCTTTGTTGCAATAGTCCTTGGGGTAACCCAAATGTTGCTTGTAGAAGTTCCCCACTCCTTAGCACTCACGCAGGCTTCACAACTTATATCACCAATGCTACCTTCACAATTTTCCTCTCCTCATCTTTGCAGTCCTCCTACTTGGCATTTTATAATACTTTGTAATAACGTAAAGAGTTATAAAGAGAAGGCTCTCATATGGAAGTAGGAATAGTTAAAGGAGTCCTGTGCTTAATTAGTTTTCCTAGCAGTTTGCATTTGTATTTTGTTATCACCCAGAAATGACTGAGAAGAAAGTGAGATTGGGGTTTTGGTGCTCAAGAAAACTGAAGGCCATTGATTCAATCAGCTGCTAAAAGGGAAAAGGGAGAAACATAGACCTCATGTTGGAAATATTTTGGGTTGTGGAGATTGGCATCCATGTTGAAATATCAGTGTTACTGTAGGTGAGAAGCTCAGAAAAGAATGTGATAAATGAAAATACAGGTTCAGGGAAGGCTATGATAGTAAAAAATGAGAAAGGAAAGGGAGGAGTATGTGTTTTGTAGTTTTAAAATCAAACAGCTAAAAAGAGGTAGAGATTTTTAAACCGAAGAATTCTGTGAAATATACTGAAGAGTTCTGATGTTTCTTCGATCAATATGAAAGTTTTTCCCATGCTGTTGTTTCCATTCCTCAGCAAATCATGAGCTGGACAACATGGCCAGAAGGTGGCTTTCATTGTCTGAGAGATTTTGATTTAGCCATATGAAGTTATCTTGACAATGTCTTCTTTATGCTCAAGACAGGTTCTTTCAATAGGAAAAAACTGCCTGTTGAGGATTCTCCAGTTTCCACCCTATGAAAAAGCTGGCTTCCAGCAAAAGAGCAGGAGACCAAGTGGGTTATTTTTTTAAAAAAATGTTATTTGCAAACTTTATTTGAAAACTTAGCATCCTTATCCTTTGCCATCACACACACACACACACACACACACACACACACAAAATCTCTCTTAAGACAGAGCTTGGTTTCCAGTTCTTTGTTTCCTGCCTCTGAACTTGTTTCAGTTTGTCTGCATCCTTCTCGAAGTGCTGAGTCTGAAACTAGACACAGTATTCAAGATTAGACCTAAACAGTGCTAAATAAAGGAGAACTAGTACTTCACAGGATTTGGAGACTCTACTTGTCTTAATGCAGCTTAAAACATCATTTGCCTTTTTGTTGTAACTACTGATCACACTGTTGGCTCATATTCAGCTTGTAATTGACAACAATTCCAAATTCCTTCTCACTTGCTGAGCAAAAGATCTCCCGTCTTCTAACTATCCATTTTGTTTCTGTTTTCCAAGGTGTGGAGTTTTGCTCCGATCGCTGTTAAATGTTGTTCTGTTGTTTTCAGCCCAGTGCTCAAGCTTATTTAAGTCTTTTCAAATTTTGTTTCTTTCTTCCAGGGTATTAGCTGAGGCCAAGGACATTATATCCTCTCTCAAATTCATGCCTTGGCATTAGTTGGGACAAGCCTTGATGGCAGGAGCTGCAACAGTAAGCCTAAGTGGTTGTTTGTGAGTCAGGCCGAGTTCTTGCGGCTATTCCATGAATATAACCTCCTTTGTTTGTTTGCTTGCTTGCTCTCCAGGAATCAGAGGGTATAATTCATTTTCAGCAAACAAAGAAAGGATTACCTCCTGATTTTGTGAAGCAAAAGGAGTAGCTTCTTCTAAGTGCAAGGTCCTTCACAACACACACACACACACACAGAGCCTTTGTCCATGTCCTTTGTTCCCAAGTTAGAACTACTATTTGCTCAAAGGCACCAGAGCCCTATAAGCAGTGCTTAAAGTAGCTGGTTACAAATAGAGATGGGCACAAATCAAAAAATGAATTAAAAAGTATTTAAAAATCACAAAATTGTTGATCCACATTTGTATTTCTACCCAACAAATACAAATTAATAATTTTTAGTTATTTGAAATTTGATGCTTCATTTTCACTCAATTTTTGTTCCTTTTTCATTGCTGTTTTGTCCAACTTTGAGAGGGAGCTAGAGCCTCCTGGATTGGCAGATAATGCAGCCAATTGTGCTGCTAAAAGGGCTGCGAGGGAGTGGCTTGTTAAGAGGCATTAAGAGGTTTCATAAGCACTCTTCCCTACAGCCATTTCCTGCTTCTATTCAGATGTTTGGTTCTGGTAGTTGGTGCTGTCTGACTTTATTATATTGTTAGGCAGGCAGTATTTTGCCAGTCTTTGTGGAAGCAAGGCAAACACTTTATACTACTGATGCTGAAAGCTTCCCATGAGCTAGTAACCAAATGAGAAGGTATTGGCCATGGCATGACTCACTGATATAATTCCCATTCTCCACCTAGTGGTGGTAGACTCTTAAATAGGGATGGGCACCCTAATGAAAGCAAAATGCTATTTTGTCATTTCATTATCTTTCAATTTTTTCATAAGTTAACAAAATGAGAGACCCCATTTCACATGGGATAGCAACAAAATGGTCAGGGTTGTTTTTGGTTTTTGGTTTGTTTTGTTAGAAATGAACCATTTCATTCCTATCTAAAATGGGCTCCCCGGGTCCAAGGGGAACCAATTTTTTAAGCCCTCCAAATTTGGAGAGGTTTGGGGGTAAGGGGACTGAGTTATTAAGCTTCAAAGGGGGTACCCCGAGGAGCCATTTTTTCTAATTGGAAAAAGCTTGGCTTCTTTCTGATTACAATTAGGAAAAAAGGCTCCTGGGTACTCCCTTTGGAGCTTAATAACTCAGCCCCCTTAACCCCCAAATGTTTCCAAATTTCAGGGGTTCTCTAATATTGCTTTCTGAAGGTACCCGTGCTACTTTGGTGTCCCAAGGTAAGTAATTTTTGAGTGCATATTATTTAAAATACATGCACTTAAAAATTATTTTAAAAAATATGCAACCATAATGTACTTACCTTGGGGCTCAAAAATTATAGGGGTACATTCCCAAAGTGATGTTAGGGAACCCCCTGAAATCTGGTTGTAATTAATTAATTTGGAACAAATAAATTTCCAAGGTCTGCACATGGACTATAATAAAAACATACTTCAAAGGAGTCAACCATTTTGGAAACCCAAGAATTTAAAGTCATCAATTCCCAAATCTCCATGGTGAAACAGCAGTAAAAAAGCTATTCTTTACTGTTCCTCTGTGCTCCTTCTTATATCAAGGTCTACTGTATTAACCAGAGAGTATATAAATAATAAACAGTCCAGCCTGTCACCATTTGTATGTGTGTGTTGTTCTATTGCAATAAATATATGGGGTTCTGTAATGGATGTCAGAATTACCAACTGAATTAACCATTGTATTCATTCCAGTTTTATTTTTTTACTCCTCAAAACTGGATAGTATCTTTCCATCTGCTTTTGACATGAATCCCAGTTATATTGACTCAATTATGAAGTCCCATTTAAGAACAGGTTAGCACAGGAATGATAACCTAATGTGAAATAGTTTTGACTGCTGACAAAAGACCAAATTTCATTGTACTGGGCACTGTAGCTATGCAATCACTATCTTATAGTATTTTTCAAATATACACTCTGAAAGTCATTATACTTTCAGTGTATTAACTCTAGGTAACTGTCCAGAGTAAGTGGATTTAAAATTAGTTACATTTACAAAGACATCCAATATTCCTTTATCCAATTATTTATTCAGAATAACTCATAGGTATCCAATTGAGCTATGAATCATCCCGTTTGTAATGTATATTAGAACTATTGTAGTAATATAATGTAACAGAGAGGGTCAATCTAGGCTTTAAAATTGAACCTGGAATCAAATTAATGTAACAGAAGTTGAATTTAATGGGAATTTCCTCAACCAGTAATAATTTGCATTTTGCAACCAGTAAATTTCCCCTTTTTCCAGCGGAAAAGGTGTATAATGTAGAGATTTTCACTTACAGTGCATACCCAGATCTCTTTTAGGGCAAACCAGTTACAAGCAAAATTAAAAGTTGGAGATATAAGCCACATGCAGTTGTTCAAAAAGTGCGTGGAGCTCACATGTGTTAAACTTGAATGTATGGCAGTCTCAAGAGAGGGAAGTTGTTGTAGCCTCTCCATAAACCAAAACCTAATGGGGACTTGCTTGTTGAGGTACAACAGCCTCTCCATTTTCAGAGAGACCTCTGTTTCCAGTACGACTATGGGGGCCAGCAGAATCCTCCCAACAAATGTAATCTCCCTGTGGTTCCTTGATGAGCCACCAGGGTGACTAATTTCATTTTCCTCCAGGAAATCATCATCAGCAACTATAGATGCTCCCATTACTTATCCCAACCCCCCACTGCAGGGACCAACTATGGGTGTATCAATGTGATGCATGACAACATGAAGGTATAGAGGCAGATGCATCTATAGGTTGACAATTGCAGTGAGGGCCTCAAGGATTACCTAGCTAGTAACCCAACCCACAGAGTTCTTTCTGTTCCAGAGCATCAGAAGGTTAGGTTTTTGTTTTTGTTTTGGATTTGAGCTCCTAGAATCTCCCACTACTGGCCATAGTGGCTGAAGGATTCTGGGCGTTGTTGAGTAGCTATTTGAGCTAGCTGAATGGACAACCTGATCGATGCTGATCAACTCTAAGTAAGAGATTTTCAATCAGGCTAGATATGGCTGGGCTTCCACTTCCTCAGTTCATATTTCTAGGGACCTGAAGATAATTTTATTGCACTTGCTGAGAATACATTCTGCGTGATTGTAGCTGGATTTGACCCCAAAGTTATTTAACTAGTGTGAAACCTAGAAGTCTTCTTTCACATAATTCATTCTTACCCTGTCCTCTGATTGATATTAATCTTACACCTACCTCATCCCTTGTAGTCAAGCAAACATTGCACAAGAAAAGGCACATGGTAGGAGCAGCTATCCTTTTAGACTTTGTCTCCAAAACATCTTTACATTCACACATAGAATCTCCACCTGTTATCTTCTCCTTAATCCTCAAAGATATGTTACACTATGGCCAAAATCCCATTGCTTAGCATGGCAAATAGCTTTAGAACAAGCCCATTAAATCAATGGGGATTTAGTGAGTCAACTCCTCTATAATTTCCATTGATTCAAAAGGGCCTATTCCAACTGTGACTTGAAAAGCTAAAGAAAGTTACAGTTAGGGTAGGCCCATTCGAATCAATTAAACTTGTGAAACGTCTGACTCACTAAATCACCACTAATTCAATAGGCCTACTCTAGTGTAGTTTACTGTGGTAAGCAATAGGTTTTGAGATAATATTTGAGAACTTGGTTTCATTCCTGTTTTCTCTACAAAACTTTGAAAAATTAATTTGCTTAAAAGTATTTAAAGACAGAACTTCACTCAATTACAGACTTCTTCCTAAAGAAGAATAAAGCAAACTGATGTTCGAGTGGGAAAATGTATTAGAATGGAAAACTTATATCCGTCCATTAAGATGGCTTTAAGAACTTTTAAAGCCCTGGTGTGACACCCTATGGGTATTTAGTTCCAGTGAGTTTGGATTGTCACCTCTTTTTCTCTGACAGGCTTTTTCTCATGAATAGTTCAACCAACTTTTCATGACTCCATGTCCATGAAGTTTTCTTGTCAGGAATACTGGAGTGGCTTGCCAGTGCCTACTCCAGGCGCCTATAGCGCCTGGTATTCCCTGGTGGTCACCCATCCAAGTACTAACCAGGCCTGACCCTCCTTAGTTTAGGGCATCTAGGCAAGATTGGATGTGCTTAGGGCATCTAAGCAGCTCACGTCAAGCAGATACCATCATCTCCAAATGGTGCTTTTCTAAGTTAACCAGAGCAGATATATGATAATAGTCTTTATAACATTTACAGAATGATCCAATGTATTAGAAAGAAATTGAGAATTTCTTAAAACTTGAGATTTGTCTTAAAAACATAGAATGCAGAAGAAATATTAATTGACCCATATGTCTGTGCTACAACCTAAAGTGGGTACCTAGTGCTAATCTCCAAGCGAGCTCAATTCATTGGTTACTTCAAACAACATCATCACCTGGCAGACATTTTGAAATGAATTGTGTTGCTGGAACGTCGTGATGTTATTGGTTGTCATGTTCCTCCAAACAGAGGGACTGATGTAGCCTCCACTTGTAAAGTTCTCACTAAATCTATAATGATTGTTGAGTATTATCAGCATTTCTTAATGGTTACTTTAAAATATATACATATAGGCATTATTTTGTTATTTTATCTGATCACTGTTTTGTTTTTTCTTTAAAAACAGAGAACATTATAAATCAATTTAAAAATGCACACAGATTTCTTTCAGGCATTTGTACTGAATCAGTGTAGGTGAATCCCTTTTATCCTGTACGGGGATCCCCAATTATAATTAGAGATCCATGATCCATGTAACCAATTCTTTTCCTTGATGGGTTTTAATTTTATTATACTATATGATAAAATTAGAATCTATTCATAACTATGCAAAAATTGTGAATTATGAAAACAGATTACATGCATATGTAATCTTTTAATGCCATACTTCCAGTTCCCTAGAAAATTAGCAAATCACGAGAACTCTGAAAATGAGGCTGCAACTGAGTCTTTTATAATATAAATTTTAAAATGGCCTGTGCCATGGTCTCCTGACTTTTCAGTATAAAATCTGTGACATGCTGCTGAAAGGTGCTAGTAAGCATAAATAAACATTTCTTTCTCACTGCAGGAAGCAGATTTTAGGTGTCATGAAATGGTGAGAAATTATTTTTGCATTAGTTGTAGTAGATGAGAATGCTTTGGGGGTAAGGGAGGAGAATGCAAAGCATTTCCTTGCATATTTCAATGGCATAATGGTAACACAGGCACTAATGTGCCCATAACTAGCAATAAAACAAATCACAGCCTGATACCTGTATAAAGTAATAAGGAATGGAAGTAGCTCCTTTGTGAAAGTAATGTTCTAAGCCCTGATATTATGTAGACAAATGATCCTGCAGCCACAGACAAGGAGAAGAAATCTATGTGCTTTCTCTATTTGTATCATATTCTTCAGACCAATGAAGAAAAAAAGCAGCATCTTAAGAAAAAAAGTGAATATTGTGATTCTGAAACTGTAAGAATACTTTACTATGTATGCAAATACTGTATGAGCCTGTATGCAAATACAGTTGATGCCTTACTAACTGTGTATCACAAACTTACCCTTGATGCTGTGTGATATAGGTGTCAGATTTATGGAAGGTCTGAAATCAAATATAATTGACCGAAAAGGATGTACAAGATGGGATACTATTGCCCAGTAGATGAATTCCAGCTGAACCCTATATCAGATGAAGATTATTCCTTTTGCTAAACTTCTTTGGATTGGTGATAATTCACTTTCAGAGCTATGAATGCTCCAATAGCTGAACGAGACAATATCAGGTTGCAGTCCACAATATATAAAGCCATACCTCTCTTGTATATTAAAACAATAGGAAGACCTTGACTGGCTTTCGGTATTCTACTCTGATGGTATTTATGACATTTTTGTCTTGGGTAGCAAAATGTCCAAGGCTGGCCTGGACTATTTACTCTTTATTAAAAGACAGGCTTTACTGTATACATGTGCACATATACACATAGGAGCAAGTGTGTTTTCAACCTCTACTTGCCCAAACTCTAGAACTATTTAAACTAGAGATGGGCACGACTCAAAAAAGTAATTTTTTGTTTTTCGTTTGTCGTTTTGGGGTCTGTTTCAGTTCATTTTCGTTTTTTGGGGGTTTTTTGCACATTTTTCATTTTTGTTTTCATTACAAAACGAAATGAAAAAAAAAACAAAACAAAAATGAAAATTTTTCGTTTTCATTAGCATTCTTTTCATTGGAATCTGTCTGCCATAACGAAAACGAAAAACATGGCATAATTTTTCATTTCATTTTCGTTTTCATTTTGTTTTCTGAAAAATTTTCGTTTTCATTTTTGTTGCATAATGGAAACGAAAAAAGGAAAACGAAAATGAAAATTTCGCTGAGTCGTGCCCATCTCTAATTTAAACTAGTATCTTCTGATACGGCATTGCAGTGTTGCTCTTGGATGTTCATCTTGGGCCACTAGACTGGAAAACAGGTCACAGGCATTCAGAAGTGCAATATAAGCAGGACTGGGATATACATTTGCAACTGTGAATGATATTCACTTGTACTCAACTGTCATGCTGAAGACTGGACTGGATATATTTGAGGACTCTTGGCGTACAGGCATGTAACACACGCTGCCAACTATCGCACACTGCCAACCATGTAACGGATCCAGGGATAGAACTGTAGCTGGCCAAGAATTCCCTGAAATTCCTTTGGGTTCCTTTAAACAAACAAACAAAAAACAGACTGAGAGCAACAATATAATGAAATCCTTTCACTATTCTAAGTTACAAAAATGAAAAAATAACTCATAAAAATCAATAAAAATATAAAAATACTTATCAGATACAATCATATATTATTGCCCGAAAAATAATAAAGCTTATAATATTCTCACTAGCTTAATTCTATGAAAAATACAAGCCTCAGCTGGCTAAGCCTACAACTAACTGACTACATCTTGAAGCAGAATAAAAAGCAAGAGCTTCTCACCCACATAAGTACATTCTTCTTCCCTTCTCCCTGATCCGAGAAGCTTCTAGATGTCATGTGACCAATGGAAGTTGTCTAACTTTCTCTAGCTTGGCTTATTATGTCTCAGCTGTTACATTCCATAGATAAGAGTTTAGAGACAAGACTGTAACTGTGCAGTTAATATTGAGCTTTATGAATCACACTAGGTCCCATCATGCTAATTCCGTTACAAGGCATATCAAAGTCACTCAGCAAGTGTGTTTCATTGGACCTTGTTTGTGTGTAGCCAAATTACACATGGGACAATGCATTCATTACTATAATCCATAAACTATAACCATAAACTAACAATGTGAAAACTATGAGCCAATAAATGACATTTCTGTCTTGATTAGTTCATATTTAACCTTGATTCTTTCAGGTCATTGGTTGATTTGATTTATCTCCAACCTTTCTTCCAGCAACAGGATTCAAAGACACTTTTCATGACCTTAAAGTAGAAGTTTATTTGAAACCCTCAGCAGCTTGGTAGTGTCTATTTCTCTGTCTATATAGATAGGGTACAGTGTCAATAGCATGAAAAATGAATTTAATTTGCTTGACCTGACCCAAAGAATAAGAAAGCCTGCTTTGTACATATGCATGTGAAGGAAATTCTGTCATCCTCAGACAAATGTAGATACACAGGCACAAACAGTAGCCATCTGAGTGACACTTTCCTCTCCAACTATTAAATAATCTTCTATCAAGCTTTACCTATATCTTACTCAGCAGAATATTCCATTTAATTCCCTGAAATTATTTATTGCAGGGATTTCTAATGAGAACAGAAGCTGGTGAAGTAGCACACCAAAGAACTCTGACATGTCTTCCTGTACTATTCAGTAATCTCTTTAAAAATTAATCCATAACTTTTAATGGAAGGATCTTTCAGAGGTCATTAATTTGTACAGTTGCTATAAGTTGAAAATGACTAGATAGGCTGTAACAATAGCAAAATTATAAATACTGTAATATGATTTTAGACATACTGTAAAGTGAGTTCCCATAGATTGGAGGAGGGTGAATGTTGTCCCCATTTTCAAGAAGGGGAAAAAAGAGGACCCAAATAATTACCACCCTGTCAGCTTGACTTCAATTCCTGGAAATATCCTTGAGTAGATTATTAAACAGACAGTCTGTAAATATTTAACAAGCAATGCTATCATTATGAGAAGTCAACACAGGTTTCTTAAAAACAAGTCATGCCAGACTAATTTGATCTCTTTATTTGATAGAATTACAGGCCTGGTGAATGAGAGGAACACTGTGGATATTGCTTATCGATATTGCAGTAAGGCCTTCAGCAAGGTTCCCCATGGTATTCCTGCAAAGAAGTTAGTAGAATGTGGGATAGATAGTGCTACTGTTAGGTGGATTTGTAATTGGTTGACTGATCATACCCAAAACGTGATCATAAATGGCTTCTGTTCAGCATGGAGAGACGTGACCAGTGGGGTGCCACGGGGCTCTGTTCTGGGTCCAGTGCTATTCAATATCCTTATTAATGATTTGGATAAAGGAATACAGAGTATGCTGATTAAATTTGCAGATGATACCAAACTGGGAGGGGTTGCTAATTCCTTAGAACCCACTAATGACAGATTAGTGTGCTGGGCCAAAGCTAATGGAATGGGTTTCAACAAAGAGAAATGTAGGGCACTACATCTAGGTAAAGATGAGGTTTGGATCGAAGCTGCCAGTAAAACAAAAGCAAAACTAGACTATGGGTGATACCTTCATAGGCTGCTAGAAGAAAAATAAAAAAAATTGCTGAGCTTTCAGGAGCAAGCTCCCTTTTTCAAAGCAATTATAGAAGTCCAAACATAGCAAGGGATGTAATATGCCAGGAGAGAGTTCTTAAAAGTTCACTTGACAAGAAAATAAAATGAATTGCACAGATATAGGAGATACCAGGTTGGAAAATAATACATGTGAAAGGGATATGGGAGTCTGGGTGGACCACAAACTGAACATGAGTCAGTAGTGTGACGCGGCAGCCAGGAAAGCCATCAACAGAAGCATAGTTTCTAATAGAGATGGGCACAAAATGAACTTTTAGTTCATTTTGTTATTCATTGTTCATTTCGTTACATAACAAAATGAACAATGAACCCCATAGTAGATTTAGAACAAAACGAACCAGTTGGCTTTTTTTTCTGGATGCCCCCTCCCTGGTCAGAAATTTCTGTTTCATTTCATTTTGTTTTTCTCAGAGGGAGCAGTTTGTTATTTGTTTCGTTAGGTAACAAAATGAATAATGAATAACACAAAAAACCAAAAGTTCATTTTGTGCCCATCTCTAAATTCAGTCATTAAGTAGCTAAATAAATTAGTATAAACAATGAGAACATTTTCAGAAGAAAGCCCATTAAGGTAATTTAAGTGATTTATTCAATTCTCATAAAAAGTATCTCACATGCAAACAAATTTTTAAATGCCTTTTATAAATTGTTAAAGTGTTCGAAATCCAGTGTGTTAAGGAGGAGGAAAAAAGAAAGCGACCCCATGAGTAGTTACTAGGCAAGTTTAAGGGGAGGCCACATTTTTCTTATGCAATTATGCTATTTCAGTACTTCATCAACATTCAAGATATTCATAACCCCCCCTCTCTCACACACACATACACACACCACTATTTAAACAAAGTATCACAATGATGCTTTATTGCTTAATCACATTCATACTGTCCTGCAGGGATTAAGCTGAGGTGGCACAATTTCTAATAAATGTTTAGCCCCATTTTTTTTTTAAAAAAAGCATGAAGAACAGATGTAAAAATCCTGCTGATTGCGGTGCACTTAGGCACTCAGTCGCAAGCAAGATCACTACTGTGCTGATGGGGACAGAAGGTTTTCCTATGTCCAAACTAAATCTTCATGCTGTTGAATTTATGCATTTCCTGCTGCTTCTCAAAAATGCTTGTCTAAATGCGCAGGCAGGGGAGAGCACTCTCAATGGAAACACACACACACACACACACACACACACACACACACACACACACACACACACACACACACACAGAGAGAGAGAGAGAGAGAGAGAGAGAGAGAGAGAGAGAGAGAGAGAGAGAGAGAAGGTCTGATTGGTATTTCATTCCCTCTTCAGTGGTAATTTGCTGCCGATATTTGCTTTATCATTGGGAGGCAATTGGGAAAAGGGTGGAATTTCAGCAGGAAGGATTGCCCTGCTAATTTTTACCTCAGGAAGGCTATGAGAAACATAGTAATACTAATGTAGTGGATGGATAAAGGCAGCAAAAGGGGAAAAATGCAACCAAAAGCTTTGCCAAGATAAATTCAATGTCCCTTTCACCCTTAGGAAATGAAATTGTTCTGACAGAGTCAGACGATTCTGCTTGGCAAACCATCTAAAATTAATTTACCTTCTTGACATTTTAAAGGAAGGTTTCAGATTGTAAATTTAACCCAGACAAAGCATTCTTTTTAATCTTGTCAGTATGCAAACTACTTGCTACTGCAGTTTCTGAATTATTTATCAGAGAAACGACCCCAAAGGGCGGAATGAAAAACTGGGAGTATTTGATATAAGATTCCATTGCTTGATGTAGTTCTTGGCCTTAGATATGTACCTGTTGCAATGGCTTTTTTAAAGAAACCTTTTCATGTTCCTGTTTTTTTAACTCTTTTACAAAAATCTACTGTTAATTGCTTCTAATGTGGTTCCACACGAATATTTCTCAAATATACTCCATATTTTCATTTTTGAGCTGTAAAATAGTTTGTCATTCAATATATATCCAGGACATCTACATTTTCTTGTTCTTGTTTGAGTAGCCAATTGAAAATGGGACCAAGAAACAATAAATTTCCACATTTAAATATAAGAGGCAAGCCAATCATTGTTTCATATGTTATAGAACTTTGGAGGCTCGATGATATTTAATTTCAGATAAAGAATTGGGGGCTAGAAGAAAAAAAGTTTGTATTCAAATTCTGAAGCCTACAGATTTCATGTATTTTGTTTTAATTTTTTTCCACTATGAGATTTCCTCACCTGCACCAGCCTCCCTTCCAGAGAACTCAACTTTAAACTTCAAAATTAAATGCCTGATCACGCAACATATTATTCATACCACTGCATTTGGCCTCATAGTAGAGAATGCTTACTCAGCATGTTGGCAAATCCTATTTACATTTCCCCAAAACGTAATGTAAAACAAAAAGGACAAGGTGCATGAATACAGAGACCAGATCAATTTCAATATGATTTCCTGTGCTGTGAACAAAGATGTAGTAAATGACTCATTTTAGGAAATGTTGCTATATACTATGGTGTAGAATCCTTCTTCCTGCCTTTTATTTTTCAGTGTTAGCCCAAGAATTAATATCACACACTCCATGCCATTCCACATCTAATGAGTCCATGGAGGCCATTGTCCACCAGAGGCATAGCTAGGGTTTTCAGCACCCGGGGACAAAGTCTGTTTTCATGCCCCCAAGGGAGAGGGTGCCTCATAGAAGGTGGCAGTGGTGGCCAGGGAGCCCTCCACACCAACCCTGGCAGGTCACCTGAAACATGCCTTTCCATGGCTCAGAGGTGGGGAGCTGTTTGGAACCCAATTTGGTGCCCCCAGATGCTGCACCTAGGAACTGATGTCCCCCCTTGCCCCCCCCCATAGCTACGTCACTGTTGTCCACGTAATGAGCCTATTCAGACCAGGGTGGTGTGAAAGCATGGTGAACTATAAACTGGAGGCTTCACTACCAACTTTCCTCAGACTGACAAAGCTGCTTGAATGAGCAGTGAAACATTTCAGTTTCACAAGAAAAGAAGTCCAGTTGCCATGACTCAACTTTCAGACATGCAAGGAGGTGCCAAACAAGCTCCATTGTTCTTTGGAAGCAGCAAGAGTTGTTTAGAGACACTTTAACTTTTCTTCAGATTGAAGAAATGCTACCTCCCCGCCTCTTTCCTGTACTTGCTGGAATAGTCTAATATAATGCCTCCAACAGCATTTCTGTGCATTTCAGCTTTGTCATCAGCCCATTTAGATGATATTACAATATGTTGCTAAGTCTCCATACCCTGTTCATGAGGCAAGATGTGCTGTGAGGAGGGCCTTCCCTAATATGTGTATGAAAAAAATATTAAATAACTAGAGACAGGTGGGAAAAATGATCCACAGTGCTAGAGAGAGAGAGCTGTTTTTTTTTTTTTTAAAGAATTTAGAAGTAGAAGGAGCTATCTCCCACTGTGATGGGCCATTGGTCTTTGCCAGCCAACTTCTGAAGATACTGACAGGTAGTAAGCCCTTTGGGGCCCTGAATTGGCCACCGTAACTTCCTCATGCAAAGCATGTGCTGTGCCACTCTGCTACAGTCATTTGCTCTCATTCTGCTTTTCCCACATTGAATAAAGGTGGCACTGGACCGTGTACATATTACTGGGTTTAAAACACCACCACTAAACTTTCGCCTTACTTCATCTACAGCTCCTTGCTGTGAACAGTAGTTTGATCAAACATTTCAAATAATTATTTTTTCAGCCCTATGTTGTATGTGGATGTAAGGAGAAGAAATCTCCATGAGCCAGAACGAATCATTTGCAGGTGCAGGGTGTTATGTTCTGGTCTGAAGTAGGAATGGGCACAAAATGGGAAAATAGTGTTTAGTTTCATTTTATTTCATTTCCTGTGCATTTCATCTCATTTCTTTTTAAATGAATTTTTGTAAACAAAAATTGTAACAAAATGAAACAGTAATGACAGGAAATAAAATAGTAATGAAAAAATTTATTACTCTATAAAATGGCTTCCCTGGGTCCTAGAGGCACCAAAAATGTTCATTTTAAAATTGGAAAAAATGTGTTTTGTTTTGTTTCATAATGAAATGCTGCCTATCATTTTATTTTGTTATGAAACAATTTGTAAGCCTATGAAACAACAAAACAGCATGTTGTTTTTCATAAAATGCCCATCCCTAGTCTGGAGAGCTTACTTTCCTACTAATTTTTGCATTTGCTGGATTATACATTCCAATTCACATCTTTTTAACATCTAAGAGCAATCATATCCAAGGATGAGTCCTAAAAGAAACCGTCTGAGGTGTTCAGTTGATCATTACAGCAAGTAATGTCTTATTGAAACAAGAATAAAAAAATAAAATACTTTCTCCATGAACGGGAAAAAATAGTTGGGTGGTGAATGTTGCTACTTTCATAGGATATATGATACACATTTTTGTCATGTTCTTTAAAAAACACAGTGGATATTAAATTAGAAACATGGGGTAGATAGATATTAGTTTATTGTAGCCAATGGCCATCATATACAAATACAAATACAATAAAAACAGTATGGCAATCAGTCATATCCGAATATCTATATTCAAGGGCAACACGTAATCATAGAGGACTACAGTAGAAGCTGACTGTATTTATACCTTATTGTTTAATATAAAAGTTAAAATTCAAATTAAAAGTGTATACAAATATGTTAAAAATGTGTAAAATGGTATCACCATGTACATAATTGTACAGTGTATAAGAAAAACTGTATGTAAATAATTTAATACCTTGTATATTTTCAAACACTCCCTGCTCCCTCTTGATTGCTTATCCAGCTAATTCTTAGCTTTACAGCCATCTTTCCAAAATTGGCCACTTTTTTAGTAATTTCTTTACTCCTGTTTTCCAAAAGTTTCTGTAAACACTCTTCCTTATTTCTACCCTCCAAGGAAGATATAATTGGTTTGATAAACCATTCCCTGATATGATTATATATTTTGCAGTCCAATAGCACATGGCTCAGTGTCTCCATGGTTCCCTCACCGCAAACACACAATTGACTCTTGTAGGGAATATTATTATATCTTCCCAGTAATACTGCAGAGGGCAATAGGTCCATACGTAATAACATAAAGGCTCTTCTAGATTCTGAACTTTCTAAGTCATTTAAATATGGCATAGGTAGGACTCTATTCAAAGGATTTGATCTTATAATTCCTTTAGCTTTATTTAGGTCATGCTGTCTTTCTGCATCTAATATCCTTTGTTTTATAATAGATTTTGCCTGGGTCATATCCATTGACAACAGATAATGTTGCGAAAATCCATAGCACCCTAATTTGTGTTCCAGTATCTTCCACCGGGGGGGATATAGGTATCTTGTAGTGTCAAATGCACTAAACCTGTGGTGTTATGGTTCAGCTTTAACCAGTACATGATAACCGCTATCCATATTCTGGCTTCAACGGTTACCAGTCCTGTTTCTAATCTTATGGCTGCATTTGATGCACTTGTAGGAAGCTGCAATATAGCTCTTAAGAATTTGGATTGCTGTTTTTCCAAGGCAGCCAGGTTGGCTGGAACAGAGTATGGGGCTCCATATGTCATCTGAGCTAAGACCTTCGCTAAAAAGAGCTGATTTGCAGCTATCATATTTCTTCCACCCCGTGTCCAGAAAAAAATTTAATATAGCTCCAATACTTTTCTGGGCATTAGCTACCACATGTTTAGTATGCATATTTCACTTTCCTTTAGCTTGTATTATCAGACCCAAATATTTATTATTATGTACTTGCTCAATATGCACCCCATTTAGTTTCCAATTATATTCTTTAGGTGTTACTGCAAACACCATTACCTTGAAACATGGGGTATTGTATTCAAGATGTGATGAATCAGGTACCAATATACAGTATATCTCACTCTTCACGACTTCCAACCAACCTGAGATATGTATAGTATTTTATTTTAAATATTTGAAGCTCTAAGCTTTCTTTTTCTCTCCCCCCCCCCCATTGTGCGTACATTTCTGGTTATTCATTCACACATTCATTCATTCATTCATTCAGACAGACAGACTGACTGACAGACATGATTTGAAGAGCACTGGCAAAATTCAGATGTGTAATGGATAGTCTGTTCACATGAAGGAGCTCCCCTGTCAATCATTTTCCATAACACTTTTTCATAAGTGCATAAAACTAATAACTTATTGAGTGTTGTGAAGCAGATTGACAGAGGATCTCCTTTTTACCTTCTAAATTGTTAATAAGCAGCTACCTTGGCCCATATTTAGCCTGGGGTAGTGGTGCCGGGTAGGAGGATCAATCTTTTATCCACTGTGGTTCCTCTGGTATATATTTCTCTCCTCCCCCTGAGCAACTTTGTGCCTTACTAGTTAAAACATGGACATATCATATGGTTTGTCCTGAATGTTGCGCTCTGTGAGTCAGGCATAGACTTGCCATTGAATAAAAGGTCCTTCCCCACCCCCAACCCCCAGCGGGTAGGAAAGCATAACTGGAAATGATACTGGGACATTTATAAGTAAAATTAATGGAAGAATTTATTTAAATCATAGCAGACAAACAGGGAATAAAATTAATGAAATGAAGACACAATATAAAAGAAACCAAAGGAAAAAAATCAATTAATTTCTAACACAATGCAATGCAATGAAAAGTGCAGAGCAGAATAACCTGTATTTGAGTATCAGATGAAATTACAGTTATGCAGAATCAAAAATAGCTAGCCATTATAAAGCACTCTATTTGCCCCTAATCTTCCATCAGTCTTCCAGTGGAAGGTTACTCTGTTACAGCTGTCGTCGAGCCTAAAGATTGAGAAATAAAGATATATACCTACTAGAGATGGGCACGACTCAAAAAAAATGGTTTTTCGTTTTTCGTTTTTTGTTGAGGGGTCCGTTTCAGTTCGTTTTCGTTGGGTTTTCATTTTCGTTTTCGTTACGTAACAAAATGAAAAACGAAAACGAAAATGAAAAATTTCTGTTCCGTTAGCATTCTTTTCAGTTCAATGTATTTGCCGCAACAAAAACGAAAAACACAGCAAAATTTTTCGTTTGTTTCCGTTTTTGTTTTGTTTTTTTGGAAAATTTTCGTTTTCATTTTCATTGCATAACGAAACAAAAAACGAAAACGAAAATGAAAATTTTGCTGACTCGTGCCCATGTCTAATACCTACCTATCCTAAGGAACAGATTCCTATGGATTCAGGGCAATGTGCAGGAGGATTGATCCAGAAGAATCCAGATGGGAAAATCAGAAGGAAAAGTAAGTGTGTGTGTGTGTGTGTGTGTGTGTGTGTGTGTGTGTGTGTGTGTGTGTGTGTGCATGCATGCATGAAGGAAACAATAAAGGTTCTGTAGAATGTCCAAGAAATATTAGTCTAACCCATAGTAAAAAAATGAAGCTTCTCTCAAAATCAAAGAAAGTTAAGGCCTAAAGGCAAAATAGCAGTCAAATCTCAGGTCTGTGTTGACTGATGGCAAGCTGTGAGCAAAAGTACCTTGTACTACTTTTCTTTATTCTCTGAAAATAAAGCATCTTTTTGTCCTGTGACACATGATGTGACCACAGCATCTTAACAGAGTACACTCTGGACCTGAAACCACTAAAAATATTCAACCTTGTAGCCTGTCCATGCTTTTCCATTGTCGTCCAGCTGGACCAGGGCCTTGTTGCCACAGCAATCGTGTATCCTTTCCTTTTTATTCCATCATACAAACATCCAGGCTGGAACGAATTCTCAGCCCTTTTTGCCAACAGGAAACAATCAGTTGTGCTGTATATGGAGCAAACAAAAAATGTCCTTGATGCCATCCCCTAGATAAGCCATTCCAACCATCAGCAATCCATTCCATGGGCCATATATCTGTAGGCCAGTTCACTCCATATGTCAACAGGCCTTTTGTCCAGTGTACCCTTGCATCATAAAAGCAGGACCTGATTAATAGCCATGAGGTAGACTGTGGTAGTTTACCTCATGAAATGGCAAATTCATCACTTCCCCACCTTAGCATGGACATTACTGCTCAAAACCAGAGCAACTTCCATCTTGAATTTATGTCTCCATTAATGAGCCCAATAGCAGTGGTGTTTTTCCCTTATGATGATGGGCTTTAATTCAGCTGCCAAGCACAATTCCTACACAATTAAGATCCTTGGTTCAATTTCTGACCAATGGCTTCTAGGAATTATAATCTACAAAAGCAATATTTTAAGCTGTATACAAATATATACAGTGGTACCCTGACTTAAGAGCAGCTCAACTTAAGAGCAATTTGACTTAAGAATGGAAAACTGTTGGCGTTTTAACTGCCGCCTTACAAATTTTAGATACGGTCTGCTCGACTTACAATTTTTTTTTTATTTTTTAACTTATTTTTTTAATTTTTTAGATAGGTACCCTGACTCAAGAGCAGTTTGACTTAAGACTTTAAGAGCATGCATTTGGAACAGATTAAATTCGTAAGTCAAGGCACCACTGTATATATACATATATATAACTTTGGGGGCATATTACATTTAAATTAATGCTTCTACTTATATTTGAAGATAAAGAAATAGGTCTATCTATGCCATGAATCACTAAGTTCCCACTGTTGCCTAATAACATAAAGAGTTATGTCAGATATAGTATCAAATAAATGTTAAAATGTGTTTTTTAACAACAGTGGCAAAACAATGCCACAACCAAAGAAGGAAACCACACTGACATTATATCATGAAGCTCTGTTATAACATTCAGCCCAACCTGAAATAATCCGCAAGGTAAATAGATATAACTGTATATAAAAGAATTTTGGTCATTATAATTTGAAGCAAATTTGCATTCCTTGGGATGTCTGTTTTGTACATAAAAGGTAATAACATAAGATCAACAAAAGATCAAAGGATCTAACTGCCAAGGAACAGTTGGCATTGGGGAAAACGAGCCTATTGCACTTACTTGAATATTCTGAGAAGCATTCATAATTCATGGAAGGGACTATCAAAAAGCATTTCCCAGAATTGTCACAAAATTCTGCCGTCTCCTGCCATGATGAGAAAGTACAGTATTGTGAATATGATTAGGGTGCATTGAAATCGAAGAAAACCATCACCTGTCGCTCCAGTTCTCTTCACGGTCTTACAACGTAGCAGCTAGAGCAGAGGGAGGTACTGACAGCTGATTTCACAGAGCTTTACCCCACTGCAGAAATATTTCCACCGCTAGTGATATCAAAATCTCAACCCTTGCTGCTTCTCTCCACTTTATGTTTGATTTAAAAGATTAGAAATGCAGCTCTATCTCCCTCTCCCCTCTTTTTTAAGTTCAATCTTTGAGAATGTCTTGACAAATACATTGGAAGAAAATCATACAGAGAGGACTAAGGAGAATTCTGCTTAGCACATAAATAGGCAAGCCACTGAGAAGGAGATTATTTAGAAATTTGTATTCTCTCCCAGCACAGTTTGATGTCATTGTGGAGAAGAGGGTCTTTTACACTTGGTGGTGATACTACAAAATTAGTCACTATCCAGTGGAAGTATGTTCTTTCTTTTGGTTTTGAGCATTTTCCCTCTTAGTTCATTAATTTTCCCTCAAGGTCTAGGGTGCTGGGGACTTTCTTTCATGGTAGGAAAACACTCACCCCCCACACAAAGTATCTTTTTTTGCCATAGGAACTGACACAACTCCTGTGTGTATGAGGTCTGTCAGTCTTTCTCTAATCAGACCCGATTTAACCAGGTTGCCCACTCATCCTTCTTCCAAAAAGTATCACCTTCCTGGGGGAGGGCGCCTTTGAAGCCACACTGCTCTGACCGCCTAAGCGTGGCCTCCTTATCTCCCCTCCCGATCAGTTCCACAATAATGGGCCATGGCAGGGAGGCGCAAGGGGGCGGCTTCGAAGCCACACTGCTCTGGCCGCCTAAACGCGTCCTGCTTCTTATCGCTCCTCCCGGGGCTGGGCTGAGGCTTGAGCCCACCACATCCCTCGATGGCACCAACAAGGTGCGTGCTCCCTCCGTGCAGCTTGGTGCGAAAGGACCTCCGAACCAGCACCAGGTAGGAGACATCTCCGCCCCCATTAACGAAATGAACCAAACTGATATCTAGTCTCGTGCACACCCAGAGGCATTTGTTGGGGCCACTGTGAGATACAGAATGCTGGACTAGATGGGCCTTTGGCCTGATACAGCATGGCTCTTCTTATGTTCTTATCTTATGTTGTACCCCACTGGTTCCCTCAGGGGAATGCCCTATTCCTGGTGGTGGTCTTCTCCCTAAGGACTGGCACCCTCAAATGGCCCGCCTGAGAGGAGTGAGTGTTATGGGCAGCACTCTGTTCAGCTTATCTCCATGTTAACATTAGCGTTTCTCCTCTGACTTGCAATGACACTCGATATGGTGTTCACAGAAGGTACTACCCTCAGTACTGTCACCCTTCCTCTTGCTTCTCCCATCACTATTCCAAAATGTCTACCTGTCATACATAATCTACTCCAAAGTCTGAAGTTCCAGGCTTTCAGCACATCCAGTCTCTGCCCTTCAATAGTTCTCAAGGGTGACTCAGCTTACCTTCTTGGTCCTTCATTTTCCTGTTTTGGCAGTGGGACTTGCTGATGGAGCCTTCCTTCTCTGTATCAGTACTTATTTTCAGTGTTAGCTCTGCAGTGGCAATGATATATTTATCAGCTTCTGAATGTTCCAGTCTGCCCTACATAACTTCACCACCAACACAGCCCCAGTGAACCCCAGCCCTTGCAGTCATATCTCTATGCTCGTTATTTGTTTTGACCCTTACTTCACAAAGCGGCCTTCATCAGGAATCTGGTGCTTCACAGAATTGCAGAACTGAAGATCTAGAAAGAACTCCAAAAGTCATCAAATCCAGATCACAGCCAGTGCAGGAAATCCACAGCTAAAGAATCCTTGAAAGGTGGCCCTCCAACCTCAGATGGAAAATTGCTAACGAGGTTGTCACTTAGAATGACCATGAACAGTGCATCAGAAGATGGCACTGGTACTCATCACAGGGAACTGGCATATTACCAGGTTGCCACACTGGCACAACAGCAATGCCTCAGGCTGGAACTGTTTGGCCTCCAATGTCTTTCACAGAGGGGCACCAGATTGCATGCTTGCTGTAGACAGGATCAGGGTGATTGCTGAAACTATATTTAAAATGTTTCCCACCACGGCTCTGTCAGGCACAGAGATGGAAGCATGAATGCACAGATGATAACCTGAAGAGCAAATGTTACAGGTAAGGAAACTTCTTCCAATGCTAGAATTTTTGTTGATTGAAATAGAAAAAAAACATGGCTCTGATTATACACCATTAATTTCTCAGTGGAAGGTTTTTGTAAAATATTGTGAAGCTCCTTACATTATATGATTAAAGAAGCATACTATAGCAGAGTCGCAGTGTCTTTGTAATATAGCATTTTCCTACAAGAAGGCTGCAACATATTTTGAAAGGGAATTTCAGGGAATCCTGAGGGAATTCATGAGTGACCAGCTTGCAGACAGCAAAGTCAAATTTAGTTTTACTTCTGATGAACTGCAGAAACAATTTTGTTTTGTATTTTGTTTGTATCAATTATCCTATGTTATCCTGTCAAATATCAATGTGCAGTATTCTCCATCTGTTCTCTTAGAGGCACATATATAAATGCAATATTCAATGTTGGAGCTCATTGTACCGAATCTTTGGTTTCAGCAATTGATCTTTATCAGCGAAAGATGACATGCAATGGAATTTAGTATTTGACAGCCTATACATAGAGATTTTTTTTTAAATCATTCTGCCTCCAGGGAACTTTTTTTACACTAAAATATCTACCAAGAAAGCCAAGTTCAAATACCAGATAATTCCTGTGTGCAATGTGGGAATTATGCAGTGTGTGTTAATGCAGAATATGCAATAGAAATGATGCTACACACACTGCATAATTCCCATGATGCCTTGTGTGATAGAAGAATATTTAGATGCAATGTCCTCCAAGCAGAGGATGTTCCTTGCCATGAAATTTTGAGGTGGGGTATTATTTATTTATTTGTTTGTTTCATTTTTATACCGCCCATCTTCCAACAGGAACTCTGAACATAAGAACATAAGAAGAGCCATGCTGGATCAGGCCAAAGGACCATCTAGTCCAGCTTCTCACAGTGGCCCCACCAGATGCGTTTGGGAGCGCATGAGACTAGATATCTGTCTCCTGATACCACTCCCCTGCATCTGGCCCTTGAAGTACCCCGGTTTTAAGCCTGGAGATTATACATCTCTATCATGGTTTGTAACCTGTGATGGACTTTTCCTCCAGGAATCTGTCCAATCCCCTTTTGAAGGCATCCAGGCCAGATGCCATCATCACATATTGTGGCAGGGAGTTCTGGGCGGTTTATAAGTTTAAAAGCATCAATATACAAAAAGAAAAAGAAAGGTACCCCCTTGATGCTTCAGTTAGAATTCATCAGTGAGAATTCTAATGTTTTTCAAATGCATTGGAGATGTTTTTATGCCATTGTTGGTCTTTTTGTTACAAAACTTCTGAGAATCTTCCAAAGTACTTGGATTCTTTAGAAGGCAATATATTAACAGTACTGAAAATCTGGTGTGTTGTCAATTTTTATCACAGACTTTTAAGCATTTGATAATGGTTTAAACTTGACCATGTTTAATACTTGATGATACTTCTGCAGGTTTAAAACACTTGGATCGGAAGTAATGTTGAATAAAAACTGAAGCACTTTGGCATGTCAATTTAGATTTTTTTTAAAAAAAATTCGAAATGTTCCTGGCGTATGCAGTGCTTAGAAAGGCACATTTTGGATTTTTGTCAACATTGCTCGAGGCAGTGCCGGCTGCAGGGTTCTGGGAGGTAGTCTGAACAGTGACCCTTCCAAGCTCCTGGAAGATATTAGTTTTTCTTGTACATATTGGATCTAGCTGGAAAAAGACTTCTGAACTTCAGGCTGGCAGTTCTGATTAGGGAGGAGATAAAGGAAGACCTGAGGTGGAGGGGAGGGAGCAGAAGGTCTCGGAAGGTTTGGTGTTCTTTATATCATGCTGCTGGTGGAGCAACCTGATATTTACAAGCCACAATTCTTTCTGACTGAGTGTCATGGAATGTTCCCCTGTGTAAATGTGCTGGGTGTTCGGGCCTGGAAATAAGGATTGTGAAATTTGCTTGCACATCCTGTCCCACAGTTTTCATGACCAGCTGGACAGTGCAGTTGCATAAGTACATCGTGAAAAGTACTTTTGCCTTGATGTAATGGGAGCCACCATGGGTGTAATGGCAAGCCCCCACCCCCGGGCACATGTGTGCTAGTCATGTCTGACTCTAGGGGAGGTGGTCATCTCCATTTTCAAGCCAAAGAGCCAGTGTTGTGCAAGTCCGTGGCCATGTCGCCGGCATGGCTGAACACATTTCTGCACACGGAACACAGTTTACCTTCCTGCTTTTTACAGCAGTACCTATTTATCTACTTGCATTTACATGCCTTCAAACTTCTAGATTGGCAGGAGCTGGGGTTAACAGCGAGAGCTCACTCTGCTTCGTGGCACCCAGGATTCAAACCGCAGAGTTGCCAACTTTGCAGCTGACAGTTTCAGCACTCTAGCCCACTGAGTCACCACGCCCCTGAGAAATTTAGCATAACACTAAACACTGCAGGACAGATAGTTTGTTACACATAATTTCAAAGAACAGCTATTTAGACTTTGAGTAGCACCTATCCGTTCCCTCTAATAAAAATGAATATGTGAAAAATGTTTTTCTAGTTTACAGAGGACTGGTACATGTAAAATGCCTATTGATTATACCTTCCCACTGATCAGTTGCTTTTCCTCCTGAGCCATTAAATGATTTCATTAATCTTGGTTTACAGATTATAAAGTTATCTGTATCGGGCCCCAGAATTGCTATTAGTGTGTGTGTTTATAGGAATATGATATAATTTGCCATAATTTGATGTACAGGATATTTTTATTTTAAGAATCAAACTATCCAAAATAAACAGAACTCATTCATGAAAGGGGATGACTGGGTGATATTTTGGGAGAACTCAAAACAAGCATCCACTTTTTAAAAAACAATAATATTTCCATTTTGCTAATCCCTAGATACCAGTTATACTTAACTGTCTCTGAGAATCACAGTTGACATGAAGGCTGCTATACTAACTTTTGATCTGTAGATCCATCAATTGATTAGATTATTCACAAACTTTCATGATGTTTTGAACTTGCCTTCAAATAATAAACATATGCAACTGAAATGAAGTTTTGTTTCTTCCCTCAATATAATTTCAGATTATTTTTCAGAACCACTGCAATTTCATACACATGTTGCAGACTTTCATGCAGAGCTGCATGAAATGGCCCATTCAGTTTGGTTGTTGAAGGAGACCACTGCAGATAAAAGATTAGGTGCAGTCTCATGTGCTTATGTCAGAGAGGACTATATTGCATACAAGGGATTGATGCTAGTCCATATCAAGTCATCTTTTGCATGCTGGACCTCTTCTCTAAATCTACTATATACCCATGTATATAGCTTCTTGTGGGAGAGAGTTACAGAGCCTAGTAACAGTGACTGAGAAGGCCCTCTCCCTTGTCCCCACCAAGCACACCTGTAAGGCTGGTGGGACCTCCCCTGGTGGGGAGGCTCATAGATAAGATTGCTCTTTCCTTGTGGAAATTTAAAGAGGGACAACTACTTTTGTAGTGAGACTATTGTGATTTACAGCAGAATCCAGTACCTATCAACTCATACTTTCAGACAGGCTTATGTCTTGGTAAGTGTAAGTAACACTGGGAGAGGCTTGGAAGGGTAAAATGAACAAGACACGCTGAGTTGGCCATAGACAAAGGGGGGTTAAAAAACAAGAACAGAACAGCAAGACTGGAAAGGTAGCAGCCAATAACTTGGCAAAGAACTTACCTATACTTGAAACTTGAACAGGAGATATGATACTCCTGGAATGGCGTATCTGGGAGAGAGATCTCTGCAAATATTTACTTTGGCCCATATAAAGAAAATAGTTCTGCCTGGTCAGTGAAGTCCGATGATGATGGCCAGAAACACAGTCAAAATAACTTGCATCTCTCTGAACATCCACAAGTAAACGATGAAGCACCACTTGCAGGGTAACAAAAGGGCCTTTCTGGTTCCACAGTTCTTGTTTTAACCCAATGAAAGGATGTCAGGTCTGGTAAATGATGTAATCATCACCAGGCACAGGCAGTGGGTGGCACTGTCGCACTTCCAAAGAGCTTGCTCAGTCCACTGAGTTCTGCTGTGTTTTTCCTTCTGCTTCATGAATACAGGGCATAAAAGCGGTAGCCTCCAGGTAGGCTTGCCTTCCGGCCACCAGTTCAACTAAGTTAGTGGCTCTCTGTTTTATTTTACAGTCATCCACTAAAGGAATCTTTGTTGGCCCTTGCAAAAGCACAATTTTTATTTCCAGAAAATGAGCTTTCATCCTCTGTGTGTCATTTTCCAACACCAATGTGATTGCTGGATCCAAGTATTTCTCCTGCATAAACAGTGAAGCGGATGGAAAGAATTTTAAAGGGCAAGCCCAGACTACAAAAACAACTGTGTCACAGAACAGTTGCAGCAAAATTAAAAGTAAAACACAGTGCAGACTGCACCTGACTGGGCTTTAGCCATTGAAACACCCAAGATTGCATTATAACACTGTTTAGGTTACACATACATTTTCAAACACCTGCACTTGGATTAACCATGGTAGGTACAAGTCATGCAGCATTTCATTGTAACTTGGGACAGTATTTGCATTCCTAAGCACCACACGCTTTTGGTTCACAACTTCAGTCAGCCGTAGCCACGGGAGAATTGTGGATGTTGCATACTAAGATCGTCTGAGGGGTGCAGCTACCCACTACTGAGTTATAGAAATGTTCATTTGGCTGAGAGCCACAGTTATGCAGCAGGCAACAGGCACTTTCATTGCTTTCCACAAAATCTCTCTCTCTCTCTCTCTCTCTCTCTCTCTCTCTCTCTCTCACACACACACACACACACACACACACACACACACACACACACACACACACACACACACACA
>JAHTLZ010003526.1:46415659-46429232 GCA_023846285.1 Phrynocephalus versicolor | reverse complement strand
TGTGTGTGTGTGTGTGTGTGTGTGTGTGTGTAAACAAACACACACACACACACAATCTGTGTATACATACATACATACATAGGTGAAACTTGAAAAAATAGAATATCATGCAAATGTTCATTTATTTCAGTAAGTCAACTCAAAAGGTGAAACTAATATATGAGATAATTGTGATGATTATGGCGTACAGCAATAACTCAGCATTCAAACTGAGGTGGTAAATCCCCATAACAAATGTTAAACATTTCTAGAGGAATAGCCATATAAATCCACTTATATGTACCTCACAGAAGAGGCATATGAAATGTAAAAGAAAATCTAAAAGCTCCATTGATGATCAAGTTCACATTGTAGTCATTGCACTCTTCCTATTTGTCTTTCTTGAACATTTGAATGGTCTATAAATCTTAAATTGAATGGACATTGACAAAAGAATCCTAAACATGTTTGCTTGGAAATGAATCTGTTCAAGCCAACAATGCAATGTATCCCATCTTTCTTGACAGCTGATCCTATTGGCTGGGCCTGATGAAAAATGTAATTCAAAACAATGGGGTCACTTTGGGAAGACTGTCCAAATAGGAGTTTCAAATGGTATTTTGTAAACATACATTATTGCATGCTTTAAAGGAAAATACTGTATACACATTCTGTATACAGTGAACAGAAAAATGACATCTGCTGCAGTAAGATAAGAGGCATAATTTTCTTTATTTTGAACATATATCTTTTAGCCCATCGTAAGAAAGCTCAAAGTGCTCTTCCTTGCCTGTCGAGGGATTACAGAGTAAAACAATGAGGACTGAAGCTATCTAGGTTGAGCAAATTACTAAATGAATTCCTAACAGATGGGAAATAATTAAAATCTTTATTATCACTTCACCAATAGTTAATTCACAGGTATACTTCAGACAATAAAAGTGTTTCATCTGTTCTTCTTCTGAGGATTTAATTTTTTATCGGCTGTAGATTAAACTCTGTTTAATCAGCAAAATCATTGTCAAATATGAATAAAATGCTATGGTATGAAATATATGTATTGAAGTAAGTCACCTTTTTCCAGTTCTTACAGCTACTCACTGTACTTGATATTTCTTGTGTTATAGTGTGATTTGTTTAATTTTTTTTGTTATTCTTATGTTTTTAATTTTGCTTAGTCATTTTGGATATTATTTATTTGGTTTGTAAACCACCCAGAGTAGCTCTTTGCTAGATGGGTAGTATAAGATTTTAACTAACTAACTAACTGCACAGATCATAAAGATTAACAAGGGTTCAAGCTGTTCAGACAATACACCTTTTTCTCCCCAACAAGCTGAATAGTTCTGTTTTAGAGAAAGAAAAATATGAACCCCCTCTTCTTTGCAAATGTTCAATCCACTATAATAAATATAATAAAAACACAAATCAATACAATACTTAATTTTTAAAAAAGAAATGCATGAGCTTATGTCCAACTCTGGTGTTCCTGCTGCCAGTTGGTTATGAGACAGACATGCAATCTCCTCTAAGCACAGAGAGGCTGAGCCCTTAATCAATATAACAGAGTATTTCCAGGGCTCTTGGCATGATAAAAGAATCCAGCAATCAATTACTTTGTAATAAGCCTGCCCTGGTGGAAACATGCCTTAAAATATTCTTGGAAAATGGTTACACACTGATTAACAATCCATTTTCTGTAGATGGACCGGAATGTGGTGTTGAGGGGTGGAATCACTGTTAACATAATAGGAATCCAACATATCAAGCCATGAAAGCTAAGACCTTAAGAAGTACCAGGAGGAAATGAATACATGTCAAAAGAAAATCCACACAAAAGAGGATCTTATTGGGTACTTAACAAGTCCCTCTGCTCTCAAAACAGAATGGGTGATTAGCAACATTTGACTGCATGTTTGAGGATGTCTTTAAATACACTTCCTACTCTCCATGGACTGAGCATTCAAAATTGCACTGCACAATGAAAGGCTGAAATTGCTTCATTATAGCCTCTTTGTACAAAGACTGCTTGTCAAACTAGTTGCTGTTTTCTTTGATTTCATTCTAACTTCCATTGCATGGCAGAGGAAGGTGTGAACTCAACAGTCATGCAAGTATAGTGGGGAAGGAAACTTTTAGGGACCCCAAAAAGGGCCAGCTCCTGAGGTTAAGCTGAAGTATGCATGTGCAGATATGGCCAAGGGAAAAGCTGAAGTCCCTTTTCCTTCACCATATCTGCATGTGTGCACACAAACGAGGGACAATAACTGTCCCTCGTTTGTGGGCTACCAGGTAGGGCAGTTTAATGGACAAAAGAGCTCATAGAGGAAATTTGACACACACACAAAGCAGTCCGTACCATGGCAGAGGAAGTGGTGGTGCCACCACAACCCATGCTGTGCAAGCTGCAGTCACAGAATGGAACAGAAACACAGTCCACCTCAGAAAGAACAAAATGTCCACCTCAGGGCAACAGATGCTTCCTTCCTTGAAGGAGGAGCATTATTACTACAGTTATACTTTCAGAGATGTTGTGCAAATCATCTTCCCCAGGTAACAAAAGAACCTGGTCACTCTAGATTAGTGGTTCTCAACCTGTGGTGCTCCAGATGTTCCTGGATTGCAGCTCTCATAAATCCTGGCCAGCTCAGCTAGTGATGAAGACTTCTGGGATTTGCAGTCCAGGAACATCTGGGGACCCACAGGTTGAGAACCACTGCTCTAGATCTTGTACACCTTGACTTTGGTAAGAGCAGGGAGAACTTCATTGGCTGTTCAGAGATTGTTTTGGGATGCACCTACTGGATAGAGGGCTGACCCATAGACTGCACCACTGATAATCTGGTGGGTAACAAATTTTTTTACCATGCTGGCTGCAACACCCAGTCCTATACCTCCAATAACTCTTCCCATCACCTCAAGGGAAAGTAGCAGCTGGCCATGGATTTACTCATCCACCTCTGCCTGAAGTATACTACCTCCTCCTGGAAACTGGTTCTGGCTATGACTATACAGGAAAATAGTAGAGAATTTGCTGTGGGAACAACATGGATGAATGCACATTTTTCTTTACTGATCACATGACAAAATGGCCAGTTCAAATCAGTTTGGCCTCCCCTATTTATTTATTTTAAAAATGTATATACCACCTTGCTTCCCCAAAGAAAACTCTAGGCAGTTTAGAGAATAAAATAACAACAAAAAATAAATATGATGTTAGAGGTGGGCCAGCAGAGCAAACACTAAAACACATAAAACAAACCTCAGGTTTCCCCAAATGCCTCCTTAAAGACCCAGGTTTTTATAGGTCTTTGGAAGGCAGACAGGGTGGGCATAAGGCAAAGTTCAGCCAGGATGGAATTCCAGAGTAGGACCAACCACCGAGAAAGCCCGACTGCACACTCGCTCCTTATTGGCCTCTCTGGTGGCGGTGGCCCCAAGGGCAATGGTGGGTTGGGCAATGGCTTTCCTACAGGAGATGTGCTCTGCCAGATATTCAGGTCCCAAGCCATGGAGGGTTCTGAAAACCCAAAACAGAACCTTGAACCTGATTGGGGAGGCAACAGGTAACCAATGCAATCGAGCCAGGATGGGGGTGACGCATGCATATCTGCCCGTACCAACCATCATCCTGGATGCTGCATTCTGTACCCACTGCAATCTCTGAATCAGGGTCAAGGGCAACACCACATAGAGTGTGTTGCAATAGTCAATCCTGGAGGATTGCATGCACGACTGTCCTCAGGGAGTCCTCATCGAGGTACGGGTGAGACCCTAATGCTAATTTCCCCCTCTGACACTGGGGGTGTCTACTTTTTTTTTCAAGCACAATCATTTCAATTGACTCCCCCCCTATGATCAGCTGTTTTGTTCTTACAAAGGGGGTGGGAGGTGTTTTTTTTTTTTTTTTTTTTTTTTTTTGCAATGCACCCATGCATGAAGAAACCTCTATCTGTCTTTACTAGCTGACACCAATCCATCCACTTTCCTGTGCTGGCTGAGTATTCTACATAATTGTGGATACTCTGAACTTAAGATTTATTTTCCAAGGACTCGGCAAACATATTTTGATAAGCAAGCACATCTGATCTTGCCTGATTTTGGAAGCTAAGCAGGGTCAGCCCTGATTAGTACTTGGATGGGAGACCACCAAGGAATACCAGGTGCTGTAGGCGCCTGGAGTAGGAACTGGCAAACCACTCCAGTATTCCTGCGAAGATAAACTCCATGGACATGGAGTCATGAAGAGTCGCTCACAACTGTAATGACACAACACACAAATTCCATGGCATGACTGGGGCTGGTATCCTGGTGATGTACTAATGTGTGTGCAATGTTTGGGACAGCAGGAATGCTCACTTCCAGATTTTTCTCCCTTATTAGCTCAACTTATTGCTTAAAATGCACAAAACAAACTAACAAGTTCAGCACTAGATCACTTGATCGCCACCTTAATATATTGGTTTTAGCACTAGTTCACTTCTACACAGA
This sequence comes from Phrynocephalus versicolor, assembly GCA_023846285.1. Classification (NCBI taxonomy): domain Eukaryota; kingdom Metazoa; phylum Chordata; class Lepidosauria; order Squamata; family Agamidae; genus Phrynocephalus; species Phrynocephalus versicolor. The sequence continues at coordinate 46,424,762 of JAHTLZ010003526.1, read as the reverse complement.
AGAAAGAGGATAAAATCAATATGGAATAGAATCAACTGTGATGAACTACAGAAAACTATTATGGTTCCACCGTATATTTGAATGGGTTTGTACAATATGGAAAATGTTGGTACACTGTCCCTCTTCCCCAGCACTGTACAACATTTTAAACAGCTCACTGGCTTTACAGTGAACCCTAAAAGAAGAGTTGTGGATTGGCATAGGTTGGGATCAAAGGAAAGTGGGCTGAGGGCTGTGGCACACAGATCAAACCACATCTGATTAAGGAGGCAGTGTTGACACTGAGACCAAAACAATCTGTGCTGTTTGATCACCAAATCTGAACAGAAGCATGAAACAGCCTGTAAATCAAGCTGCAGCAAAGCTTGCCAGCAGACTCAAAGTCTCTGTCTAGCATTTAGTAATACCATTCTCATCTCTCCTAGGCCACACTTACTAACTGGGGTTCATGGGAGTTACAGCCCAAACTATTTGAGGGAAGTTGATTTACATTCACCTGCATAGTCATGGGTGGGGATTATGGGAGTTGTAGTCAAAACATTAAATTTGGTCTACATAAGTATAGAGATTTTTCTATTCATTTGTGAATGTACCCACCTAGGTACCCACTTTTCCTGCTTTTCTCAACACAAAATACTGACATGCACAATACTGAAAAATGCAAAGATCCAGGAAGGATGTAACACATCCCAAAGGGGTCTCTCCCCTTTGGACCACATGCTCTCTATGCACAAAAAGTCAGTTCACAGTGATTTTCCATTGAATGTCTTATTGGCAATATTATCATCTTAAATATAAAAGAAATGTATCATTATCGCCCCTAGATAAGCTAATATCTCACAAGGTCACCATGTCAGCAGGGACTACAATTTCAGTGGTGTCTGGCCGTGGGAGATACGCTCGGAGTGGGGCAATTAGTTGGGTAAGAAGAACTCGGGTCAGGCAGTTGGTGCCTGTCCCCTGTTCTGATCCCCCCGCCCTCTGCCATGTATCAGGTAGCCACTCCGCCAGTGCCTCTGACCTGTCCTGTCTCCTGGTTAACGCCAGGTCGGTTCATAACAAGATCTCTATCCTTCACGATTCTATCGTGGAGGAGCGAGCCGACTTGGCATGTATTACTGAGTCCTGGGTGGGTGAGGAGGGAGGGGTCTCCCTCTCCTTTCTGTGCCCCCTGGGTTTAGGGTCCAGTGGGCAGGCAGGTCAGAGGGGGTGGGTGGGTGGCCATCGTTTACAGGGAATCTCTTTGTATTTGGCAACATTGCGGCACTGGTGTGTCCAGGGTTAGAATGCCTGCACCTATTGGTGGGTCAGCGAGATAGGTTTGGTATTGTGCTGGTGTACTGTGCACCCCGCAACCCAGCCCAATCCTTTCCAGAGATCACAGAGTTCGTCTCGGCTGCCCTGTTGAGGTCCCCCCCGCCTATTGGACTTCAACGTGCATGCCAAGGAGAAACTCTCAGGTGTTGCTCTGGATTTCATGGAGTCCATGACCTCCATAAACCTTTCTCAGCATGTTCTATGCCCCACCCATAGCGCAGGCCATACCCTGGACCTGGTCTTTTCCTCCATGTCATCAGATTCTTACCTGAGGGTTGGGAACATCATATCCCAACCTGTGTCATGGTCAGACCACCATCTGCTAAAATTTTCCCTGTCGATTGCCACCCTGCCCCGCGGGGAGCATCAGCCCCTTGTTTGGGCCCACCTCGAAGGCTCCTGGACCCTGTGCGGTTCATGGAGGCCTTCGGTGAGCTTACTGTCTGACTGGCTGATGACCGGGACGAGTCGAAGCCCTGGTGGATAGGTGGTATGAAGGTGCTGCCGGGCCTTTAGATCGGATCTCCCCCAAGTGCTTCCTCCATTGTGGAGCCCACTTCTCACTGTGGTTCATGGCTGAGTTGCGGGTGATGAAAAAAGAACGCAGACAGCTTGAGTGTGTATGGAGAAAGGACCGGATGGCAGGAAAAAAGGCTGCGCTGAAGCAGCTGACAAGCCGTTATGTGCATGCAATCAGGGACGCAAGAACAGCTCATGTCTCCCTGAGAATTGGTGAGGCCTCAAGCCAACAGGCAGAATTGTTCCGGGTGGTTCGAGACCTCTCCAATCCTGGTCAGCCCGAGCCTCCTCCTAGTGATTTCACTAGTGAGCAATTTGCAGCCCATTTTAGATCTAAGATTGAGGATCTGGACTCCAGCTGCACTAGTCGCTCCCCGATTATCCAGGAGGCCTCACCCCCTTGGTCCCCCTGCCTGGTCGAGTTTGGGCCTGTGTCACCCGCAGAGGCCTCCAGGGATATGGCTTATTGTTGGCTGGCGGCTTCCCCTTTCGACCCTTGCCCAGGCTGGCTCATCAAATCAGCTGGAGGGAACATGCTGGAGTGGGCTTTTTCCATTGCCACCACCTCCTTCCGGGAGGGAATTTTTCCCTCCCATCTGAAGAAGACAGTGGTTAAGCCCACACTGAAGAAGCCAGGCCTGGCATTGGACGATCTTGCCAGCTAGCGTCCGATTGCCATTGTTCCCTTCCTGGGCAAGGTTGTTGAGAGGGTGGCTGCAGTTCGGCTTCAGTCATACCTGGAGGATAATCATATCCTTGACCTGTTCCAGTCTGGGTTCAGGCTGCTTCGGGGGATCGAGACTTCCCTGGTCGCTCTGCAGGATGACCTCCTCAGGGAGGCTGACAGGGGGTGTCCCTCCCTGTTGGTCCTCCTTGATCTGTCAGCTGCCTTTGATACCGTCAAACACAGTAACCTACTGGATCGGCTCGCCGAGGCAGGAATCAGGGGTTCAGCGTTCTGCTGGCTCAGATCCTTCCCCGATGGCCGGTCCCAGTGGGTTTCTTTTGGGAGATGAATTGTCGGCCCCTTGGATGTTCCCTTGTGGGGTTCCCCAGGGGTCAGCAATCTCCCCTATGCTGTTCAATGTTTATATGAGGCCGCTGGTGGGGGGTCATCAGGAGATTTAGAGTTTGCTGTCATCAATACGCAGCTCTATCTGTCCTTTTCTTCTTCTGCAGTGGAGGCAGGCTACACATTGCCCCCCCCCCCACCAGGCACCTACAGCACCTGGGATTCCCTGGTGGTCTCCCATCCAAGTACTAACCAGGGCCGACCCTGCTTAGCTTCTGAAATCAGGTGAGATCGGATGTGCTTAGGGCATCTAGGCAGCTATTGATGCCATCATACTTGAAGCTAAATCTTCATGTCTCCATTTTGGTCTTCAGCTACAAATCCTGCAGCTGGTCAGAATTTGGTCAGAGCATTTTTTTTCTTTTTGCTGTTGCTTCTCCCTTTCCATTGCATTCCATTATTGATGAAAAATTCTGAAGAACTTAAGAAGCTCAATTTATCAATAATGTTGAGGGGATCTAATTACCCAAATGTGATTAACTGCATTTTTAAAAAATATTATTTTTATATAAAGGCAGGAGAAATAAACTGGAAGCAAAGACAAAGTATTCACGAGCACAATGTAACAAAGAATCCTGGGATGTAACAGAGCCCATTTGAGCCTCCCAAACTCATGATTCCAGTAACAGGCATTGCAATAATAAGCACACACATTATCCTCCTCAAGTAAGTTGCTGACTCATATAAGTGAGGGAAGCAGCCAAAAAGCAACTTTGGAACAGACGGTGAGAATCTGAACACAGGGACACTCCCTTTTTTTCTCACCCAGCTTTCATCTTTCCAGGAAACCCACTTGGAGCCAAGGTTTTATTTTGCCTCTTAAGGCCATTTCCAGCTGGAAGGCTGACACCAAAACAGAAATGAGAGAGGAAAAGATACCTGTGAAACAAGGTGCTAATTATTGTGGTGTGTGCTTATAACTTCTGTGGCTTCTGAGAACTGGTTTGCCGGTTATCTTCAGAACCCTGTTCTGTTTGACTGTTGCCCTGGGATGCCAAAGGAACTTTTGCTCAAATCTGATTGATTAGGAAGTTTACAGAATTCCCCCCCCCTTGCTTTGTGATGCACCGTCCTCTATGGACCAGGATTGCCTTGCTGTTCAGGCAGCTGGGCTCCATAGCCTCATTCTGACACTCCTTCTGAAAGCACTTAAGGATGAAAGGATGAAGGGAATGTGGTGGGTGTAAGTAAGTCCCACCTACCACATCTCTACCTCACCCTATCAAATGCAACAGTGTCCAGGATTCCCAAGTGAGGTGGATATATGGGGGCGGGGCTTGCATTCATGCTTTCAGCCCTGCATGTTTTCAGGAGGAATGGCTAAATAGGGCTAATTATTCACTTCCGACAGAACATGTCCCATCAGGAGCCTGGAGCTAATGGTGTAATGGAGCTAGGGTTGGTGTGATCAGACCAGCCAATACTTTCTAACTGAGGGAAAGTGAGATCATCAGCTATACCCTCCAGGCCTTTGTGTTCCCTCTAAGAGTACTTGCAAGCCTGTCATTTCTTTCAAGGAAACTGGATTTTCAACAATAATACCTTGCTTCAAGATTATCCTTTTTGCAGTATACTGCCACTGGATGACATTTCCTTCATCAGAACTGAACACTCTGCCTCCCTTCTGGCACCCACATGTATCCTAAAAATCTGCTTCATTGGTGTTGGAAGTCATGGAGGAGCTTTCTTTCTTTCTTTCTTTCTTTCTTTCTTTCTTTCTTTCTTTCTTTCTTTCTTTCTTTCTTTCTTTCTTTCTTTCCTTCCTTCCTTCCTTGAACCCTGGAAGGCTACAGTAAGGAGGGGAAAAGGTCCCAAATCTAATAGTGCTGGATAGCAAGAGGCTTAAGGCTTAGCTAAGATCTTGAATTTGAAGTTGGTGGTCTATTCCTTGTTCCTAGAGGAGATGAAAATGCAAGGGCAATTTGGCTGATGTGAGGCAAAACAGCACTTATTGGGAGTGTGACTGCAGGAACTTTACCATGAATGTCTGCACTTCAACATTTACTCTATGTGTTTAATCTGGAGGGCTGAAATATTGACCCAATTGGCCTGCTTCGTTTTGGGACAGGACTGTAGCTTCGGTGTCCTTTGAGAACTTTAGCTATCTCTCAGGTTACAATCCTGCCCAATTAAATAAACGGAGCTTCTTCTTGTAGAGGAATGTTCAAGACTGAGACAGAAATCTTAGATCTAAACTATTAAAACCCCCCTTCTTTTAGACTCAAGAGAAATATAAATAAATGCAAATACAAATAAAGGTACCCTGTTGCTTTCAGAAAACACTTGAAACAGATAATTCACAGTGCTTTAAGGACGTGCATTCATTCAGTAGGATTACAGGATTTTAACAGGTTCATGCCTTTCTAATGGATTAGAAAAGGCATATATGTTTATGGGGAAGTATTTTGCCTGTTTTGATATGGACCATCGGCTCCTTCTAAACCCAGTGTGTTTCAAGCCAGTTCAGTCAATGATCTAATACTTTAAGCCATGAAATAAAACAAACAACAATGATAGAAAACATGCCCATGCAAGCTATTTTGGGCTGTAAAGGAATAAGCATAAGAAATGACTTACAAAGAACTTGATTGGAATGCTCGGGGAATTAAATTTAAATACCAGCAGTAACATTTCCTTGTATCAAGCATTTGGACAAGAAATAAATTACATACAGCAACAACTAAAAACAAAAACAGAACTCTTGCAGGTGGAAAAAATATAAGTAATTATTCAAAACAAACTAAAATGAAACAGAAAAGAATTTGTGCAAGACTTGACCACTGATTATTTTATTCATATAGCTAGAATATAAGTACCCCCCATGAATTTGTCAGAAAAATAGATTTAAGCAAAAACTTGGATAAATAATAAAAAGGCACTGTTTTGGTCATTTAGAACAACAGGGAAGAAAGCAATGTTAACTTTAAGATTTATTTGTGAGTTTTCATGGTTTGATCATAATCCATAACTCTTCATATAAAAATAAATGTTAACCTTTGGGGGATTTTGTACATGCTGGAACAGAGTACAGTAACCCCCCGCTTATTGCAAGGTTTTGGGTCCCGACCCAAGCAGCGATAAAAAAAATGGAAAATCCATGATATGTGGATGCTAGGTTGGGTCAGGACTAGGGGGGCTGTTCTGGGCCTCCTAGACTTACCTTCTCCTGATGTTGCCCCGAACAGGTCTCCTACAAGCTTCCCAAGCCTGTCAGAGGCCCCAGACGTGGTTTCTGATGAACCAGAAGTGCCTTCCGAAAACCAGAAGTGGCTTCCGGTTTGCCAGAAACAACTTCTGGGGCTTCCAACAGGCCTGGGAAGCCCATTGGAGGCCCATTTAGGGCAGTGCCAGGCCTGGGGTAAGTGCAGGAGGCCTTAAACAGGCTCATGCAGCTCACCCCAAGGGGCCTTGCCTTTCATATACTGCAGTTCCGCAACATACCGGGATCGCAGTATATGAACTGCAAAATGGCGGGGGACCACTGTAGCAGCTTCCTCTCTGAAAATGTTAGATTTACCTGAGCAAAATCACTCAGTAGTGTTTATGTTTGTATATTGTAAGCAATTTTTCAATGAATTTTCTTCATAATAACAAGACCAGTGAAACTGAACAGGAAGAAAATGCTGGATAGCTCAGTGGCTTAGGTATCTGGTTATGGAGCCAGGGGTTGAGAAGTCAATTCCTCACTGTGGCTCTTTGACAGGGGCTGGTCATTTTATTTATTTATTTATTTATTTATTTATTTATTTATTTATTTATTTATTTATTTATTTTTGCCCTGTCTTTCTCCTTGGAAAGGGACCCAAGGTGGCTTACAGTAATGAGGGACAATATACAGTCCAGTACAGTTAAGACATATTCAAGAACAGGGAATTGAGGGACAACATTAAAGCTACTAGAGAACATGAGCAGTTAAAGAGAGAGTAAAAAATCCATGTAAATGTTATGACTGATGGAAACTAACATTGAAAATATAGTGTCAATGCAATCACTCAAGGTTATAAGTCGATATAAACACAAAGTTTATTTGACTATGTATGGTAGATTCAAATAAAAGACACATAATAGGTAGTCCATCATTCAGGGAAAGCTTGCTTGGAGAGAAATGTCTTTGCTGGTTTCCAGAAAGGCAACAGAAAAGAGGTAGTCCTAGCCTCTAGTGGGAGGGAGTTCCAGAATCTGGGCACAGCAGCCGAGAAGGCCCTTTCGTGCGTTCTTATGAGACGCCCCAGTGTTAATTATAGGTTTACATCTTCAAGTAGTTATAAATTTGGTCAACTGGGTTAAAACAGGTTCTATTTGCTCAACAAAGAAGATTCTTAACTACCTGAACTGGTCAAACTCAATACATCCCTGTAGTCAGTCAAAGGCTGAAAAAATTTGTTTTGTTTATTTTTGAAGGCTGTTTTTGGTATATAACTCATAAAATCCATCAGCTAACATACCTATAATATGGGCATTACGAATGGAAAAAAAGAAGCTGATGTCAGTTTAGTTACATTTGCCTAAACCATGTACAGAATACACTCATGACAAAATGCCAGTTTAAAACTTCTTGTTCTTCATTGACTGCCTATACCATTTACTTTTTCTTAATCGTTTCAAAAGGTGTGCTAGGTGGTATGTAAAAAGTTAGCTTAACACACTTTTAGACTTTCTGTCAAATCAGTAAAATGCAACCTTGCGGAAGTAGCTCCAGATAAAATATATTGCTTTCTCACAGTCATATCTATGCCATTCTGATAGGAAAAGCAAAAAGTTAAATACCATAGTCAGTGGTTTTAAGCAGCCTACTGTCCAGTTGATTGTATTTCTATAACATCAAAGGAATAATACTTAGCATTCTAAAAATTACACTATTTGAAAGCTGAATACCATGCCATATGCTACCAGACAAATGCTATATGTCTGTCTACTCAAACGTTTAGTCCTATTTCTTCTCTCCTAGAAGAGCCAGCATAGGATTCCCATCTAAGTAAACAGAATAATATTCCAATAATTTCCTGGCACAGTCCTTGGATTTTTTTTCTAGATCTCTGAGCCTCTTTCCTCTAAATGCTTCTACTGATGAAAATAATTGGTACTCAATAAATGTGAGAAGGGCCTAGGAAAGTCCTTCTCAGTGGTGCAGCCTTGGTTCACCTGGCCACATGCTGTGGCACTCAGGTTGTGTTTTCTTGCTTCTCAGTTCAAGACAATACTTTTTAAAATCCTAGAGGCAGGTTTTGTTAAAAGCAATCACTTCCTCCCGACAGCAATAACCCTAGACAATCCTCTGTGTACAATAAAATAAATACACTGAACCCTGTCACAAGAACTAACCCCCAAGGGTGTATAACAGATTGTTAAAGCATTTGTCTCACTCTCTCTCAGGAAGACACACACACACACACACACACACAGGGTGGGGTGGGGGTGGGGGTGGGAGGGGTGCTTTAGATGTCATTTAACACAAAATGGACGCTGGAACAATTCCCAGGCTGGTTTTAACCCCCCCCCCTTTTTTTCAGGTCTTTGTAATTGCTGTCACAGTCACCAATCAGTGGGGCTAATAAGTAGTGACCATGGAAATGGAGACCAATTGGGACAATGAGAAGGAAAGCCCACCAACACTGCAGGGCTGGTTTACCACATTTTGAAGAAAACACAGTAGCACAACCTCCTTTTCTTCCCACAAAAGATTATTAATCCTGCATCATAGATGTTGTGAATTAACTGAATGGAAAGTAGGTTGCTGAAGGCCATCAGCATCCATATGCTCTAAAATCACCTGATTATAAGTGCCTTGGTTTAGAATCTACAATTATGTTGTTTATTGTTGTTGGTAAGATAAGGTGTGGTATGTAGGATCCGGAACAGATGTGGTTATATCTGTCTTTGCCAGGGTAGGCTGCTTGTTCTCCATTGGTGTCTTTTGAATGTTACGCTTGTTTGGAGTAGACTATCCTTATGGTAAAGGCAGAGGATTAAAGTACGAGCATGCAAAACAGCTTGTCTCTTGAGAGGACTGGCTTCAGGCTGTTGTTTTAAAGTCTGTTAATAATTAAAGCGAAAATAAAATGCTTCCCGCAACTGAACAATAAGAGGAACTGTGTCAATGAGTGGATACACTGAAGTGCAGTCTGAAAGGTATTTACCCAGATCTTTTTCATAGATGCCTTAGCTTCTCTCTCTCTCTCTCTCTCTCTCTCTCTC
>JAHTLZ010003526.1:46385342-46406343 GCA_023846285.1 Phrynocephalus versicolor | reverse complement strand
TTTATTTATTTATTTATTTATTTATTTATTTATTTATTTATTTATTTATTGTACATTTATACATTTATACAGAAGGAACTCTGGGTGGTTTACAACAATACAATAAATCATTTTTTCTTTTCTTTTCCCCCTTGCCACAGCTGAGTCTGGTAGTGAGAAGAAAGGGGAACAAAAGTTTCTTCCCTCCTTGCCTTTTGGAGGATGTCAGGCAAATGCTTTCGCCCTGGCACCCCATCACCCCTATCACTGCTGCCAACCCAGATAAGAGTGTTTGCTCTTAACCATGGATTTGACTATCCATGGGGGGGGGGGTGGACAGAACCAATCCCCCACAGATATGGCAGTCCTACTGTATATGAAACTGGTTTCTAGTCATGTCCACTATGCACATGTGATGGTTATCAGGCATCACGGGGTCAGAAACATTAATAGTTCTTGTGCATTGCTGGTTGAAGAAGTAGAACTGCTTACCTTAATCATTTTAAATAGATAAAAGCACCAGGTCCTCCAGAGAGGAATGAAATGCCTAGACAATGGAATTTCTGCAAATGGGTTGCTATATTGCAGATAGAAAAATTACTTTTTCTGGTCTCGTTTACCTTCCTACTTTAAAGCCATTAATACACAGTAATTTCAACTGAAATTTCAGCAAGATAGGAGAAAGAAGATACCCCATGGAAAACTTCTGAGAAATGCTGAGCATCTCTGTGTCAAGTATTATCTAGTTCCTGGCCTACAAATATTCCAGTGCACACTCAACCTGCTGAAAATAAAATCAAGTTGAACAACAATCTCTAACAGACTAACACCCTTCCCTCATCCTGGCAAGACATGAAATGGCTGCAGACATGCAGACAGAGGAATTTGCCTGATTTTTTTTTTTTTTAGCTGCAGCAGAGGCTCTGTGGTTGGAGATTTTAAGAAAACAGGGACTTTTCTTAGATGATTCAGCTGTCAGTCTTCTCTTCCTTTGGGTTTCTTCAGCTGTTACAACATTGCTTTTATTCTTCCAGTGAGATTCATTTGTGCACTCTGTGTGTGTGTCTCTGTGTGTGCATGCATGCATGAGCAAATGTGCCACAGCATCAGGGCCGGCACGTCCATTAAGGCGAACTAGGCAGTTGCCTAGGGCACCAAAATGGAGAGGGGGCACAGGCCAGCCTGCTGCCCCCCGGCACTGGTCCGTCCCCCCACCGCTGGTCCGTCCCCCCGCCGCCGTCCCCCCGCCACCCTCCACACCCATCACTGCCCACCCCATGCCCATCGCCATCCCCCGCCATCCACCGCCCCCTGCGTATGGATAATATTGACCCTGGTCTTCAGCAATATTTTATAATATTTAAGGGTCTTCACTATTTCCTTCATAGCTTTCTAGATTTTATATTCTTTTTATTTCTTCACTGACATGTCCATTGTAGTTGAGAACTAGAAAATCAACAACGGTTTTGATTTCTTCATTAGCATTGAAATTATGGAATTCCTCTGTGGCCATGCTTTGTTTTTGTTTTGTCTTATGTATCCTTGATGTCCAGCTGTTGTCTTTTTACTTTCTTCCCCATTACTCCAGTGTTTCCCAACCTTTAGTAATCTGGGTGTTCTTGTACTGCAACTTCCAGAAATCCTAGCCAGCACATGCAGTGGTGAAGGTTTCTAAGAACTACTGCAGTCCAAGAACATCTGGGTTATCCCAGGTCCAATAGACATAAAAGGACACATTATAGACTTGCACATTTTTCAGGAGGTCATTGCCAGCATTGGTAACAGCATGGCCTATAATGGTACTATGTAGAGAACCCTGTGGAAGGATGAAAATGGTAGCTAGGCTGCCAACACAATTCCTTTTGCACTTCAGTATCCTGTGTGTTGGATAATTTATCTTTCCCCTGAAGAAATTAGGTGACATGATCCCACCAATTTCTCTTCCGACAAGCAATGTGGATAATTTGAAACAGCAACTTGTGCACAGCTACAGTTGAGGCCCATAGGGTACAGAATTTGTGCATGGAGCAACAGGTTCTTAGGTTTCTGCTGCATTTATAGTTCTCTAGTCTAAGTTTACTGCTTGTCCATATTAATATTAATGTCTTATATATCCATACAATAAGAGTGTGTTCATTTACATGGAAGGGAAAAAAACCCCACATTCTTCTGTTATCCTCCTAATAGATAATCTAACCCATTATTTTGACATCTTCCCTTACAAGACGGAAGAGTAAAAGTCCACCTAATCATTGATTACACATAGATTTGTATGAATACAATATTCACTTAATAAAGAACAGAAGCACTTTTAATTAGATAAGAAGATACTGTTGTGGCTTGGGAAAACAAGAGAGAGTCCTTGTTAAGTAAGTCTAAAAAATTCAATGGCTAACACAAAATGAATACCAAATTAAATCAAAGAAGCATATTAATCACTGACAATAGAATTTAAAAAATCTATTCACCAAACATTTATTTAAGAGGCCTGGGGCTGCAGAAGAAATAATGACACAAGATAATGAGCACTCTGAAAAGCTTTTTTTTTTTTTTTTTTACATTTTCAAACATTTTCAATATGCCTAATAACACAGTAGAAAGGTCACATAGAGGAATAAGTGTGCTTCTTGAAAAATATTTTGCATTCTAAGTGAAAATTGGAAAAATGCCCTGCTGGGTAATATCTTCAAATAGATTAATTGCAAGTCCAGTAAATGACAGTAAATTCATTTATTTCACAAGTCTTTTGTTAGAAATTTAGAATGTAGATGCAGGCATTGGAACTCTGGATAGAACTGGTTTTCCAATAAAAAAGCAGAAGACAATTCAGGACCTACTACAGTACTAGATTTATAGGAGATTTACATTAGATCAGTAGAGTTTTCTTACTCCCGGTATTCAAACAATAGCTGTACCACATGGTTCCCTCACTATGCCCCTAAAGAATGATCAGGGACGGATCTGTATATGGAAGAACTATAAAGTTCTTTTGGTTTTGGTACTCAGAAACAATTTCTGGACTCAAGAGTTTTTTTAATTTTCATCACCTAATTAGGCATTCCACCTGCAAACATGTACAACTCACCAGTTGTACAACTCGCCACAAATTCAGCACTTCCAAGACTGGCATCCTGTCCTTCTCAGGGCTGCCAGTCACAAAACTTTAGTATTTTTTTTATTTGATACAACATAGACTGTGGGTCCTTTGATGGCAATTTTAGTGTGATGATTTTAGTATAAGGTTTTTGTTGTTGTTTTAATTATTTATTGATATTTGATGTTTTAACTGGTTTAATTCCTTATTGTAAGCCGCCCAGAGACCTTTGGGTAGTGGGCGGCATATAAGTTGTAAAAATAAAAATAAAAATAAAATAAAATGTCCGTTCCATTAATGAGCAATTTCAGGTCTGCTGAATGCACTTATGAAGATTGATTGGGAGGCATGCATTTCAAATAATTTTAGAAAATGTGTGTGGAAGTGTGCATGCATTTCAAAGTCCCAACTGTTTTGCCTTAGTGGGTCTTCCCGACTGTGGCCTCTCCTGTCCCCAACAACTTTACAGGAGTTTCTGCAGGGTTAAAAAATAAGCAAGCAAGGAAGAAAGCAAACCAACCATGATTGAATCCTTCTGGCAGGAAAAAGTTGGAGCCCTCTAGTGATCAAGGGAAAAAGGTGCTTTATCAGTCAAGTGTGGAAAGCATCCTATCAAGCCTTGCTTTGCATGCAGATGGTAAAATATACAGTACTTCTATTAATCTATTTTCAAAGCAATGGATGCTCCGCGCCGCAAGTGCGGCTGTGGGGTGCCTTTGACGGCCGGCTGGAAAAGGCACACGTAGCCAGCACTCGTTGCATAGGCTGAGGTGGGGAGGCACGCCTATTTAAGACCAGGCCATGCTCTCCCCGCCTCAGCCTGCGACAGAGCCCGAGCCCCCGCCCGCCCATCCTATGGTTATCGGATGGTGATGCATTTCTGCTTGCTTTGGGGCCGGATGGGAAATTTTGACTGTTACTCAAATTGGCTGGGAGTAACAGTGTTTTTTCCCTCATCCCACTATCCTCAAGACACTTACGAGTAGAGATGGGCACAAAACGAACAATTTTTTGTTTCCGTTTTCGTTTTTTTGTTTCGTTATGCAACAAAATGACAAACGAATTTTGTCGCTAAAATGAAATGAAATGAATAGAAACACCGGAAATTTTGTCGTGCGTTTCGTTTCCGTTACTGCAATACAAGTGAATTGCTTAAAATCCTTAAAAAATCACAAAAATTGAAATAAATGGTAACAAAATCGTAACGAAATGAACGAAAATGAAAACGGTTTTTTTTGCAAAAATTCACAAAAAAACCCGGAAATGAACCAAAACGGACCCTCCAAATGACAAACGACAAACGAAATGCCATTTTTTTTATTTGTGCCCATCTCTACTTATGAGCATTAATAATCCCTAATTGGTCACAATATGCGGGTAGCACAAGCCTTAATTCAATTCAGGTAGGTTCCTCCTGGCTATTGCACCTGCAAGGTGCTCGGCAGCCATAATTAAACCAGTTAGGACAGGAAGTATATACAGGCTCACCTTAAAATAAACCCCTAAAGTTAGAAATTCAGTTAGATGAATGGGAAAAATTATGGAAGGTTAATATAAAGATCACCAAGTCAATAGCATTTAAAGAAAATCTTTATAAAATGTTTTATAGGTGGTATTTAACACCTGATAAGCTGGCTAAAATGTATAAAATATCCGATGTTTGCTGGAAATGTAACAAAGGACGGGGATCTTTTTTTCATATGTGGTGGGTGTGCAAGAGGGCTAAAAAATACTGGTGTATGGTACAAAAATTTATTTTACAAACTATGTTATTTAATCTTGAGTTAAAACCAGAAACATTTTTATTGTCTATGATACAACAAAATATTGGTGACAGTAAAAAATTTGTAATAATTCATATAATTACAGCAGCTAGAATGTTGTATGCACAATTATGGAAGACAGACAATATCCCAGACAAAAATCAGTTAATTATGAAGGTGTTAAACTGCGCAGAAATGGACAAGATCTCAGCACTAATGAAACTAGAAGGATGCCATGAAGACTTCGAAGAAAGATGGCATGATTTCTACAAATTCTTAGACGAATATTATAGGACAATCAAGTTTTCTGTTTAATTTATGAGTAATTGAGATAGTTAAGGATCATACATTGTTAAGATGAGACGCAAACTTTGTTTGAGAAGATTAGAATCGTTCCAATGTTTCTTTTACCTTTTCTTTGATGGATAACCTTTTTGTTTGAAAACTATAAATAAATTGCAAAAAAATAAATAAATAAATCCCTGTCACAATAACGAAGGCTGCCAACCCATTTAAAGGTCAGAGATAATGATGCCCAATCATTGGGTGGGAATCTCACCCTCGGCATCGAGGCCCTTGTTTAAACCCAATGAATGCTATTTCGGCTTGGGTGGGCAAAGCAAATCTGACCAGGTTGGTGTCCATGCTGATTCTTCTTTGCTGGGAAATCTTCGTGAAGTCCAGCAACTGAAATGTGTAGACTGTTCAGCTGTATGTATGTGCACAATGTGAAGTGCTAACAATCATAACTGAAGTGCTGCTGTGGGAAAGGCTAAGGGCAGCCCAATATCTGAACAGGAGGATATCTCACCTGGAAAGGGCAGAAGTATGAGCCACCATGTAGCTGGAACGATGAACAAAGGAGGAAAGTAATGCTGTCACTTATAATCTATATTTAGTGGACTGCCACTAGTCTTGCTGTTTTTCCTGTTTGTGGTTTTTTGTCCAGTGTTTGCAGTAATTATACAAATTATTCTTTTTGCTGCTGCTGCACACTGCCTAGAGTAGTGGTTGGATAGATGGGCATAATGTAAATAAATAAATAAATAAATAAATAAATAAATAAATAAATAAATACCGCATATACTCAAGTATAAGTTGAGTTTTTCAGCCCTTATTTTTGGCTGGAAAAAAGCCCTCAACATACTCAGGTCAGTATAAAGTTGGGGGCTCAAGGGGATGGGTGGAGGCAGCGCTGGTGGTACACGGCTTTGCCCACCACCAAGGTGCCCGGTGGCAGCAGCAGCAGGAAAGCAGGAGAGGTGAGAGTGGGGGAATGGGGGAGGCAGCACCAGTGGCCTGTGGCTTCACCCCGCTTCGCCCACCACTGAAGTGTCCTACTGGTGCTTCAAGTCCTATGAAAAATGGGAGATGCAGGAGGAGATCCTGTCTGTCGTGGGCCTGCCCCATTGGCCATAGCCCTTCCACGGGCTCCAGGCTCTGCACCCAGAAGAACAAGCAGCACCCCTGCTGCGCCAACAGCTGCAACCATCGCAGCGGCAGCACCAGTGGCTCTTTTCAATGGGCAGGTTGAACTCAGCTCCACTGTTCATGCTGGATCTGTACAATAGCTTCTCCAGCAAGGAAGAGGAAGAGGTGGGCGCCAAGGGAGAAGTAGAAGACGAGGTGAACCAGAGCCACTGGCACCCCACAGCAACCACACGCACCCTGCACGGCAAGATGCTGCTCAGTCAGCCTCCAAACCCGGGCTCCTGCTACGGCGTGTGGGGTGAAGAAGTGTACAGGAGAGTGCTCGCTCACTGCTAAATTCAAAAGGACCAAGCCTTCCCTCTCCTCCCCTTCACCTGAGCAAAGGGGAGGAGGGGAAAGGCTTGATCCTTTTGAATTTGGTGCTGCATGAGCACCCTTGCTGGTGCCGTGCCAGATTCAAAAGAATCAAGCAGCTTTTCATCTCCTCCCATTTGCTTGGGTGAAGGGGAGGAGGGGGAAGGCTTGGTCCTTTTGAATTTAGCAGCGAAGGAGCACTCTCCCAGCTGCTTCTTTGCCCCACGTGCCAAAGCAGGAGCCTGGGTGTGGGGGCTGAGTGAGCAGCATTTTGTCATGCAGTGAGTGTGTTGTAGCTGTGGGGTGCCAGCCTCCCCTTCCTCTCCTTTGCCCAAGCCCTAGTCAATAGTCATACTTGAGTCAATAAGTTTTCCCAGTTTTGGGGGGTTAAATTAGGGGCCTCGACTTATACTTGAGTATATATGGTAATTAAGACCTGATTTGAAAAAAAAATGTGGATCACAGGCAATGCAAGCACATTTCCCCCAATATGTAGTTGCACCTTTATACAGGAACTCAGGAATCTACAGAATGTGACAATTCCATGTCACGTCTATGCCAGTGAATACACGTTCTGTGCTATCAAGTCACATCTGAGTTTTAGCGACCCTAGTAGGAGTTTCAAAGTAAATGAGATATTTAAGGAGTGGCTCAGTCAGAGCCACCTTGCCATCCACCATAGGTTTTCATGACCAACTGGGGATTCCAGCCCATATCTCCTGAGTGCTAGTTCATCAGTAGCCAATAGAGATTCATTCATTCATTCATTCATTCATTCATTTCTAGACCAACCGATTTCCCAGAAGGGACTCTGGGCAGTTCACACAAAAGCCAAATAAATATTCAATAATTAAGAACAAACAAATCAATAAGAAACAAACATATAAGACTAAAGATGGGCATTTCATTTCAGAAGTCATCCGGTTGTGAACATCAGCTGAGCTCCTGCGTTTCGTTTCAGAATAGGACCTACTTCCAAAATGAAATGCCCATGTCTGGTAGCCCCTCCCCCCCAAAAAAAAACACTCTGGGTATCCCACTAATGAATATAGGGATGAGCAATTTCACCAGGATAAACATTATAAGGAACCGGTCTTGAAATCTTTGTACTTGACTGAAATGAATTCACTGTTCCCTGGCTTGAATTGGAGTGGGAAGACAAGGTCGGGGAAAGAGCCCAGTCATTAACCATGGGTTATGGAACTTAGAAATGCCACCACCTGATGGGCTGCTACTTGCTTCACAACAATGCAAAGGTATGTTTTTAGCTTCTGCTAAATGGAAGACAATATTTAGCCTTAGGTTTTTATCATGGATTTTGCCAAACAAACACAGCTATGCATTTTAGCTGAGAGGTGGTGGTGGCAGCGGCAGTGACTTTGACTTACAGTGGTACCTTGTATAAAGGAATTAATTCGTTCCAAATGAAATTATGTTAAGCAAATTTCCCTTTATACAAATTTCCCATAGGAATGCATTGAAAATGGAGTAATCCCAATTTTATGTTGTACGGATTTGCCCCATAGGTGATTATGTTAAGCAAATTTCCCCTATCTCCAGAATTTTTTATGTTGTACAGATTTTATGTTATACAAACTGTTTGTTATACAAGGGTCCACTGTATATATTATCCCATAATGCTAAAACACTCTCAGGACAGTTTACAACATAATTATGCAAACAACCTGTGCCTCCCCCTGTTCATTTTATTGACTTTTGAAGGATGCAAGGCTAAGTCAGCCTTAAACTGGCTACCTGAACCCATCAGGTAATGTGAACAAAGAGCATTTATTATTATAGTTAGAGGATGTTATGTTGAGGAACTGATCTGAGGTTAAATTTTAATATAATTTTGAATTTTGGCTTTTTAAATAATTTAAGATATTTTTCCTTCAGTTTGAAAACCCTGTATGCTGATCACTAAGCATTATTTATTACTAAGCAGCACTTGAGAAATTAAAATTATACTTGGTGCTTGACCTTGTAGACTCTTAACATGGGCAATTTTTATTCCTGTGTTGTTCTCACTAGAGTATTCTTATATAATATTAATATTTCTGAAGCTACCTCATGCATTTATTTATGCTGTAAGAAAAAGCTAATAGTAGTGATGAAAAAGTACATGTGCTAAATACAATGGATACAATTCTGTGATTTGAAAATCAAGGTCGAAACATTGGATTATTCAATCTTCTGACTCCCCTGTACCCTACACTTCAAGTGTTCAATGATAGAACCTCATGGGAAAGGCATAATATTATATCCAGTCTAATGTAATATCCATATTACTCATCTAAATTCAGCCCTTCTTGTCCATACTACTTCTTATTCTATAATTCAGGGAAACTTGAAGTATTGAGACTGAAACATATTTGGGGGATTATTTATTTGAATGTTGGTTATTATTCAAGTTACTTCAAGATGAAACTACAAAACTACCATTTTAATAGTAATTTAGGCAATATTCCAATAAAGTTATTCTTTTGTGTAATGATCATATGCTGGACCCTTGTATAACAAACAGCTTTTATAAAATAAAATTTGTACAACATAAAATATTCCAGAGATAGGGGAAATTTGCTTAAAAGAATCGCTTATGGGCCAAATCCATACAACATAAAATGGGATTACTCCATTTTCAATGCATTCCTATGGAAAATTTGTATAAAGGAAAATTTGCTTAACATAATTTCATTTGGAATGAATTAATTCCTTTATACAAGGTACCACTGTATACAGAATAGGGCACGTGTAGGCTACATTTAAAACATTTAAGACTTATTTACTTACCTAGAAAAGCTGCAAGAGTTTACAAAGGAATGAATTTGAGGAACTCAGTTTTCTTGCAAATTCAAGGTACATTTTCTATTCTGTTCCCCCTGAGTGGCGGAACTGAGGAACGCAGTGGGCAGATGGATTGAATTAAGAACAGTTTTGGTGCCAAGTTCAACCCTGTGTGTGAATTGTGAAAAGCAGTATTCATCTCAAATGGCTTTCCCATTTCTTGCTCTCTGTGTCTTCACTCTCCCACTCTTGTTTTACATGTTTAAAAAACCAATATTTTTACTTAGTTGCATGCCATTCTATCTCCTTTAAAAATTTAGAAGCAAGGGCCTAATAATAATAAAAAGCATTTATTCTGAACAGAAAGAAAGAAGGAAAGAAGGAACTAGGACTGGAAAAGCCTACAAGAAAAAACCCAAATTATTTTCAGTGGAAAAGAACCTGCACATATACCGACTAGGCTGGCCAAAAATAGAAACCTGTGTAACTTTACACATCTGTTCCTTTATTAAAATAAAGAATCCAGTTCTGTAGCGACTAAATTACTGCTGTTGATGAGAATTATATATGGGATGAAAATAATTCTACTAAATATGTAACTGAGGCATGTTCCTTTAGGTAGCTATGGCAAGTAATGTCCTATTTTACCTCCATTACTTGTGGTCTGAAATTCTCCTGCTGAATCAAAGCCTTATATATGGTATTACAAACTGTAAGCTTGGTGGATTTCTTTCTTCTAAGCAATTGTGCAGAGTCCAAACTAACCAGGTGATTCTTTTTTATTCACAATGTGTCTAGGTCAATGAATCATGAAACAAAATTGTGATATTTTTCTAACAAATTGATCAATCAATTTATAGACTTGTTTTCTACATTAAACCCCTATGAAATGCCCCCAAGGCACCTAAAGAGACAACAGAATGCCCAAGAGATTTCTCCCCAAACTCCTCTGCAAGCCCTGCAAGTTTGGTGAGGACTGGGTTTCAGACATCTGTGTTATACACTCACAAATTGGCTCCCCAGGAAATTGTCCTTTGGTATCTGGCATGGGGAAAGCCAATCTTCACCAAACTCAGAAATATTGTAGAGGTGAGTCAAAGGAAGCTTCTCTGCAACGTTGGTTTGTCTAGGTGCCGGGGGGGGCTTCCTTGAGGGGGGTCCTCTTTGTGGGTTATAACCTGGATCCCAGAAATCCAATCTTCAACTAATCTTGGAAGCATTGCAGGGGAATGTCACAGGATGCATCTTGGTGATTTTTGGTTGTCTAAGTATCTTGAAAGCTATTATATTGCCCAATGAATCAATGAATAAAAAAGTAACTAAAATTCACTGATTCATATTTGTCGGGGGCACTGATTCATATGAATAAGAACATAAGAACAGCCTTGCTGGAACAGGCCACAGCCCATCCAGTCCAGGATTCTGTCTCACACAGTGGTTCACCATTTGCTTCAGGCTATTCCCAAGCAGATGTCTTCACCTGCTTACGATTCCGAGCAAATGGCATTGAGAGATATCCTGCCTAGCTCTCCAACCTGGAGGGTGTCCTTAGGCATCCATAATGATAGCCATTGAGATACCCTTGTTCTCCATGAACTTGTCTAATCCTTTCTTAAAGCTGTCAATGCTGACAGCTGTCACCACTTCTTGCAGGGAGTTCCACAGACCAGTGATCCTTTGGGTGAAAAAGTACTTACTCTTATTTGTTTGAGATCTAGCACCCAAAATTTTCATGGAATGCCCCCTAGTTCTAGTATTGTACGATAAGGAAAACAGTTTTTCCTTATCTACTTTTTCCACATTGTGTATTATTTTAAAAACTTCAATCAGGTCACCCCTTAGGCGCTGTTGTTCAAGAGTGAAGAAGCCCAGCCATTGCAGCCTCAGATAGGAAGGAAGGTGTTTCAATACCTTAATCATTTTGGTTGCCCTCCTCTGCACCTTTTCCATTTCCATAATATCCTTCTGGAGCTATGGTGACCAGAACTGTACACAACTACACAATACTCCAGATGAGGCCTCACCATAGAGTTATAAAGAGGCAAAATGACACTTGCTGACTTATTTTCTATACCCTTCCTAATGTCCCTTAGCATTGAGTTTGCTTTTTTTCATTGCTACAGCACACTGGTTTGACACCTTCATTGAGCTGTCCATCAGGACACCAAGGTCCCTTTCCTGGTTTGTTGCAGAGAGTTCTGATCCCATCAGTTTATAAATGTAACTGGGTTGTTTGTTTATTTGTTTTTGCCCCAACGTGCATCACTCTGTACTTACTAACATTGAAACTCATTTCCCCCTGGTTTGCCCACTTCTCCAGTGTCAAGAGATCCCTCTGGAGCTCCTCACAATCTCTCTCAGTTTGTACTACCCTGTATAACTTAGTATTGTTGGCAGATTTGGTGACTTTGCTATTTCCTCCTACTTCTAGATCATTTATGAAGAGGTTGAAAAGCAGTTGTCCAAGTACTGAACCTTGGGGGACCCCACTCCTTACCTCCCTCCATTTGGAGGAGTGTCCATTTAGTGCTACCCTCTGTTTCCTGTCCCTTAGCCAGTTGCTGATCCATGACTGGCAAGTTTATTCAAGAGCCTTTGGTGTGGGACCTTGTCAAAAGCCTTCTGAAAGTCCAGATAAACAATGTCGACTGGCTCTCCCTTATCAACATGCTTGTTGATATTCTCAAAAAATTCCAGCCGATTAGTGAGGCATGATTTGCCCTTGCAGAAGCCACTTTGGGTCTCCTTCAGCAGGGCCTTCTCTTCTATGTGCCTATTAATTTTATCTTTTAGGATGGTTTCCATCACTTTACCTGGGACACATGTCAAACTGACCAGTCGGTAATTTCATGTATCACCTCTGGATACTTTTTTGAAGATTGGTGTTACAATTGCTACCTTCCAATCATCAGGCACAATGCCTGATTTGAGGGAAAGATTATATATTTTGGCTAAGACATTAGCAATTTCATCTTTAAGTTCCTTGAGAACTCATGGATGGATGCTGTCTTGTCCTGGTGATTTGTTAGCATTTAGTTTACCGAGACAGGCAAGGATCTCCTTCCTGGTTATTTCTATCTGGCTTGATTTTTCAATTTCCCTCCCTACAAAGATAGGCTCTGTTTGGGGCATATGGTTTCTGTCTTCAGTGAATACTGAAGCAAAGAATTCATTGAGTTTCTCTGCAATCTCTGTTTCCTCTTTAATAATCCCTTGCCTTCCAATGTCATCTAATGGTCCAATGGCCTTCCTAGTTGGGTTCTTATTTCTAATGTACTTAAAGAAGCTCTTGTCATTTCTTTGAGTGTTTTTAGCTATATGGTCCTCAAAATCTTGCTTTGCTTTACTGATTATTACTTTGTATTTGTTCTGCCAGAATGTATGTTTCTGCCTGTTGTCCTCATTTGGACAAACCTTCCAAATTCTAAATGAGGTTTTTGATCACTTCACGAAAAGCTCCTGCAAGTTACATTGGAGTCCTCTTGGGACTGGCAGTGCCTTTTTTCCTTTTGGGTATGGAATCCAATTGGGCTTCTGTTATTGTATTTGTGAGCAGCAGCAGCATCCATGCCTCTTGGATGTTTGGACTCTCTCAGTTTTCCCTTTCAGCTTCTTTTTTACTAGTTTCCTCATCTTTGGGAAATTTCCTTTTTGAACATTGAAGATCTCTGTGTTAGATTTTATCAGTTTGCAGTCTATGATTAAGTTAAAAGTAATTGTGTTGGGGTCACTGTTTCCTATTGGATCAGTCACATTAACATTTTGCACCATATCCTGTGCATACATGTCAAGTTTTCCCAGGCACAGGCTGGGATGTGAGGAGAGAGGTTTAGTGTGTGCGCGCATTAGTGCACATGCACTCAAGAACAAACACATGTACATGTACGCACGCAATGGGTGAGGTCGCCTTGGCGCGCCTCTCCTTCCTGTGGGCAGGTGCCTGCACAGGTGTAGGACAGGCTGCAGCTTCAAAACAGGCACCACTTTCCCTTCTCCTTGGCTTGCCAGGGCACCCTCATTTCTCTGGGTCGGCAGCACCGCAGCTCAAGCCCCGCACTGCTGGCTGGCTCTCGAGGCCAACATCGCCATTCTGCCTTCTCCTGCCCTCAATCCCAACACCCACATGCACACACACAAGCACCCACCCAGGACATTTCCGGGAAAATAATCAATCAGGGACATCAGTGGGGAAAAGTGCCTAATCCGTGACTATCCCGACCAAAAACAGACACTTGACAGGTTTGATCCTGTGTATTTCTCAGGACCAGGTTAAGGATTCTTGTACCTCTAATTGGGTCTTCAACCATCAGTTCCAGGGAACAACAATCATAGCATATCTGTTCCAGGGAACAATCATTTAGCATATCAAATCAACGAATTAACAGTTTTTGAACAAATGTTTCAATTATTTTTTTTAATTTATGGCCATCTCTAATTTCAACATATACATTAGTGGTGGAGTTTTAAAACAGTGTTGTTCATGCCATTGCCCATTTCTTTTAAAGCGTAACTGTTCTATCTTCTACAGCATAGAAAGAAACAGAGTCCCTGTGTGGTGTAACAGTTTATAGGCATTTGAATGGTGACATTGCAATCCCCACAGTGTCATGAAAGCATTACATGTCATTTTCTCACATCTACTCACCTCACACATTTCCCTTGAGGACAAAATTGGAAATCACAGAGTTTCCGTTCCACCTCTGAGGAAAGGTGGGAGAGAAATTTAATCAATCAATAAATAATAAATGGTGTCTTTGCAAGGTGGTTTAGAGAATGACCAGGCTAAATGTAGTAAAGAGATATTTCCCTCTTAAAACTGCTGTGTGAATAATGCATATTTCATAATGTTTTCTTTGGGGAGTTGGGGTTTGTGATATATATGTGAAATTAAACTGCAGAATTAAAGAAGAGATCCAAGAAAATACAGAGTACTAAAAAAAGTGTTGCAGCGACCAACAGGAAAAAAAATTGGCAGGACAAATCTGTAATAAAAGAAGAGAATGAATGTGTGTATGTCTTGTATACCTTGTAATGCAAACACCTAAAACTGTACACTCATATTAAGGGGACACTATGAATGTTGGGCCTCAGTTCTTTAAAAAAAAAGATTAATTGTTAATTAAAATATATTGCCCACAGTACCACCTTCTGCTAATGTGGCAGCCTTCATTAACCTTTTGTAACCAGCAAAGGGAAAAGAGCAACACGTCCTGGTATATTAATTTTTCCAAAGGGCAACTCCACAAAGCACTGCCTATGCAGGAGCTCCAAACATTTCAAAAATAGGGCTTGATGAGCAGTATGTATGTTCAACAGAGGAAAAGCTAGGAAGAGCACTAGTGGTGGAGTGGAAAACCCAGAAGAAATAAAGAAAATTTAAAATTGGGCTCTGTGTATGAGAAAGGAAGGAGGAAACCAGAGGTTTCCAGCCTGGGAAAGCTAGGTATTTCTGCAGGTGAATGACAAGTGATGTAACAATAGCATACTCTGTACAATACATAGGTATATTACAAAATTATATTCTTGGATTTGTATTCCTGCATTGAGAAAGGAGTTGGACTTGATGGCTTTATAGGCTCATTCTAACTTCATGATGTTTATAACAGTACAATGCCACCTAATCTATTTCAATTTATGGTGACCCTTTCCAGGGTTTTTTGGGTAATTACATAGAAGCGGTTTGGGGAAAACCAGGAACAGTACAGCTGGCCTATGGCTACATAGGCTGGCTCTTTCCCTCAGAGGCACAGGGGGAATTGAATTCCCAACCTTTGGCTTACAGTCAAATGCCTAAACCACTGAGCGAGCCAGCCAGCAATACTGCATAGTTATAGATTATGAAAATCTGCCTGTTAAAAAAGGTCTGCTCCCATTGGGTTTGGACACCTTAGTCTCTTGATAGCTGCTAGCAACAATAGCACCAGAAGAAATCAATGCTTAAGAGAAGAAATGCAGAAATGTAGGGAGAAGTCAAAACTGACAGTCCGAGTGCCTCAAAACAATAGCCATTTTCTTGAACATGACTATTGCCATATGCCATGGCTCTGAATTAATACTGAACTATACATGTCAGCCATAAAATAATTTCATCTGGAGTCCTGAGGTGTTGCCATTTGCTTGAGAGCTCAGTCACAAGCTGTGCTACACCAAAAAAGGTGAGAGACTAGAAGACTTTGTTACAAATTGACAAGGATATTTCTCTGGCAGAAATGCATTCCAGTTGTGCTGACAGTAGGCCATGATGATGACATGCCAGCCAGGAGTCTAGGTTGGGTAGGATCCAAAAATGTAAATTGAGAAAGAGAGAGGAATATTTTGTTCACACAGTCTGAACTGTAGAAATAAACTATCTGTCCAGATAGTTGTTGTGAGTTTTTTTTTGGCTGTTTGGCTGTGTTCTGGAGAGGGGGGGGGAGTCCATGATCAGGGTTGCTGGGGGCAATTTTGGGATTTGTTATTATGTTATTTTTCCAAGCACTGCACCTTAATCTTTTTACTTATCTGCTCCTATAGTAAAAGCTGGAGGCAGGAAGTTGTGAAAACAAAATGGTGCAAGCAAACAGAAAGCAGCTCAAAAACACACTCCAGAATTTTTCAAACATTTTAGAAGAAACCCAAGTGGTTTTTAGGATATATTTGCATGTGCTTGCTCAAAGGCTTTTACCCTGGGGGTGGGGGTGGCCAGACAATGCCTGACTAGCCTAGCCCTTAGCAAGCAGCCCTAGTCAATATGCTACCAAAATCAGTCTGGATCACAATTCATGTCACTACCCCCATAGCCCAATTCAAGTTTTAAAAGTGTGTGTGTGTGTGTGTGTGTGTGTGTGTGTGTGTGTGTGTGTGTGTGTGTGTGTGTGTGTGAGAGAGAGAGAGAGAGAGAGAGAGAGAGAGAGAGAGAGAGAGAGAAGTGTTTATAACTCTTTTTTCATGAATGCAGGATTATTCCTTTTTTGGCTGACAGTCACATACATACTCTATATCCCAGAGTACAGAGAGAACCACTAGTTCCCTGAGCTCCTTGCCCTCTGAAGATGCTGGCCACAGAGTCCGGCGAAACGTCAAAAAGAAAAACTTCCAAAACATGGCCAAACAGCCCCCAAAACTCACAACAACTAGAGATGGGCATGAAACAAACTTTTAGTTCCTTTTGTTATTTGTTTTTTGTTTCGTTATGTAACAAAATGAGTAACCATCTTCAGAGCGGATTTAGAATGAAATGAAATGAACTGGAAAAAAATTGGTTCAGTTCGGTTCGGTTCGGTTTGTTAATGGCGCCAGAGATGTCTCCTACCTGGTGCTGGTTCTTCCTGGAGGTTCAGTCTTCCTGGCTGCACGGAGGGGCGGCCAGACCTCCCCCCCCAAAAAAAAAGACAACCAGCCCATGCTACAGCTGTAGCATGGGCCACATGGTTGGCAGTAAAAAACAACACAATAAAAATAAAATAAAATAAATCAAAAAAGAAAAGGAGCGCTGACCCAGCCCCAGAGGTGATCAGGGTGGCGCCCTAAATTAAAGGGGAAAAAATCCAGCACCGACCAGGCCCCAGGGGCTGTGTTGTCAGCACTTGGGGGGGGAAGGCGCTGGCCCCAAGCCAGCACCTCAAAACGCCCCTGTCACAGGGGCCAGGATCGCCCCGCCGCCACTGCCGCTGCCACCGCCTCCCAGTAAGGATGATGTGTTGATGATTGAAAATGATGAGGAATGATGTGGATGATGAGGATGAGGATGCTGCCAGTCCAGTTTGTGCAGTTTGTTGTCAATGTCTTTTTTTAATTTTTATTTTTTTGAATTTTTTTTCCCGCTCGCACACTGTCAAATGGATTAAATCGCACAAAGCAGGAAAAAACGAATAATGAGCAAAACAAACCAATGAAATGAATATTTAGGGGGGAAACTGTAAAAACGAAATGAAATGAACCAAACCCTAAAATGAAACAAACCAAAACAAATTGCCATTTTTCGGTTTGTGCCCATCTCTTAACAACAATTAGAGAGAAGTGTTCTTTTCGTATTACAGAAACACATGAAGACTTTGCTATATCGGTGGTGATTCTAAACACAACCCAGAATGAGCAAACACTGAAGTTATAGCATGCCAGTAGGTATCGATACAGTGGTGGCTAACAACCCATACTTTATAGATTTTAGCACCTTAGGCCATTGTTCACCTTAAGGTTATGGATACTATTGTCTACCTAACGAGCCTAGTCAGGCAATTGTTCATCTTATCAGCCTATTTCAGACCAGGGTGGCAAGAGGTCAAAGATGGAGGACTCACACTAGCTGGATTCAGACTGATGAAGCTGTTTGGGTGAGCAGCGAAACATTTCTATCTCTCAAGAAAAAGAAGTCCAGTAGCCATGACTCAACTTCCAGATAAACTCACCTGGATGACTGAGAATCCTCAAAGACAGCGGTGTCTTATCTTCAGACAATTACTTTTTCATGAGGAAAACAGTGACAGAGCATGTGGAATTAGAGCTCTTCCTCAATATGTATGAGCTATGCACATTTTAAACATCCCCCATACACACTTTTACATGTATACTTGCACTTGTATTGCCTCTCTTCTGTCTGATGCTGTTGGATTTGCATGTATAGCATCTAGAAGGTGTTGCTACCCAAGCACACTCTTGGAAGTTCCTTCATATATTCCCTGTCTCCTGTTCCTGACTGATTGAAAAGAGCTGTTCAGATCAATTCATCGTCAAGACTGTACATTCTGATGGAACCATTTCCTGCATATACATTAAGCAAATCTGCATTTCTTTCATTTCCCTGCTGGAGAAACCTTATTACAAACATGTTTTTAGAATGAAAACATGCATTAGATATAACTGAGAATCCTGAGAAAATGTGCCTTTTTCCCCAAACAGATTATATGAATACCCCAGGAACACACAATCCACCCATTTATTTTTCTAGCTAAAAGTAAAAATTACAATAGATATAAATATATTGCCTAGGAAGGCATTTGTCAATGCATTCTTACAAAGGAAAAAAAAAGAGAAATGTACTCATTTTAAATGGCAAACTGTTATAGTTAATAAAATACCGGTACATCAAAATTTAATGTGGTTCCTCCTTGTGAACTCCAAATTTAAACTGGCTCCACTCTTAGACAGTGCAAAATTATATACAGTGGTACCTTGTATAAAGGAATTAATTTGTTCCAAATGAAATTATGTTAAGCAAATTTTCCTTTATACAAATTTCCCATAGGAATGCATTGAAAATAGAGTAATCCCATTTTATGTTGTACAGATTTTTCCCATAGGCAATTATGTTAAGCAAATTTCCCCTATCTCCAGAATTTTTTATGTTGTACAGATTTTATGTTATACAAACTGTTTGTTATACAAGGGTCTACTGTATGCCGATTCTTAAGATCCACTAAGGAGGTGGAAGTATTGATAGAAATTGTAGGAAATACTAAGGGTTCTGTGTGGGCTTCTCTGGGACCTCAGTATCTGACAAAATTGGTTCTCCTAAGAAGAACTGCCCAGATCACTTGTTCGAGCCAGGCTGGCCATCCGCAAGTGCTGACCTTGAGGGAGGCCCGGAAAGTGGCAGCCAGCAACAGGGCCTTCTTGGTGGTTGCACCACACTTGTGGAACCAGGTTCCGCAAGATATTCGCCTGGCACCCTTGCAACAAGCCTTTAAGAAATTACTGAAAACCTGGCTTTATACCTGTAGGTTAGCTTTCCCTGATCATTCCATTCCAACTTGTTAATACAAATAGGACACAACTTTTCTTTTCTGCCTTATGAAAATACTTTATCAGCTCTTTTTCTTTTTTATTTGTATATTTTTGAATTGCTGAATGGTTTTGATTTATTTGTGCATACTTACCCTTCTTTGATTTATGTTATGTTGGTTTTGATTGATTAGTTTGTTAATTTACTATTTTAAGTTTTATAAATAATTTTTAAAATGTATTTTGTTTATGCTTGTAAACCCCCTCCCCCAAAGTAGCTTTTGGCTCAATGATCACAGTATATTAAATAAATAAATGAATGAATGAATGAATGAATGAATGAATGAATAAATAAATAAATAAATAAATAAATAAATAATGTATGCACTGAAGAAATAAATGTCCCTGTGAGAGCAGTGAAACTGAATGATCTCTATGGCAGTGTGTCATATAAAGGGAAGCTGGTGAAACACAAATGCCAATCAAGTGCAAGCAACATGTCACATGACAGTCGTGCAGTTGGTCTTATTTTTTTTTATCATGAGACTCAGAAAAAGTGTCTGGACTCATATTGCACACTATAGGTCACATGGCATCAATGTGAAACCATACACAAAGCTGAAAACTTGAGAAATTGCAGAGGCAATTATCATGTATGGGCTCAGCTTAAGAGACAAATCGAGGAACACAGTGAAGCTGGAGACATGACTTTTCTGGGAGAGCAAAACCACATCTGGAGCAGGTTGGATCCCTGTTCCCTACCATGCCCCTTCAGTTGGCCAAGAGCACCTCAGTCTTGTGTAGATTCAGGTGTAGTTTACTTTCTGATCTACCATGTCCACTTTGCTTTATCTAATGCATAGTTGTTTCAGTAAAATCTCACATGGCTCCAAACAAGCTCTTGCAAACACCATCTGCCTTTCTGTTGTTGAGCCAGCAAAATATGTTATTGTGCTTAGAAGCCAGTTGGCCACTTCTGTCATTATACTGTCCAAATATTTTACTTCAAGGAGGTATTGCATAAAATAACATTTACAAAAACATACAACACTCAAACAATTCAAAATACCAGCAGAGCACACCGTTGCCTGTAATTCCAAAGCTTGGACTCATCATATCCTTTTATTTGTTTATGCATTTTCTAGTTTTCCTCATTTTGGATGTGGTTCTTCATTTCCAAAATTTAGCGCTGCAGTTCATGCATAAAACACCATGATGAAAGCAATTGCCTTAACAGGCTCTGACACTGTAAACCGAACAGATTAAATCTAAAAACTACTGCCAAGCAAAAAATGAGAAGGCGGGTTTCATATGTATTTTTGTCCTCAGTGAAACAAACATACATTGCTTAGTATCCATTAAGTGACCGGGGGTCGGGGCAGGAAAACAGGAAAGGCAGCCAGTTGTCAAGGCAACTGAAGCACTGCTTCCCTGCCCATTCTATCCTAATTTATTGTCTAACCGAAACAGTATCTTAATAAACATTGAGTTGGGTACCCAGCTGAGTATTCTGGTAAGTATGTAGCATATATGACAACCTTGTCTTGGCCCTTGTGACATTATATTTCTGCCCAGCTGACCAATGCACAATTATCTAGTGGTAGAAGCAGCAGCAATGACAGTATTTGTCACAGTTACTGGAATCCTTCCAGCCATTTTGAATGCCCCAACAGAATGGCCACAGTAGTATCAAAAAACCCTTTATAAAGGGCACTTTAAAAGGTACAGATATGATGCAGCCCAGGATAACTCTTTTTTACTGATGGATGCTGGAAATTCGTTATCCGAAGCAGCCCATAGGAAAATTTGTTATCCGAGGCAGCCCATAGAGAAAATTCATTATCCGAGGCAGACCTATACTTAGAAATTGTGATTCGTTGTCTGAGGCAGCCCATAG
>JAHTLZ010003526.1:46342552-46370772 GCA_023846285.1 Phrynocephalus versicolor | reverse complement strand
AAGAAGAAGAAGAAGAAGAAGAAGAAGAAGAAGAAGAAGAAGAAGAAGAAGAAGAAGAAGAAGAAGAAGAAGAAGAAGAAGAAGAAGAAGACAACATAGTCCAATTGTCATGACTCAACCTCCAGATAACCTCATCTGGATGATTGAGAACAAGTATTAATTTTAATGCTTTATTTCCAGGGTCTGAGGTAATGTAATGTTGTGATCTTCCTTTGCTTCCTTCACATTGACAATAGACCCATCTATTTCAAAATCCTGTTTCCCACAGTGTCCAGCCAGATGTCTGTGGCATATATGCATGATTATATGTACATATAAATGTTTCTGAAAGATATCGAGAAATGAAGCAACTCAGTTTGAAGCTCTGAAAAGACTGTTACATATTTGGAAAAATTGCAATCATTCCAAAATATTTAGGTCTCTCATTTCATGTGCTTCTGTGCTTCCATTCTAGGATAACACTCACACCGAGAGGACATTTCCCTTCTATTTTCAAGAATGAACAGTAACAACAGTGCAACCAAGATTCACCCAGTAAAGTAAAGTGGCAGGAGGTTGGGGCAGGTAAAAGGAAGTTCTTCTTCCCACATGATATTATTAACAGTGGAACTCACTACCACAGGAAGCAATGCTGGTCATCACCTTGGATGGTTGAAAATGAGATGATTCTTGGAGACCTGTCAGGTTCATAAATGTACCAGTGGCTGTTACTTATGATCATTATAGAGTATTTACAGCATCAAAGGCATATGCTTGTATGCATGCTTTTGGGAAATTAAAGCAGGAGTTTCTTATGTCTTATCTCCATGTCATGGCTTCCCATAAGTGTCTTCTTGAACAATTTGTGAACAGGATTTTAGACTAGATAGGAAATTTGCTTGATGGAGATTTTTCTATATTATCAGAAAACATCTACACATGACTGGCAGCAAAATAGTCTGGTTAATGCCACATCACTTCCAAGCACTGGCCACCACTGGCATTCTAGAAGTAATCAACTCTTTGCCTGTAGACTACAGTGGCAGCAGGTACAGGTATATGATGTTCCTTCACAAGTTATTATGGATGTGAAGAAATAATTGCCATATTTTGGGGTTCTAGTTAAGACCGGTTGCTTTGGCAAGACATTTCCTTCAAGATTCTTCATTGCCCTCATACAGGTTGATTTGAAAGAACAACACTTTTTTTTTCTTGCTGTGCTTTCTGCAAGGTGTGGAAAATACTGTAAAATGCACATGAAACTCTTGTTCCTCTGCAAAAATAATGTGTCTCTCTCTCTCCCCCCCCCAATGAAAATAAGCACTCAACAACAGACACAGCAGGACAATGAAGAGACAAGCAATCCATTCAGCTCTCTTCTCTTCATTACTCAGCACCCTTAGGCAACCGAAATCACGTTTTTCCAATATGGTGTGTTTTCCACTGGTTTTCTAAGAATTACAGAAATGTGAAAATATTTTATGTGACCAAAGGTGCAGGGGAGGTGGGAGGGGCTGACAGCTTATCCTGCCTCATGGCAAGTTTTTTTTAAAAGGGGTTTGTTGTTTATTATGGTAAGTAAGGATTTACAACCCTACATTGACAATCCTGTGGAGGCTGAGGGAGGAGATAAGTACACTTCTTACCTCTTCCAGAAGATGAGGTTTTTTTACTGTCCATCCTTTACTGAGATGTCCCTTTATCTTCACCCCACAAAGGCTTGTGGGTAGGTCCATCCCCTATGCATCTCTCCCCCCACCCCATCCTTCCTACAGTTTCAGCTGGCTAGGGCCTAGCACTCAATTATATAGCCAAAGCACCTCAATCCATTTCTATTTGGCTCATAAAGCATGAGCCCCAGAGAAATCCATCTTCTGCCACTCTTGATCTTTTACAAGGAAAACATTGCCTTGATTAGACCTTTGATTCCTCTCCAGATGCTGAGCAAGGTTTTGATTTGGCTTGCTTCCATGTCAAGCCTTCATTTAAAACTCCAGGTGATTCAACAAATCAGTCAAAGGCAACTGAGGCAAAGGCTGAAAGGGTCAATCAAATATATAAAATGGTTTAAAGAGCTTGGCAACAGTTTGAAGACTGAAGGCAATGAAGTTTCATCACCAGTGAAATTTTGTAGATCTTGAAATAAAATTGAAAGGCTCATAAAGAGATGCAAAGAATATTATTTGTCATATTAGCTATCAGTTCATTTTTTTAATAAAAAGAGCTGCCATCACTCCTTTTTTTTCTATCTTACAAAAGCAATCCATGGTCATAAACAGGCCAGCATGTCTGTGACTGCTGGATCAGGGTGTGATGAAGTGGGGAAATAGATCACACAATCTGGACACTTTGTGTCTCCACTCTTACTGGAGATTGCAGAACATATGAGGAATAGTGCTTTAAACAGACCCTAGTCCATGCACAAGCTGAAACTTATTGATCTAGTGAACGGAGTGATCATACCTGTACAAAAAAAATACAAAGCAGTAGTGCTTGACGGGACTCAAAAAGATGTGGGTAGACATTGATAAACTGAATAGATGCTATCTGGTTTGCAATGGCAAGTGTGTGTTCTAATCACCCCCCCCCAAAAAAAAAGTGGACCACACTGTTCCCAATGCTGATCAAATAGCAGGACAAATGTCCATCTCTATGATCACTCCCTGAGTCTCCCAGTTGCTAAGTCAGCCTTACTCCTGGTTGGGCCAATTTAATATGCCATTTCCAACACAAGCATCCTGTTATCTGAATTGTAAAAAAAACTTTCCAGGTTTTTTTCATTCAGATTAACTTTTTTTTTGAATATTTGAATAAGGCTTGTGTGACTTAAACATTACCTACCCCTCTTTGTTCTGATACTGTGGAGAGGGCAGCGCTAAATATTAGGAAGGATTTCAGTGAATGCCATTTGCCAGTGGAATTGAATGCCTCAATAGGGTTGGGAGCAGGGATGGGGTGGATTCTACTTCACTAGAGATTTTTAAGCAAGTTTGGATGGCCACCTACCAGAGATGTTTTAGCTGTGGATTTCCTGCACTGGAGTGGGGTGTGTGTGGACTCAATGACCTTCAGAACCCCTTCCAGCTATGATTCTATGATTCTATAATCTGTAGACCAGTGAAAATCCTATCTTCGTTCTTGCTGTCCATTTTTACTGCACTTGTGGGCTTACCAATACGCTGCCTTATCAACACAGTTGCTTAAGTTGTAACAAATGGAAGCCACTGATGGAAGTGAATTGAAACAGGGCTTATTGCATTAATCAAAATGCACTTCAATCAACTCTTCAGTTGATAGAATTGCTGTAGTGCAATTGATCCTCAATAAAGTTTAAAGTGCTCCCAACGGAAGGCTTCCATTTCCTGTTCCAGCCCTGGAAAATAAAGAGTCCTGATCTATGCAACTCGTAAGCATTGTTTAATTCTCACAAGAGACCCACCGTGATATTGTTACTATTTTGTACTCTGGACAACATGAGTGATACTTGCGTCACTCAACTAGTTATATATACTCTGGAGTGTTGTTCACTCTCATTGGTGTGGCAGTTTTCCTCCTGAACTTAATGCCTTGTGCTTGTCATCTTGGGTTTGTAATCTGTTCTCCTCATGTTGCCTGTATAGACACTTTTAATCACTTTTTTCCTTGGCCTGAGTTGCAGTCCTATGAGTGACACCAGGGGGAAAGTAAGCTGTTATGGGGTGACTTTTTTTGAGCAAAGATAAGTCATAGTACAGTAAATGAAGCCAAGGCATGATATTATGCTCTTCACAGTGATGGGTATTTTGTACAGTGTTATGCCGAAGGAATATCTGAAGTGCAAAAAAGCACCATGGGAAATGCTCTCTGTCTTATTGGCTTGAAAGAATGTACGACCATAAAACATTTTCAGCATGAGTGATTTTTAAAAATATCTTGTCAGCCACTCTTCTCTAATTTGGAGCTGATGTGATGTTTAAGAACCATTGAATTTTCAATTCAACTTCAGGCTTCAGGACATATTTAAGCTGAATGGGGATACTCATTAGCAAGGTTATTTCTGTTGAGGTTGCACCCCATGGAGAAACAAAATACCTTGGTGAAATCTTTGACCAGTTGTTTTAAATAATTCTGGCACCTCTGTTGAAATCATTATAGTGTAATCCTCGCACCACTCCACCCAATGCCAGGTGTTGTCAAGGTTCATGTTAAGTTGAACTATTAGACTATGATTATAGTTCTGCAATTAGGTCCTGCAACAGAGCTAGGGAAGAAGAAGAGGATTGTACCTTTATGCCACCTGCTTTTGAACTTTTTGTTGCAGTTATATGTGACTGGTAAAAAAAACTGTCAAGATGCACTTTTGTCACATTTCTCTAAGGAATTGCCACCCACTTCAGCTTTCATGTGGCCCAAGAAAAGAAGTGTAAATTTACCCAGCTGGGAGGAGAGGAAATGTGATTTAAAATCCTCTCCAACCTCTTGAGGCAATTTGACTGTCCTTGAACAAACTGTTGGTATGTTCCCACTTCAAGATTGTGTTACACAGATAAATTACTTCACAACACATGCATCCTAGATTTTCTGCTTCCAATAGCTTGGAGGAGGGGGAGAAATCAATCCCTTTCTATCTGTTTTTTGAAAATAGCTCAGCCCCAAACTGAGCTCTGGAGCTGCTAAAAGCACAGAAAGGAAATGGAAGGAATCAGATAATACTTCAGCCTGCAAGTGGTGTAATTTAATTACTATTGATAGAAAAGAAAACAGAACATATTTCTCAGTTACACAATCACAGTAAGATTCTTTCTTTTCTAAACTCAGCTCTCTGGGACTTCTATGAGAGCTGGGGGGAACATCTTGGTGCCAACATTGTAGGCAATAATTTTCAAAGGGTCACCTAGGTGAGTATGTTTATTTATTTTATTTGTTTATGTTTGAGTATTTTTGAGTATTTTACCCCACCTTTCTCCTTGGGAAAGGGCCCAAGGTGGCTCTGTTTCAACAACCAGCAACAAAACTGTGCAACCCTATACATTTTCCATGGGGTATCCATGTCAACAAAGAGTCCACATGCTAAAGGAATTGCAATGCTGGACTCTGAAAGGGGGTGATAAATTTATTGCATGACCTTGGGCTAATCACATTCTTCCTGCCCTATATCACAGTGTCGATCTAAGGAGAAAAACAAGTAGAAGGACAGACACCAAGTTGACCTTCTATCCACAGTAGGAAAGGTAAGATAGAAACGTAAATAACTGCACATTACTCTCTTGCACCATACAGCAACCTCCTCCACCCAGTTTTCAATACTGAAGTGGAGCCCCAGTTCTATTATTTCCAGCTTTTGTCATGTATGGCAGCCTATATAAGCACCCAGATGACCCCAGAGAGGCAGAAAACTGGGTGCTAATGTTACCAATACCTGATCTATGTACGTTCAGTAGATCCATGAGTTTTCTGAGTTACTAATATACTCACACAAGCACAGAAGCATAACGAGTGATGGTAGGGGGTGGGGACTGTAAAAAGAAGCGAGAATTAAAATGCTGAAAATACAACCTTCTCTGAGCAGTGAGCACTCATAAATCACCTGTCTGGTTGTAACAAGACAGATATATCTGCAATGCTGAGCTGATAAACACAATACTTTTTTTAAAAAAATAAGCAAACACAGTAAATACTTTCTCTGTTTAACCACTGGACATAGAATTAAAGCCATAACCAGGAACTAAGTAGCTAGAGGCAATTTAGTTAGCTGCAATGAATTAGCACATTTCAAAGGTAACAAAATGGCTGAAATTCTGTTGCTTCAAACAGAGTAATCCCATTGAATCATTGAGGATTTTTGGTGAGTCAATGACTCCATTGATTCTCAGTGGGTCTACTTAAGTTTTAAATTACTATGCTAAATAAGGGATTTCAGACTATTTGAATTTGATTTTACTGTAACAA
This sequence comes from Phrynocephalus versicolor, assembly GCA_023846285.1. Taxonomy (NCBI): domain Eukaryota; kingdom Metazoa; phylum Chordata; class Lepidosauria; order Squamata; family Agamidae; genus Phrynocephalus; species Phrynocephalus versicolor. Next base: position 46,364,865 of record JAHTLZ010003526.1, on the reverse strand, counting down.
ATCATGTTTCCCAGTTGCATTCAAATGTTATTTTGAAAGGACATTTGTAAGGTATTTATAGATGCATCTTGACTAAAAGGTTCCAAGTTTTATACCCTTCTCTTGTCAATTCTAACTACTAAGGGAAGTTTTCTTCTGCATTTCTCATCAACAATATCAGAACTGGACGCTAGATGGACTAGAGTGTATTTCCTTGTATATTTAGGGTCTACTAATGGGAACATACTTTTAAAACTGCAGAGCTGGAAAGGATCCTAATCCTATGGATCACTGAGTCTAGTCTCTGTTAAGGAGAAATAGCAGGAAACCCAACCTCTGGCACCAAAGCCAGATACTATAAGAGAGAAACCACATGGGTGGGGAGGCTCTACTATATAGGGCCTCCCACCCCACCCTCACAATGTCTGGGGCAGTAGCGGGTCTCGTGATGCCTTGCCGGGGGGGGGGGGAATGGGTCCCGGTGCCCGATAGCCCTAAACGACAATGCTATCCAGCAATTCAATGAGCTACAATGATCACTGGCTCATTGCAAATAGCTCCTATGAACAAAGCAATGTTAATCACAATGGTTATTTAGCTGCCACACAATAATAAAAGCAAGGTTCTTTAAAATAGTAATAATAATGTTCCAAGCTCTGACTTGAACACTTAGCTGAATTTTTGAACTCTTTTCCCACTAGAACATAAGAACATAAGAAAAGCCCTGCTGGATCAGGCCAAAGGCCCACCTAGTCCAGCTTCCTGTATCTCACAGTGGCCCCACGAGATGCGTCTGGGAGCACACGAGATTAGATACCACTCCCCTGCATCTGGCCCTTGAAGTAACCCGGTTTTAAGCTTAGAGATGATACATCTCCCTCATATTGCCACTTCTGATGTTGCACTTGTATCTGTCTATTATTTTGCACAGAGACATGCTGGTTTGTCTTATGTGATTTTGAAAGAAGCAGCTACTGTATGTTTGTTTCTGTAAGCATATCCAGAAAAAATATTATTTTAAAAATGTGGAATTTAATAAGACAAGGTTGGCAAATTAAGGATAGGAAGATGATTTTATATATGACCTTTACATGGATATTGAGAGGCAATTTGCATCAGTCTGAATCTAGCCTTCCTAATATTTAGAAGAGGGCTCCTGAAATATGCACCACCTAAATCTCACTGATTTCAGTCAGCCCGTGATCAACTTGACTAAAGCTAGAGCTTCTCCATGGAATGAAATGAGGATCACCTCCACTGGTTAAGTGCACATAGGCTTCTAGAAATATAGTGGCAATAAGCTCAAGTTACTTTTGGGTGCATCACTTGATCAAAGCACAGCTTGGAATTAAAATTTTTAATTAGTTAGCCATAATACATTATGCATTTAGACAACAGTTTAAAAACTAATTGTTTTAATTATTTTAACATATGTGACACTAACAATCTGAGTAACTATTAGGCTTTCATGTCACTTTAATTGGTTGGCTAGGGAATAATGGAAGGTTACTTTTTTTCCTTTTAAATTAAAAATACTGAATTTCCTAAAAGTGATGTGTCACTAATGTGCTACTTATGATAAATGAACCCAATTAAGTTCATGGTTTGCTTTTTGGATATTGATTAATATTAATGAAATAAATTTTGAATTAGCATTAATGTGATAGCTTTAAGCACTAATGTTTCCAAATTTCAGTTTGTAGCATTATCCTTAGCTGGGCAGAGATGCCCACACACTTTTCTAGGCCAAAATATAGTAAACACTCATCACTAGAGATGGGCACGAAACGAGTGATTTTTCGTTTTCATTTTCGTTTTTTTGTTTCGTTATGTAACGAAACAAAAAATGAATTTTGACTCCAAAATGAAACGAAATGACCCGAAACACGAAAAATTTTGTCGATCGCTTCGTTTTCGTTACGGCAAATACATTGAATTGTGCTAAATGGTAATGAAACAGCAATTTTTCTTTTTCGTTTTCATTTTTTTTGGGTCGTTACGTAACGAAACGAAAATGAAATTTTTTGCAAAAAAACTCACGAAAACGGAAACAAACCGAAATGGACCCCTAAACGACCAAACGACAAACGAAACACCATTTTTTTGAGTCGTGCCCATCTCTACTCATCACACAAGGAATGAAGAAGTACTGTCTGTGACAACTGATTGGAAAATCTGAATGTGTCCCAGAAAAAGCATTATATATTTAGATAAATCAGACATGTCAATTACATATAATCTGTGTTTTTGTGTTGTGTATTATAAAGGCTAAAATACCAGGATATGATAAAAAGTAATTATTTCTTAATTCTTGTGTTGCTCATATTCCATAAACAGAATGAAATGGACTTTAAAATAATTTAAGTGTAGACGTTCACCTCTCGCTCCAAATAATTACTGTTAGGAATAACATGAGTGTTTAATAATAGTACACTAATTTCCATGCATAGATTTCTAAACATAATTTATGAGCAAAATCTTATGAACTGTTGGATAGCTCAAAGATCAAATCTCACAATATGAACTGACTCGGATGTTAAGATCATGATGAGAGATCTTGCTCTTCATCCCACAACCCTCACAGGTACGTCTCGTGGGAACCCATGAAAGGGCCTTCTTGGCTGCTGCACCCAGACTCTGGATCTCTCTCCCACTAGAGGCCAGGACTGCCCCATCTCTTCTGCCTTTCCGGAAACAGGCAAATACCTTTCTCTTCAGGCAAGCTTTCCTTGAATAATGGAACTCAAAAATAAATACAATAAATAATAAATTTGTCATTAATTAATCTGGCTTCAGATCCAGAGTTTGGATGTTTGATTCCCTACTGTGCTGCCTTGATGGGGGCTGGACTTGATTATTCAAAAGATCCCTTGCAGCTCTACAGTGATGATGATGATGATGATGATGATGATGATGATGATGATGATGATGATGTGCTTCAATTCCCATGGCAAATAGAATATATAGTATGGACAAGTCCATCAAAGTAGCATACACAATTTGTTCTTAACCAGAAGAGCTGAAATATGTTGCATATAAAATTCACAAGTGCAACAAAAGTTTCAAATGTGCTAATCTGCAACTAGTTCCCAAATACCTTTTCCAATCTAAAACATTTTTTCCATTCTTTCCTACATACATTTAAAATACATGTGCACAATGTCTCCATGCAAATAGTAGGGCTGCTGCAATATAAGATCCCAAACTGACCCCTCTGCTGATGGGACTTTCCAAGCAAGTAGTTGAAGTGAGAACCGACCACACTGATTTCCTAAAGGAAATGCCACAGAGATTTTGAGACCTGTCTACACTATTCAGGACTCTCAGAGAGAAAAGAAATAAATCAATTTCAAACTCTGGCACATGCATTGAACTGTGTTGGTCTGGAACTGAAGAGTGTAAATTACCCACACATGATTTGTTGAGAGATTTCCAGGGTATTCTGGTTTTGGCTGTTCCAGTAAAATAATACTCCAGGAATGTTCTTTTGGGGAAATATTTCAGCACTGTTGACTTCCTGCTGCAAACAGAGTGAGAATGTTCAATTTATATTCTCTTTTTCTATTTTGCATGACTTGTCTTTTAAAAGAAAGAACTTCCTGTGCTTATTTTAGAGTTCTAGAAGGTTCATCCTTGGTTCAGTTAGAGGTTAGACCACAGGGCTGGGACAATTCTTCCTCGGTTAGAGGAACCAATGTACTTGTACGTGCTGCATGACCTGAAACTGATTGAGAACATTGCTGAATAGTACTATTCCCAAGATTCCAGCAAGGAATACAAGAGCATGAAGGCAGCTTGGTTCACTGTTGAATATTTAGAATCTTTTCATCTGAAAAATGTAGTGACAGGATCCCTGGACTGCAGACTTTGCTAGTGAATGCACGATAAGTGAATGGGAAATCAACAATCATTCAGGACTGATCCTGCAAGAAGGTGCAGATCTCACTTGCATCACAGAGACTTGGCTGGACGAGGCTGGGGGTGTCAACTCGCTCAAATTTATCCTCCAGGTTTCTCTGTGGAACAACAGGCCAGACGAGGGGGACGGGGTGATGGAGTGGCAATAGTCTGCCACAACTCCATCCCTCTTACTAGATTCCATGTTCTCAAATATCCTGGTTTTGAATGTATGTACTTAAAAGTAGGAGCCAGGGACAAGTTAGGAATTCTCTTGGTGTATCACCCTCCCCGTGACACAACAACTTCTCTACCTCAGCATACTGAATTGATAACAGGGCTAATGTTGGAGTCCCCTCGGCTTATTGTTCTGGGGGACATTAACATCCATGCTGAGGCTGCTCTCTCAGGGATGTCTGAAGACATCATGGCCTCCATGTCAACAATGGATCTGGCCCAAATGGTATCTACTTCAATCCATCCTGTAGGCCACACCTTAGACCTGGTCTTTTGCCCTGATATGTACAGTGGGGATATTGAGGTAAATGAACTTTCTGTAGTCCCATTGTCCTGGGCAGACCACTATATTGTGTGCTTCAGTTTTGCTGTAACTCAGAGCCTTGCCGGGGCGGGGGGGGGGGTTGTTGTTCAGTCGTTCAGTCGTGTCCGACTCTTCGTGATCCCATGGACCAGAGCTCACCAGGCTTTCCTATCTTCCACTGCCTCCCGGAGTTTGGTCAAATCCATATTGGTTGCATCAATGACACGTCCAACCATCTCATTCTCTGCCGTCCCCTTTTCCTTTTGCCTCCAATCTTTCCCAACATCAGGGACTTTTCCAAGGAGTCCTCTCTCCTCATGAGGTGGCCAAAGTACTGGAGCCTCAGCTTCAAAATCTGTCCTTCCAGTGAACATTCGGGGTTGATTTCTTCCAGGATGGATAGGTTTGATTTCCTTGCAGTCCAGGAGACTCTCAAGACTCTCCTCCAGCATCACAGCTCAAGAGCATTGATTCTACGGCGATCAGCCTTCTTTATAGTCCAGCTCTCACTTCCATACATCACTACTGGAAAAACCATAGCTTTGACTATCCTGACCTTAGTTGGCAAAGTGATGTCTCTGCTCTTTAGGATGCTATCTAGGCTTGCCATTGCTTTCCTCCCAAGAAGCAGGCGTCTTTTTATTTTGTTGCTACAGTCACCATCTGCAGTGATCAAGGAGCCCATGAAAATAAACTCTGTCATTGCCTCCATTTCTTCCCCTTCTATTTGCCAGGAGGTGGCCATGATCTTAGTTGTTTTTTTTTATGTTGAGCTTCAGCCCATTTTTTCACTCTCCTCTTTCACCCTCATTAAGAGGTTCTTTAATTCCTCCTCACTTTCTGCTATCAGAGTACTATCATCTGCATATCTGAGGTTGTTGATATTTCTTCCGGCAATCTTAATTCCGGTTTGTGATTCATCCAGACCTGCATTTCTCATTATGTACTCTGCATATAAGTTAAATAGGCAAGGTGACAGTGTACAGCCTTGTCGTACCCCTTTCCCAATTTTAAACCAGTCAGTTGTTCCATATCCAGTTCTGATGGTTGCTGCTTGTCCCACATATAGATTTCTTATGAGACAGATAAGGTGGTCAGGCACTCCCATTCCTTTAAGGACTTGCCATAGTTTGTTGTGGTCTGCACAGTCAAAGGCTTTGGCATAGTCGATGAAGCAGAAGTAGATGTTTTTCTGGAACTCTCTGGCTTTCTCCATAATCCAGCGCATGTTGGCAATCTGATCTCTAGTTCCTCTGCCCCTTCGAAATCCAGCTTGCACTTCTGGAAGTTCTCTTTCAACATACTGCTGAAGCCTGCCTTATAGAATTTTGATCATAACCTTGCTAGCGTGTGAAATGAGTGCAATTGTGAGATAGTTGGAGCATTCTTTGGTGTTTCCTTTCTTTGGGATTGACTGCTATAGACCATGGTATCCTCCTGACTTGTCTCTCTGAAATAAGAATTGAGGGTACTGCATTAAAGTGCCTTTCATCTTTCCTGCATGAAAGACTATAGAAAGTGGTGTTAGGTGATTCATGTTTAACACCACGGCCGCTGACCTGTGGAGTTCTCCAGGGTTCTGTTCTGTCTCCTACGTTATTTATCATTACTAGGAAACCACTGGGGGAGATTATCAGGTCTTTTGGGGTTAAGTGCCACCAGTATGCCAATGATAAACAGCTATCTCTTGTCACCTCCGGATTCTAAGGGAGCTACTATCTCAACTTTGCATTAGTGTTTAGCTGCAGTAATGAACTGGATGAGGATGAACAAAATGAAACTAAACACAGACAAGACAGAGGTACTCCTGGTCAGTCAAAAGGGAGAACAAGAGATAGGGATGCAACCTGTACTGGATGGGTTCACCTTCCAATTGAAAAATCAGGTAGACAGCTTGGGGATGCTCTTGGACTTATCCTTGAGCTTGGATGCCCAGGTCACGGCTGTGGCGAGGAGTGCATCTGCACAATTAAGGCTAGTACACAAGTTACACTCGTTTCTTGAGAAAGTAGCACTGGCCACAGTGATACATGACCTAGTGACACCCCAGCTAGACTACTGTAATGCACTCTATGTGGGGCTACCAATGAAAAGCCTCAGGAAACTTCAATGGGTTCAAAATGCAGCAGCCAGACTGCTGTCTGGGGTGGGGTGCAGAGATCACATTACACCCCCTATTAACACAGCTCCACTGGCTGCCAATCTGCTATCAGGCACAATTCAAGGTCATGCCCTTGACCTACAAAGCACTGTATGACCTGGGTCCAAGCTACCTCAAAGATTGAATCTCACAGTATGAACCAACTCGATGTTAAGGTTATCAGGAGAGGCCCTTCTTTCCATCTCACCCCCCTCACAGATATGTCTTGTGGGAACCCATGAAAGAGCCTTCTCGACTGCTGCTCCCAGACTCTGGAACCCCCTCCCACTAGAGGCCAGGACTGCCTTATTTCTGTTGTCTTTCCGGAAACAGGCAAAGACCTTTCTCTTTGGGCAAGCTTTCACTAAATGATGGTCTACCTAATATGGGTCTTTTATATGAATCTACAGGATCACGTACACTTTGTGTTTATAACTACTTATAACCTTATGGGTTTGCGATTGACACTATATTTTCATTGTTAGTTTCCATCACTCATATCTTTACATGGAACTTTACTCCCCTTTAACTGATTGTGTTCCCTTGTAGCTTTAATGTAATGTTGTCTATTCATGCTGTAAGGTGTCCCTCAATTCCTGTTCTCAATACTTGAAAATGTCTTAATTGTACTGGACTGTATATTATCCCTCATTAAGGTGCCTTGGGTCCTTTTACAAGGAGAAAGGTGGGGTAAAATTGTTGTTGTTGCTGTTGTTGCTCAGTCATTCAGTCGTGTCCGACTCTTTGTGACCCCGTGGACCAGAGCTCACCAGGCCTTCCTGCCTTCCACTGTCTCCCGGAGTTTGGTAAAATCCATATTGGTTGCATCGATGACACCGTCCAACCATCTCATTCTCTGCTGTCCTCTTTTCCTTTTGCCTTCAGTCTTTTTTTCAACATCAGGGACTTTTCCAAGGACTCCTCTCTCCTCATGAGGTGGCCAAAGTACTGGAGCCTCAGTTTCAAAATCTGTCCTTCCAGTGAACAGGGTAAAATGCTCTTAACTAAATAAAATAAAAAGTCTATCACACAGAGTCGGGGTGGGGGGTGGGGACAGATAACACAAAATTTGCAGAGCTGTCAAATGAGAACTGGCTTGTCTACACCTGAGCTACAGTGATATCTCAATGTTCTAGACAAGTCATGTGGTAGTCTTCTCTAAGACCTGTCTTGCAAAAGAGAAACCCAAAACAGCAACAAAAAGGAGAAGATTACAAGCATATATAACCTGCAGCAGAATGTCATCCACCAGGTCGAACATGAGGTACGATCCATCACTGACAACACATAAGGCAATCACTCATTCTCCTAACTCAGATGCCTGCTTGGTATCACAAACACCATAGAGCTGCAAGGTAACATCCCAGTGTCACAATTTAAGTAGCTGATATACTATGCCCTGCAGAGCAAACCCTACCATCAGACAGAGAGAAGTGGCTGGCTCAGGCAGCAAATGGTGAGTGTGGCAGTGAGGTGTAGATTGATAGAGTTTTGCATGTCATAGGGCTTAAGCTAAGCTGCTGCCCTCAGTTGCTGTACAAGATGTCACAGTAGCACTACGGATGTACGATTCAACCTCTTTGGTTGACATATATGGAACTGTAGTAATGGAGTCATTTTTTTGGCAAGAAATGCCACTTGCAAGATGACAAATTGTGCAAATGAGCTCTATGACTTCTTGCTTTCATTTTAGTACCAATAAAATCTACAAACCAGCAAGTTGAGTTGTGTCTGATTGTGCCAAGGCTTCTACTTAACAGCCACCCTTCATTAAAATATATTGTGTGACAGTTTCCAATCTGGCACATTCATTGCTACATCACTCCAGGCTTGTTTGGTATCTGATAATCCTTTTCTGGCAAAACAAATTGCTCATTTCCATGCTTGACCAAACTTCACAGGCATACCTGCTTTTGCCTAATTTAAGTCAAGTTCAAGAAATCAACATGCCGTTCTCTTTACATGACACAGCATGATTTTCTGATTGAAATCCTGTTGTGCAGCTCCATGTGCATAATAGGGATGAGAGCACGAGAAGCAGCAAATTGACACTCATTAAAGGTGATTTTGGAATTTGCATGGCTCATAAACAATGCAGTAAGTCCTCTGCTCTTGAAATGCTCAAAGCAATGATTTGCAATTGTGCATACAGAGCTGTGCAAGAGGATTTCAGCCATTATTATGCATAATAATAATAATAATAATAATAATAATAATAAATTTATTGTCAATGTGTGCATATACACAGTATACACATACAATGAAATTCAGACATCCAGAGACCAGATTCAACCCACACACAAACACAAATACCTGAACACTCTCACACACATTAAAAAATTCCCTCAACGCACACACATAAAAAATCCTCGAATACTCCCCCACGGGGGGGGCCGCCCTAACTGCTTATAATTCACTAATTCAGTGACCAAACATTAATGGATATTTCAGTTGGGGGTGAGTGTTTTAAAGAAGAAAAATGTATTTGTGCCTCACAATTTATGCAAGAAAATAGGTTTTTGCACTGGTTGTGGTAATTTGCTGATAACCTGTGTTATTTCAGTCCATTATCAATCAGACTCATAAGAAAATGCAAACATTTCCCCATCTTTGTTATATTTAATTACCGGTGCGCCACTGTTGCTACTACCACATTCTTCCACTTCTTGTTTTCCCTCTTCCTACTCATTAATTTTTTAAGAGTACAGGAAATTGTGTACCACCATTCTTTTCATTCCTCGGGCGGCAGCAGAACTGGATTAAGAGGCTGGACTTAGCCAAATTAAGAACCATTATGATAATAAAGAAGGAATCTCAGAAGGAACATAATCTGTAAACTATTGTAAAGATATTTTTGACAACAGTGGAATATCGGTAGGAAAAGAGAATAATAGTAATATGAAAACACAGGGCCCAAGGGCTTTATATTTTGGAAAGACACAGTGTTAACCTCAAGATCTATTAAGCTCATCATCCTGGTTCCTTCAAGGGAAGCAGATCATGAATTGAAATAAGAGCTTTGTGGCGCCCTGGTTAAATATACCCCAAGTAGGAGTCTGTGGTGCCATCATGTAGTTCCATCACATTTTATACTCTGGAGTTTTTAAAGATAAAGAAGATACAGAATGCCACATGATACCTAGTCAAGAAGATCTTGTATCATCTGCTTCACACCTGACCTTTGTCTGTGTGGGGTTCACTTTTTTGTTGTGACAGAACAGCGCTCCAGGAGGCACTCTTAAAAAGACTAAACTGTGATAGCAGTGTGATGGGTAAATTTGGTTATGTTTACCTTCTTTTCAAATCTTCCACATACAATCTATTAGATAATCCAGAATTTATTGGATACATAGTGATATCGTTAACAACTGGACCCACTGCACCATGTTGCAAATATACCTGAAGGCACACAACACATTTTGAAACAGTGATTAAAGCACCATTTCAGTTATAAACTAAAGAAATGCACAACCTTTATATTGCTACGTTACACTTATATTGGAAAACTTCCACCCAATACCGGGCCTTCTCGGTGGTTGCCCCCTCTCTGTGGAACAGCCTACCCAGCGAAGTGCACTCCACAGAGTCCCTGCTGGCCTTTCGCAGAGCGTTGAAGACCCTGCTCTTCTGAGAGGACTTTGGTGACCTAGTTTAGTTCTTTTTTTTTTTTTTTTGGCCTGCCATCCGCCTATCAGTTCAGTTAGTGAGTGCTCTGTTACTGAGCCTCATGCGTATTTTTATGTCAAGGGTGCTATTTGTCATATTTGTTATATTTAACTTGTCTTGTTTGTTCCTGTATTGTAAATTAGCTGAGTTTATCAGCCTATTGTAAGCCGCCCAGAGTTCCCACGGGAAGATGGGCGGGGTAGAAATTCAATAATAAATAAATAAATATAAATATAGGAGTACAAAATGTTAATTCTGTGTTCACTTGCCCATGGAATTGCCTGGTTTGGCCCAATCTAATTTCATACTTGTCCATGCACTCTGTTTTTTTTTTTATCCTGCCAGAAACAACCATTTCTCCAGAGGCTGTGATTGCCACCTTGTACGTGGCTCGTTCAACACAACAGACTCCTTCCCACAACAAATGCAGCACCATCCTTTCCTCCCCCACACAGCTTCTTCCTGCCCTTTCCGGTTTACCACTGCAGCGCTGTTGCAGAATGGGGGAAATGATCTTAGGTTGACATACCTTTGGGCAGTGAGGTCACTTTGCTGATGAATATGTTGTTTTTATTGCAATGAGGTGGTGCCCTGGAGAGATGTATATTTAAAATACCTCTCAGCACCAAAGCCCCAGACAGGCTGCCTCAGAAAGGAATCTGTGGAGCAGTTGTTTTTAATTTTAAGCATCACCACATGAATTTTACAGCTGAGGTACCACTGGCTCTTAGTCACTGGCACAAGAGAGCGATGCCTGGGTAGTTGGGTGATTGTCTTCTTTATAACAGCTATATCGAGAATGGCAGGTGGGGAGAGACAGGGGGACAAGAGAGGATTGGCTGCAGAGAACTCTCCAGAAACCAGGCCTGTTCCTTTTTTGGAGTGAATGACAGCTAATGCTGGCACCAGATTTTTCTTGACTAGGAACTAATTAGTGCACCCATGGCCACCCACAAAGCAGGCCTGGCAGCGGATGAGCTCATAAACCACACTATGTAATCTACTTTGCTGGCAGCCTTTTGCTGGAGGGCTACATGTGTGTAAATGGTTCTCTGCTTGCTGACTTGGCTAAATCTTTCTGTGGCTGCCCTGGATAGCATGGCAGGCTATTGCTGTTTTATTAGCCTTAGCTGCCAAAAAGACTTTCTCAAGGACTTGTGCATGTGTTGGTGCTGGCATACACGTGTGTCTGTGTGTGTGTGTGTGTGTGTGTGTGTGTGTGTGTGTGTGTGCATGTGTGTGTGCATGTGTAGCCCCTACAGTATGCTTCTTCAAGTTCAAACTTAATTCAGTATGCTTTTTAAAGTGTCTCTAGGTGTGGGGGGTGGGAGAGAGAGAGAGAGTATAAGGGTATGATCAGCCTTCCTGAGATCCAGCTTCATTGGACTTGTCTCTCTCCACTAGACATGGGCACGACCAGAAAAAATGACATTTCAAATTTTCGTTTATCGGAACGGGTCCGTTTTGGATCGTTTCTGTTTGTCGCGAAATTTTTCACAAATTTGTTGTTTCGTCGTTTCGTTTGTCATTTGTCATTTCCACCGCGATTTAGCGTGATTTGACGTCCCAATGTAATATATTTTAAAAATAAATCCACACCTCTTCCCAGTCGAACCTCCCCCTTTACCCAATATCAGAAAAAAAAAATCCTCACAAACTGCCAGAGGGAAAAAGAAGAATAAACTGCTATTCCCTTCAGCAGACAAAGCTGCAGAGAATCAAAGAAATTATTTTCTAAATTCAATTCCCTCCCTGCCTGCCTAACTTAAATCTAAAGCCTCCAGCCTCCCTCCAATCAGTCAGCAGCAGCCAGCCACACAGCCCTCCACCCTCCACATCCAAGACCCGACTGCGACTTCTGGAAGGTGCCTCGGCTTTTTATGCCCTCTGGCACATCCAGAAGTGTCAGTCAAAACCTGGCCATGCCATTGGTGGAATGGTTCAAAAAAATTGCATGGTCCCATCCCATGCCCAGCCCACATGGGCAGGTCTAAAAAAATAAAAAATAAAATAAAATAAAATAAAATCAATGCGACATTTTATTGCTATAAAAAACCCACTGCTGCTACTATTAAAAATCAGGCATGTAAAATAAATAAATTTCACATGTTTCTGTGGTGATTTGGTGTGTTTTTTGACCATGATTTCTAAAGAAAAATTGTGGTCGCCATTTTGGATCCCCACCACCACATGGCATGCGAGACAGACAACGAAGATGACCCCCGCCTCAGCCTGGTACAAGCAGCCCAGGACAGGAGAGGGAGGAAGCCCCCCCCAGAAACCACCCCTCTGGTAGGTGTCCTCAGGCAGGCATATTTTCGCTGCTTTTTTGGCCGGGAGTCGGTTTGTTTGTTTGTTTTTTACTTTTTAAAACTTTTTTTCTGTGCTGCTTGGTATCGCGCGATCACTGCGATGCCATTAACGACAATGAAAAACCCGACCCAATTTTTCTTTTTTCGGGTCGGGTTCGAGCTGGACCGGTGTAATTATCGTTAACGTTTCCATTACGTAACGGAAACGATAACCGAAAACGGAAACGACAATTTTGCCGCTCTGTGCCCATGTCTACTCTCCACTGATTCTTTAGCAGCCATTCCATCAAGCCAAAGAATCATCTCGTGCCTTGCATCTGAGTGTTTCTAATTTCCTCTCCCACCTCTATCATTTTCTCCTTTTGTCTGATGTCTTTTCAGATTGGAAACTCGAGGGCAGGGTCCCTCGGGTTCATCATTTTTACACTGATCTGCATTTGGAGTTGTAGGAATTTGCTTGATTCCCTTTAAATGTGCCAATTATTAATTTTCATAACCAGCACTTTGTAGAAATAATAACCAGGTGGTTAGCTTTAGGTAGAAAGGGTGTGTGTGAATGTATTTTACTACCTATTTTCACAGTATTCATAAAGGATCATTAAAACCCCCCAAGAAGATTAGCAGTAGCAAGAGACAAATTCCTTGGCCCCATATAGCTTGATGGACCCATATTTTACAGAGAAGGATTAAGCGGCATCCTTCCATTGGAAGAAGAAAGCTAACAGACAAGGAATTAGCCAAATTGTGATTGGCTATCAGGTGCCATCGCAGTGGCTGAGAGAAAATATGTAAGAGCCAACCAGTGCAGGATTAAACTGGGCCTTGGGTTTTGGGGTGTTAGCTAGTTACTCTGTTGGTGAGATTTGTCTAGCTGAGTGAGTCCCTTGAGATATATAGAGAAGACAAGCTGGTTTATTATTTTGCCTTGTGCGGTGATTCTTTCCTAAATGACATATTCTGAGTTTAATTTGCGTTCAATTTAATTTTTCTCCAAGCCTTCCTCCCTCTATTAGTTTCCTTTTCCCCATTTCAATAAAACTCCTTCCCACATGATGGGAAGAATGTGGTAGGGAGATTGGTGGCCTAAATCCAGTTTTGGCTCTTTGGCCAGCAATAGTCCTGGTTCTGGCTCTTGGGGGAACGAGTCACTAGACTCGCTGGCTCCAGGCACTGAGGACTTGGGATTCTAGTGTTTACTTGGGTGTTTGGCTGAATCCATGCAGAGCTGGAACTGGCTAGGTTCCCTTAACAGCTCAATAACCATTTCTCTGTCTCATGGCCACAGACTGCCTAGGTTAAGAGAAGGAAGAAAAAGATACTCAAGAATGCCATCTTGCAAATTACAGAACCCATCAAGCCTTGGAAGTGGGATCTCTTGATGGCTGAGCCCAACACATGTGCCAAAATGCCACCCATATTCTTTCACTTCACTTGGCTTGAATAGATTGTAATATATATTTTCTGTCCATGCATAAATCGAAAATTGTTGTGTGGACTTCCACAAGTCTTCCACAAGTTGTGTGGACTCTCATGAATACATGTGTCTCATGAATTGCACAAGTCTCAGCACCACAGTTTTATACATGGATCCCCCCCCCAAACAAATAAATACATAGATACTCCAGTAAATAAATATTCAATGAGTATAGTGCCCTAGGCTAGCCAAAACCAGGGCATGAGTTCAACACTGCTTGGCCACAAACCCAACATCTCTGCCTTTTGATTGGGGGGAGGCGAGTCATAAGAATCTAGTTGCACATGGTACTGTATGAAAAGAGTCGTTAATGCTATGGAAAATAACCCAAATAGAGAGAACTCCCCCCCCTCTGTGTGTGTGTGTGTGTGTGTGTGTGTGTGAATCAACTGTTTATGCTTGATTAGTTTTGGGGGACATGAGAGTTATTATACAGATTTTGAACTACATGGGGGTCTGGCACCCCTAATGCAGCATTGTTGAAGGGAGAAGGGTACTTGGGAATGATAATCAGCAACCAGTTCTAGGGCAGAAGAAAGGCATTTCATATGCATGATGTGATGGATTTATGAAACTGACCTGCTATCTCTAAACTTTCTATCAATGAATTCTGGATGTATCACTAAATTCCAGGTAAAATTGATTTTTCTTCTTCTATTATCTGGAAGTTGAGTCATGGCATCTGGATGTTTTTGTTTGTTTGTTTGGTTGGTTGGTTTTTTGTTTTGTTTTGTTTTTGTCAGTCTGAAGAAAGTTAGTGGTGAGTCCCCCATTTTATAGTTCACCGTGATTTCACAGCACCCTAGTCTAAATAGGCTCATAAGGTGGACAAAGGCCTGAACAGGCCTGTTAGGAAGACAAAGGCCTGAATAGCTCATTAGGTGGACAATGTCCTACGAACTCTAACACAGTATTAACTCTAACATAGTGTTGTTGTTGTTGTTGTTGATGATGATGATGATAATGATGGTGGTGGTGGTGGTGGTGGTGATGGTGTTTCTGCTGCTGCTGTTGCTGCTGTTGTTCTTGTATAATAATATAAGAATGATGAAGTTGCAGGCTAACAACATCTGGAGGATATTACATGTACATGGAGGTTATTTGTAAACAGTAAACAGTTGCTTTCTTCCTAAATTATGTATATTTGGCATAGCTTTCCAGCATACACTCATGAAACACATTCCTCGTGGATGATGGCAGATGTGTTCCCTCCTTGGACTGAAACAAAATGTTCTGCTTATGTACCATACCATACCACTTCAAGTAGTCTCTGGGCGGTTTACAGTTTTTTAATTACAGTAATGTAGGTTACGTATTCCCCCCCCCCCCAAGCAAGCTGGGTACTCATTTTACCAACCTCGGAAGGATGGAAGGCTGAGTCAACCATGAGCCTGCTACCTGGGATTGAACCCTAGGTCATGAGCACAGTTTTAGCTGTAGTATAGGCATTTAACCACAGAACCACGGGGCTCCATGACAGCTTAATGAAGAAAAAAATACACATCTAGTTCCTCAGCACAGATGAGGAAAGCATCTGTTAAAGCCAGCATGTGCAAGCTTTTCAGTTCAGAATAGACATTTATTGTATATGTGCAATTCCAAAGGAAGAAGGTAGGGAAAAATATAGGTTCAAACCAATTACATCACATTTCATGCATATACAAGAAGGCCAAGCTACATCTCCAACTCCATAGACCAATTTTCTGTACCCATTTTTAAAAAAAATATCTTAAAATGGATGTACTGTACATTCACTCCATTTCAGAAATGAGTGTTTTGGGTGTGGATGGGTGTTTTTTTTTTTTTAATGAGTTGCTTTATTGACTGACTGACTGACTGACTGACTGACTGACTGACTGACTGACTGACTGACTGACAGGTTGATTGGTTGGATTTGTATACCACCCATCTTGCAGCAGGTGCCACTCTTGGATGCTTTTAAGAGCTGCAATTCACCTTCTGTGGCAGAAAAAGAGATGACTAAGAGAGGTCACAGTACAGCTTTGGACATATTCAGACCCAAACACCGCATTCTTTCTGAAAAACAAAATTATCTCACCCAACATTGTGCCGAAATATGTGACCTTCCTAGAGCTCCATGTTTGCTTTATTCATCGGTGATTTGGATAAGATCCTTCCCTTCAAATACTAGCCAATTCTGACCCCGATAAGTCTCCAAAACCAGAGGAGTTTAAGTATGTTCAGAGAGAAAGGGACCCATGGCTATCAAAGAATCCTGAGATGCATTATTAGGCTGGCAGCCTTTAGGAGAACCTTAAAGACACGACTCTTTATGGAATGTTTGGGTAATTGCTGAGTGTACCACTGTGTGTTGTGTGTTGGTTGTATTGTTTTGTCCCAGTCCTCTTCTTGCTGGATTTTATGTTGTGGTGTTATTATTTATTGTTTTTACACTTTATTCTCATTTGTTTATTATGGGGTTGTGTTTGGGCAAATTGTTTTATTATTTGTTGTACACCGCCCAGAGTTCCCGAGGGAAAATCGGGCGGTTAATAACTATAACAATAAATAAATAAATGATACATTCCATGGCATTTGCATTTCTCTAAACAGGACATAAATACAGTGGTGGCTTTAATGTCACTTCTACTTTGCTATAAAGTAATTTTCCTGTTCATAAGTCTATATGTTCTCAAGGGGCATAAAGGAAAATGCACTCTGTGTGGCAGGCTCAACTAAGGAGATGAAGTAGAAGGGTGAAATATTTGTCACCACGGCCACTTAAATTAAAGAAGGATTAAGTCCACGTTAAACCTGTTATCTCAATGGGATTGTGTTTTGATGGCATCTCCAGCAATAGTGTGTGGGCTAATCTGATATCGATGTTGTTAACCATTTCCATCAGGAGCAGATTTAGCCAACACCTATGAGAATTTAGGCTTCAAGTAAGTGGGGCTTTTCAATGGCTCTTAATGACCGTTATCTTTAACAATCAATGTCCTCCATTCTCTCTAGGTTTTACTTCCAATTTTGAACCACTTATTGTATGGAGAACTAACGACAGTCCCAAGCTTCAGCGACATCATCACGTGCTCTGATTATATTGCCCTCATAGCGAAAATAATGCCATTGTCTGCTTTGGTGCCAAGGTTAAATACATAGATGACTGACTGAAGACATAATAGGGCCAGCCAGAGCAGATGTGAACAGGGGCCTTGGTGATGACAACCTCATTTTAAAATGTATAATCCATGATTCTGTCATTTTTATAGTTCTTTTCCCCTCCTCTCCTAGATGCAGGGACATCCAGTTGCTTTTTCAGCACCTTTATAACACTGGGGTGGGGGATGGGGTCACAATTGTTGCTACGGAACCTTCAGGAAATTCCCTTACCATGTTGTAAGGATATAGATGTAGAGATATAGGCATATTCTTCTCATTAAACTTTTCCCACTGCACAGTGTCTGGTAAATTGAACTTGGTTATATGCTGGGATGAAGTTTGCAAGCAATATTACTGTGATGTTGTTTACCAATACAGAGAAGTTGGAGAATCTATCTGTTGTGAAAATGCCTTCAGATGATCTTGTTCCACAGGTGTCCTATCAATTAGTAGCAGAACACAGAAACACATAGCATGGGGGGAAATATTGATCAAACGTGCCAGATGGCAAACAATAAACCAAATCAGAGATCAGTAAATTTTTAAAAAGCAGTTTGTACATAAACAACTGCATGACAGAGAAACTACAAAACAGTGAATGACCACTGGTCCTTTTCCAAGGAGAAAGGCAGGGTAAAAATACTCTAAATAAATAAATTAATTAATAAAGTAGATATAAAGTTGTATATATATAATACAATTGTGTATAGTTAAATAAAGGTACACATTGTGTGAGTTTACGCTCTCCTGGGCATTAAGCCTTTGTCAGGGATGTTACTGCAAAATGCAGGAGGGAGATGGATAGAAAACAGAGTTGGAAGATGAAGTTATTTTGTTTTAAACTATTTTTGCCTCACCTTTCTCCTTCGAAAAGGACCCAAGGCGGCTTACAATAATGAAGGACAATATACAGTCAAATATATTTAAGGCATATTCATGTTTGAGAAAGTTGAAGGGCATCGTACAGCATTAAAAGGCAACATTAAAGCTAAAAGAGAATGCAAGCAGTTAAAGAAAAGAGTAAAAAAAGTCCATTAATAGGGATGGAGGTAACACTGAAACATAGACGTATTTATGAAGTCAGTCAATGTAATTAGGTACAGTAGACCATCTAAAAGTTAGGAGGGATGGAAACGAACATTGAGAACATACTGTCAATGCAATCACACAAGGAGATATATAAATACAACATTATTATAAGTTGTTATAAACACAAAGTGTGTGGAGTCATTTATGGTAGTTCATATAAAGGCAGATAATATGTAGTCCATCATTCAGGGAAAGCTTGCGTGAAGAAAAAGGTCTTTGCCTGTTTCTGGATAGACAGCAGAGATGAGGCAGTCCTGGCCTGCAGTGGGAGAGAGTTCCAGAGTCTGGGTGCAACAACTGAGAGGGCTCTTTCATGTGTTCCCACCCATGAGACGTACCTGTGAGGGTGGTGGAATGGAGAGAAAGAGTTCTCCTGATGACCTTAGCACCCAAGCCAGTTCATACTGTGAGATTCAATCTTTGAGGTAGCTTTGTAGGTTGTATAAATGATTTGTAGGTTAAGATCAGCACTTTGAATTGTGCCCAATAGCTGATTGTCAGCCAGTGGAGCTGTTTTAATAGGGGTGTTATAAAGCTTATACAGCCTTATGGAGGCTTGATTGTTTGCTTGTTTGTTTGTTTGGTTATACATACATACATACCCAGCCTTTCTCCTTGGAAAGGACCCATTGCTAATGTTAGCTTCCAGAAGAAATACCAATTTGTATGGCTTGAAGTAGACAATGAGAAGACTTTAGACCTTCCATGGTTGCAAGAGCTAGCTGTGAATATTGCCCTGCCTAGGACACAATGAGGACATAAACATGTTGTTATCTGGCCACTTTGCTTTTTTAACTTCTCCCCATCTCCTATCCTCTTGTCTTCCCAGTTATATAAAGCTATGCCTCATAAAGAGTCTGAAACATTACAGGCAATTTTGTGCCTTGAAGGTAAATGGTCTAATAAGAGTATTATAGGTTTTTGTATTCTGATTTACTACCATGTTCCTCCTCCTTTTGCATGCCACTTCATTCCTTTCCTCTTACTCTGCTTCAGCTAATAGCAGAGGGCACATGATTCCATGTTTTCCATTTTAAAAAAAAATAAAACATATTTCATCTCTGATCTTCCAAATATTTTTCTGCAAGTTTTCAAACTTCCAACTTCCTATTACTTCCAGTCACACTGTGACTAGAATGGGAATTTAGTATCATAACAGTTCACCTTGTGTATTGTTATTTTCCTACTATGTATGCTGGTATGCTAAGTATGAACGTTCAAGGTTGTTCTTGAGAGTGACATCATCTCCTGAGATCTATGCCTAGCAAGATGCACCATCTGTGATTCTGTGTTTCATAAGCTCCATGTATATAATTAGGTAATCCCAGTCTTTGCATGGATACACTTTAGAATAGAATCTATACTACACTGTGTTTGCACTAGAAGACCTCAGACCAATGTCTAAATATATGGGAAGAGAGTGGAAAACCTTTTGAAATCCACAAGCCCCACCTCTGACCTCCCTGAATATTAGCCACATTATGCACATAAATAACCCATTATCCATCTAAAAACTTCAGACTTGGCAGTCATGGTGAAAGTTAATGGAATTTTTAATTAGTTCTAAATTACCAGCCTTTAACATTGACTTGAGTCAAGTTAAATGTTAAATATTTCCACTTCTAACAAATAAAAAATTTACAAAACTTTAAAACAAAGTACTTCAAAAAGTTCATTTAATTGGTAAAGCCTGTGTAAAACACAGTGAATTGATGGCTAGTATTATTTTTCATTTCCAAATATATTGAATGGATTTCTTTTCCCCAGAGACTCATGAAAACACATTATTTTGGAACTCACACTCAATTACTTGAAAACAATGCCACAATATTATACGGGCTTTGCTGAATATTGGTATTAGACTATTCTCATCCTGTTCATGTGAAGTACTTTGTTAAAGTCATTGTGTCACAGGTAGTATAGAATACCCACAGCAACAATGAATTTAAAGCAATTCAATGGGGGAATGATAGATAACCATATGGGATAGAACACCACTGTCTCTCTTGGTTTTCTGTGGAAAACCCCCCACAAAAGCACATTTAGACAGTGGGTCTTAGATTACATCCTTCTCTACCCATCCCCTGTTTATGTATGGCAAATAAAATTAGAAGCACAATTTCAGTGAATTTCTCCAGGGGAAGGAGAAAGTCTCCAACAGTTTCTCAGTGGTGGGGAGATTTTATTCACAGCCACTACAAATGGAAGTAACAGCAACTAAGTTGGCAACTTTTTGGCTGCTGCGCCCAGACCTCCCACTAGAGGCAAGGACTGCCCCATCTCTGATGTCTTTCTGGAAACAGGCAAAGACCTTTCTCTTCAGGCAAGCTTTCCCTGAATGATGGACTACCTATTATGTGACCTTTATATGAACTTGCCATACATGATCACATAGACTTTGTGTTTATGGACTTCGTGATTGCATTGACACTATATTTTTAATGTTTGCCTCACTCATAACTTTTACATGGAATTTTACTCTCTCTTTAACTGCTTTGGTTCTCTTGTAGCTTTAATATAAGGTTGTCTTTTAATGCTGTAAGATGTCCCTCAATTCCCTGTTCTCAATACTTGAATATGTGTTAATTGGACTGTATATTTTCCCTCGTTACTGTAAGTCACTTACGGTCCTTTTCCAAGGAGAAAGGTGGGGAAAATACTCTCAAATAAATAAAATAGATAAAACTTGGCTACCATTTTGTTTCCTCTAGTGCAGGGTTCCCAAACTTGGGTCTCCAGATGTTCTTGGACAAAAACTCCCAGAAGCCTTCACCACTTTTGCTGGTCGGGATTCTCAGCGCTCTAGTTCAAAAACAGTTGGTGACTCAAAGTTGAGAACTTCTCTAAAATATATCATGTCATTTCTGGTGTGCTGTTATGGCAATGATGGGAAGGTACACTATTTTTAAATGGTGGAGAAAAATTGAAAATGATCCCTCCCCCCAAAAATGTTACTTTTTGGGTAATATGAATATCTTAGGATTTTAGAGAAATAAATATCTTAGGATGTTTTTCAGTCAAAAAAATTATTTGGATAATTTTGTCTCTGCTAATACTATGCATTCTTCAGGGTTCAACAACTTTCTCAGGCTTCCCAAATGTGACCAGTTTTAGGGTCCATTGTACAAATCTTTTGTCTGTGTCCTTCACTGTAAGTCCTGTTAGGCTTCAGCAAAGGCAGTGTTGGGTTCAACTCCAGGAAAAGATGAAGCTTGTGCTATTTATTTATTTATTTATTTATTTAAACAAGCATTGGGAATATTCAACTGAATAATGAAAATCTGAAAACACCTTCCCCAAGTCTTGATTAAAACTTCAGGGAAGCAACACATGATTAAGATTTAATCTGCTTCTGCCTCCCCAGTTACTGTCCTATTCCCCTGTTGGTCTTGTTTTGTTTGCTTAGTTTGATCAGGATGTTTTTAAATCATTTATCCACTCTTATATTTACTTTATATGTTTTATTATGTTATAATTTTTGTTTGAGTATTATGGCACTTTTGTTGTATTTATTGTGGTACACCCCCAGAATACCCCAGCAGCTAAATATAAATAAATAAATAAATAAATAAATAAAGTTTATATGTCACCCACCTGGCAGCAAGGCCATTCTGGCTGGTCCACAACATAGTGAAAACAAACACACAAGGCAATGACAGGGGAACAAACAAAAAAAAAATCAAATAAATATACAATTATAACCATATCAAATGGATTAAAAAACAGTTTAAGTCAACGGTGGCAATAAGGACTGAAACATGTATGCAATGTTGTGGTTATGTCTGGGACTCTGGGAAGCCCTGACAGAATAACCAGGTTTTTAAATAGCATTTAAAATTCCCAGGGAGGGGGGCAGGAAAATTTCCAGTGGTGAAGTATTTCAGAGGCAAATGGCTAGTAATTTATTTTCCTCCTACTTCCCAAAAGGTTTATTTCTTCATGAAAGAAAGATCCTTCAATTCTCTGCTTTATTTTCAAGGCCCTTTAAAATATATTTTATATTTCAGCTTCCTGCAGCATTGCAGGATACTGCATTTGTTTTGCTTTCTTCTTGTTCTTGTTCTTGTTCTTGTTCTTGTTCTTGTTCTTGTT
>JAHTLZ010003526.1:46323812-46342542 GCA_023846285.1 Phrynocephalus versicolor | reverse complement strand
TTCTTCTTCTTCTTCTTCTTCTTCTTCTTCTTCTTCTTCTTCTTCTTCTTCTTCTTCTTCTTCTTCTTCTTCTTTCGTGTAAACAGCTCACCATCACTGAAGCTTCCCTGGCTGCCAAGACTTCCGGATCTGATAAAGTCCTGGGAAAGGAGTTACCTTATCTTGTCTTCTTTTGATTTTCATCAGTGTGGGAAGCTGGGTTGTGGAGGGGCTGGCCTTAGGTAGGGTTAAGGTAGGGGCTGAAAGAAAAGAGGAATCCTAAACTATGTAATAACAGTATGGGTTATGAAAGCACGTGCAGAGAGCATTGTATAGGATGGAAATTTTTACAAATAGGTTAACTGAACCAAAAGGAGACATAGGATTTAGCAACAGGAAAATCAGTTATTACTTATATAAATTACTTATTTTTTACACTTGTCAACTTATTAGTTCTTTCATGTTACTTTGGTTCGCTTTCCCCTACATCACCCAACCCTCTGCTTTGCACAGTGCCTCTAACTCACATTCCCTTTCTCCCAAAAATGTTGCATTAAAAAGATATATTAAAGCACATGCTTGTCAAAATGGAAAATTTAGAATGTGTATGGTTGTATTTTCCAGATCGTTGTGTTCTACTTTGCTTTAACCACATGTACAAAAAAACTCGAGAGAGAGGCTGTAAAAAATGTTGCATTAACATAATCTTCTCCCTGCAGTCTACTGTACAACACACAAACATAAAGAATACCAAGAAACTGAAAACAAAAGCAAAGAAAACCTTTTCTTTGCTACCTGGTAGAAATTAGCATGATGGAAAAATGTGAGATTTATGGTCACGGAAACAATTGCCAGACAAGAAGGCATAATCTGGCTACCCACTGAAATTTTTGGCATTCATGCTTAAAGGAATGAGGTGTATTTTTAAAATTAAATTCCCAAATTAACCAGGAATAGAGAGTATCATTTAAAAAGTTGCATCCTGTAAGGTAGTTTTCCGCAACTATTTGGCCTCCAAGCCAATTGCTTATACACAATCATCTGAAAGCATTGAGAAAAATGGCAGCATACCCTGTTGTGGTGGTAGTCTTCCCCCCAGCACATTGTGTTAATTATGCACAAAATTAAAAACATAGCATGCAGCTAGGAAACATGAAGATGATACAAAAGATGATCTAGTGCTGCATGCCCTGAAAATGGAAACCACCTCTAACGGCAAAAAGATATAAACATTTCAATAAAATACTATCTCTTGGAATATAGAAATGCCACTATGAAATATTTTATATCCAAAGTTAGTGGGGAAAGTGCCACGTAAGCCTAAAAAAAGAAATTGTGTTTCAGTGCTCACATCTCCTTATAAGGGAAACAAAGTTGTACAAAAAGCCACCTCTCGTATATAACATCATCCTAATTCTTTCACCCCCTGCTTAACTACCTTCATGGATGAGCAAAATCCATTCATTTGATGAATACATCCAGAGTGGCTGGGGAATTTACTGTCATTCTTGATATTTCTAACCCCCAGAAATTGAAGCTAATTTTTGAGGATTAGCACCTCCAGGAGGGGTTAGCCATGTTGCACTACAATTCCCTTAAGAACCAAGCGTTACAACTGTTGTGCTCTGCCAGCAGCAACAAGAGGCCTTACACTACAGTATGAGACAGTGTGACATCTACTCACAGCCTCATTTCATGGTCCTTTTGGGAAACAAAAGAGCAAAGACCACTTACTGTTTCAGCTATAATAATTAATTACTGGGTTAAAAGTCAATTCCAATTTAAGACAACCTTTTCATGGCATTCTGATAGAGAGTACTTGGCTGTCACTTAACAGCATCTTCTCTTGGGAGTCCCTAGGAGATGTCCAGCTTGCCCAAGGCTACAGAGCAGTGGTGGTGAACCTTTGGCACCCCACATATTTTGGACCACAACCCCCACAGTCCTTTGCCATTAGCAATCTAGACTTGGAATTCTGGGAGTTGTGGTCCAAAACTTATGGAGTGCTGGAAATTCACCATCACTGCTATAGAGACTGGCTTTTCTCCCTGGAAGAACAGTGAGAAACCAAACTTTTAACTTTTAGCTTTGAAGCCATGTGCCAACTTATTGAGCAGTGTTGAGATGTCTCCCATTTTGATGTCCATGGAGCAGAAAAATGCAGAAGTCATCTTTTTTCCTGAGACTACATTTTTCCAGATCAGAAAGACCTGTTTTATATATTTTATCCTCTTCGTAACTGCCCAACATAACCATATGTGCACGAAGCAGTGTGTGAACTTACACAAGAATAGAGCATAATTCAATTTTGTCACAGAGGATGAACATGTTTCACCATCCGTTGCACTATAGCACATGGAATCTTTATATGGAAGCAGGTTTACACAGGTTCACTGATATTAAAATAAAATGAGCACTGGCTTTAGTACTTTTTCCCCCTGACCAAACCTCTGAAAATGCACTTTTCAAGTATGAATGCCAGATGTTATCTTAAATTGTTCATAATCATTGGCAGCTAACTCTGTGTGTAAGCCCCAAGTAGTGTTGATTCACTGAATCCAACAGGTATTGTAGATGGAACCAACAGTTGGATATAGGGTTGATATCACATGCTGAAATCAAAGAAGATATATCAAATACAGAATGACTTCCCATTTGATCCATTATGTCCCATTTCCAAATTTGGTACAACAAAAGTTAAATCAAAGTGAATTGCTAAACTTGGCTTCAATTGGCTTCTAACTTGAATTAGATCTGGAGATTTCACCAACGTTTAATACAGTCATTAAACACTTTGGCTAGACTCATAAATACCCAGAAGTCAATCAATAATTTTAATGTATAGCATCTTCTTCTAGCTAAGAGTGGAACACAGCCATATCCCCTGAACATGGGCTTAATTGAATCACAGTTGCTTAAGTGCTCTCAGGAGGTGATAAATTAGAAAAGGTTATACATGGAGGAAATAGGTTTCCACAAGCTGGAAAAAGCAATAAGGCATGAACTTGGCCATAAATTGTTGGTTATCCACTAAAACCAAATTGCCCCAATAAAAACTATCTACGTGACTTTTAAAAAAAAAGGTGGAGAGGGGCAAAGAACATTTTTTATTTCTCAGATTAACAAGACTACCTATAAAACACACATGTTCCTTTTTCTTAACACACATTTTATAAGAATACTATTTAAATTTTACACAAACACACACACAGAGTTTTCCGGATCATGGATATCTCCCTCATTGCCCATCTGTTTATTGATAATAAAATCTGGTTAAAGTATCTGATATTGCTATCCTTATTATAAATCTGATTACCAGACTCTTTGTCATGATTGGCATTTGATTCCCTGCCTCATTAAGTGTGTGTTTGAGTTCTTATCTCTTTTAAATTCCTGCTTAGGAAGGAAAGGGGTGGAATACATTTTAAGAGAAAGATTAAGCTAGTTGACATCATCTGAGGTCAAGGCTGCAATCCGTTACACAGGTGACAGAAAAAGAATCTAGCCTCACAGGTGAGTTACCACCTGTGGCCAATGCCTCTTCAATCCTTGTGCAAGAACCTCAGTGTCATTTTAAAATGACAGGTCTGCAACAGTGCAGCCAAAACCCATTTCATGACCTGGATTCAATCCTGAGTCACCAATTCAGCAATGGTAGAATGAATACTCTGCTCATTGGGAGGGCAGTGTGTAGCCTTAAAAATTAACTTGCAAACCTTCCGGAGAGTGTTTTTAGTACTATGGGGTGGCATATAAGCAGCATGCTTTTTTATTGCTCTGAGGATATGGCTCAATGAAGCAAGTCAACTTTGTGGCCCCTTTTGGCATAGAAGGCACTGACTACCACCCACAAAGCCCTGAGGGGCCTCATGAGTTTCCAGAGCTGGACACATAGACCTTGGAAGATTGTCTGGGTGTAAGTTCAAGGGAACACTCCTTAGAATAGGAATCCTTTACATGTAAATAAATACCACAAGGTGCTTCTGCAGACAGACACAGTGAAGCTACAACACAAATGACTCTATTCAGGCCACAGGCCACCTAACAAGCCTATTCAGACCAGGGTGGCATGAAACCAAGGTGAACTATAAATTGGAGGTCTTGCACCAACTTTCTTTTGACTGATGAAACTACTTGGTTGAATAGTGAAATGTTTTGTTCTCAAAAGAAAAGTCCAGTTGCCATGACTAAGCTTCCATAAAACAGGAAAAGCCCTTTGTGAGGTATCTTACAAAGTTCAAATATATATGGTCTATTTGCTTCCTGTTGTTTGTCCAGTTCAAAATCCTATTGTTTTCTCCAGAGTCTCATTTCTACAGAGGAGAATTTTGTTAAGTAAAATGATTTCTGGTCAACCTGCCTTATGCACCTGATATACTAAGTTTAGGTGAGTTTTGAGCAAAGTTGCATAATTATCAGATCCAGCTTTGCTCATTAAATATGACAACAACATTTTTTATTTTTTATTTTTGTATTCATACAGACCGAGAGAGATATAGGACTATACTACACTTTCTTGGTAAGTATGTGCATTTTCTTTTCCTAGAGCAAAATATGTGCTTGTTATCCTTGTTTGTTATGATTATGTGCCTACCTTCCCAAACAGGAAAAAAATCCTGCCCCTCACTTGTTGTTGTTGTTGTTGTTGTTGTTGTTGCTGCTGCTGCTGCTGCTGCTGCTGCTGTTGTTGTTGTTGTTGTTGTTGTTGTTGTTGTTGAACTGGATGTTGATGTTAAGACATGTAACTAACAGAAGGGGCACTGCCTAGAATGAAAGGAAACGTTTAGCCGATAAGCACTGTAACAGTCCTTGCCTGGCCTGCCACCATTGCAGTGCTTGCTTTATAGTATAAAAACAAAGATTCAAGAGCTGTTTATTTTCTTAATGTCATGTTGAGTAGATATGCCTTCAATGGATGCAGAGTTGGACCTAGGGCAGTGACTGCAAGGTTCCAGCTTCCTCTTTCCTCTGGGGCTCTGACCCACTGTAAATTAGTAATAATTAAAAACCAACTTTAGCAAGGCTATAACAGCAAATCCAATAAAGGCTATAATGCACCCTGTAAATTAATTGTGCTGAATTATGAGAACAAGTGACAAGCCATTCTGCAATAACTTGTGAGCATGTTGGTGTAATAACTCTTATAACTTATGAACATGATCACATTATTAATATGAGTTCTTGGCTTCTAAGCAGCAGGAAAAGGTTAAAGTGACACAGGAGCTCAAACGAATCATGGTGTTAGAATGATGAAGTGTAAATGATACACTGGTATTTGCAGCTCTCCTACTCAGGTGGAGAGTGGACACAGTTCGATTTGTTCATTGATTAGACCTTGGAAATGCAAGTTGCCTTCTCTAGGGCTGTTACCCTACCACGACTACACACACACACACACACACACACGCACACGCACACGCACACGCACACGCACAAGCACACGCACACACACACACACACACACACACACACACACACACACCAGCACTCTTGGAGCACCCCGGCCCTCTACCTGCCCTAATTGTAAATTTTGTTTTCTTAGAAAGTTCCCTTGGGCCCCCTAGTGGGTATGGTGGGCATATTTGCCATGTTTTGAGAGCCCCCCCCCCCAAATTCTCATACCCCTGGAAGACACAAGGGAGCTTTTTAAATTTGAGAAAACAAACTGAACAAAACCTATTTAATGCACTGGGTCAGCCAGTCATCCTCCCCTCCTTTGACTGGTACCTGCCCATAGAAACGACACAGTTTCTTTAAGACAACAGCCATATGTTAAAACCACATGGATTTGTTGTTGTTCAGTCATTCAGTCATGTCCGACTCTTCGTGACCCCATGGACCAGAGCTCGCCAGGCCTTCCTGTCTTCCACTGCCTCCCGGAGTTTGTCAAATCCATATTGGTTGCATCGATGACACCGTCCAACCATCTCATTCTCTGCTGTCCTCTTTTCCTTTTGCCTTCAATCTTTCCCAACATCAGGGACTTTTCCAAGGAGTCCTCTCTCCTCGTGAGGTGGCCAGCCTCAGCTTCAAAATCTGTCCTTCCAGTGAACATTCGGGATTGATTTCTTTCAGGATGGATAGGCAGATACAAAACATGCACATAATATGCAAGTGATTTGAAAGTTCTGTGTACTGTATTGCAGTCATAGAAAAAAAGGTTAACTTCACTTTTGAAACAACTATATAATATGACTGGAGGAAATGAATTTAATTATAGAAGTCTAGGGAAACTACCCAGATACTTGTTTAGTCATGTGCCTATTAAGGCTAGGATACCTAGTCTCCTACAGAAGACCTAGTAACTCGAGGCTAGTATATGAAGACCTAGGAACTGAAGACTAATATATGATAGAGTTTGACTTCGATACCATACCATTGAATGTTGACTTTTAGTTTTACCTAGAGCTTGCCTTGTATCTGTAAGTGCCCCTGTAGAGTGCAGATGGTCACAGAGCCAGAAACAGGATTCAAAATCACCACTATGGTGTCCCAGTAGAAGTGGTTTGCGATGGTGCTGCTGAGGGAGTTATGTTCTTTGCCACCCATGCAGCCTTGGGCAAGCTGCACAGCCCCAGTTTACCAGGAGGGACTGCTAAACATCTATGTCAGGCATGTCCAAATGTTGGCCCTCCAGATGTTTTGGGCCACAACTCCCACAGTCCTTTGCCATTGGAAATACAGGCTTAGAATTCTGGAATTGTGGTCCAAAACATCAGGAGGGCCAAAGTTTGGTCATGCCTGATCTATGTGATTTATACCCTGGGTATGTCATCACAAGTCAGGACTGACTTGACAACTCATAATTTAGTATGTCATATGCATGATACATGTGGTTCACATGAAAGGAACACCACAATACATATGAGTATGTCCTGTTGGATTGAGCAGTGCGTTGCTCTTGTTACATCATTCTCTTTGAACCAAATGAGGTAATAAGGTAGTCATTTTGGTTCATTCAGTTACCAATTCCTGGTTCAGAGGACTCCAGGGAGGCATTTCTTGTCACTACTAGTATGGCTTCCCCCTAAAAGAGAACAAACACGGCTACACTGGGAACCACACAGATGTACCTGCGCTGAAAATATGGACAAATATCATTTGATGCCACCATTGTTAGTGAAATCTCAACACCTACACTCCAAGTACTACTCCAGCTTGAGTCCACCCATTGAGTGGACTCTAATAAACTCTGAGTCAACATTTATGTAAATCCCATTGAATCAGAGGTTCCAGTCTAGAGGGGACTGGACCCCTTCTTACCAGAGGTTCCCATCTGAGGATATTCTCCTCCAACATCTGTGCATCCCACAGCAACTGGTCAGAGCATCCTTCATATATGTTTGATTTAAAATAGTATATAGTGTGAGTGCTTCTCTGAAATCCAGGGAACATTAGAACACACTTCCAGTACAAAAAGTATACTCATGAACAGTCAAACAACTTCATCAAGGGTTTTCCTATTTCTTTTTCCTCCCAAGCAGTTGAATGAGGCAGTGGAACTTGGCCTGAAGCAAAATATCTTGCTATATGAACTTTATTTATGACTTGCTTTCCACCTCCAGTGACGTGACTGGGAATTTACAACGGCACCAAAAGCGTTATAAGTGGCAACCTCAGAAATCCCACATTTTCACCAGGTTGCATTATTATGGAACATTTGTCATGCAGCCAAATTCTGTGTCATTTCTGTCAGTGATTTATTGCCACATCTGTAAAAATCATGGGGCAAGAGATAGGAGCTCCTATGCGTTTTGGACGCTTAATGTTTCAAAGGATCTTTCTGCCACATAACATTTAGGAGCAGATGGGAGTGATGGGGTGGGGCTCTTACAAATCCTTGTAAAGAAAATGCTGGCAAAGCTTTCTAAAAGCAAACTTATCTCCTTTTTAAAATTGAGTTCTACGTGCATCCACCCCTTGTGTTCGACATGCAATGGATTGCAGCTTTAGACACAAGAAGTGTCCCTACTAGAGATGGGCACGAATAAAAAAAAGGTGTTTCGTTTGTTGTTTGTCGTTGAGAGGTCTGTTTCGTTTCGTTTCCGTTTTTCATGATTTTTTTGGAAAAATTTCATTTTTGTTTTTCGTTTCTACCCGCCTTTTGCGCGATTTTTAAAGCATTTCCGTGCATGGGCATTCCCCAACACCCCAGACCAGAGGGAAAACACTAAAAAAAATTGATGCCGGCAGAGACACAGTATAGACTAGGTTTGCAGGCAGGTTGCAAAGGCAGCGGCGGGCATTGCCCAGGGTGCAGGGCAGCCGCAGAGTGACTGCACTGCGGGGCAGGGGAGGGTACTCACCGAGAGGTATGCACACACACACACACAGGGAGGCTGCACGACTGAACCTAGAGTCGCAGAGACAGCGATCCCACCCTAACTCCCACCGGAGACTGCAAGGAGGACGGGGCTACCAGAGCTTTTTATGCCCTCTGTGGCTGCCAGACCTGCCCAGTCTGCCACCTGGGCATGCTATTGGTTGAAGTTGTCCAAGAATTTACATGATCCCATCACATGGCTTGCCTCCATGTTGCGGCTGGAGTGGCGACATCCATTTTGTCATCCTTAAAGGGAAAAGAAAAATACATCGCGATGGGAGAAGACAAAAACAAACGTTTTAAGGACCCCAACCCCCTGGTAGGTAATAATTTCAAATAATTATCGCATTATCGCTGCATTTTTATGGATGTCCAGGGCGTTTTAATACCCAAGAAATCAATATTAGGCATCTGGGAGCCATTTTGGGTCAATGTTCCCTAACTCCCCTTAAAGGAAAAAAATACAGTGATCTGAGAAAAGACATAAATGCACGTTTTAAGGACCCCAACGCCCCCAGTAGGTATCATCAGACAGTATAAATAATTATCGCTGCATTTTTATGGATGTCCAGGGAATTTTTTAACATTTAAAACAGCTCATTTCATTGCACGCCGCCAGTAACGAAAACGAAACGTAACAAACACAATTTTCGTGGTTCTGTTCATTTCATTTTCATCACAATTTTCATTTGTCGTTTCGTTACGTATCGGAACGAATAACAAATAACAGAAATGGAAAATTGTTCATTTCATGCCCATCTCTAGTCCCTACCATTATGTAGAGGTTGTCGCTAGTGGAGCAGCATCAGGGCACTGTATTTGTATGCTTAGTGACCTGACCTGGGATGCCACATTCAGCCTGCTGCATCAGGCACAATGAGGGGATGCTGCTCTGTCATCAACTGTCAGTCCAACTGGCTTTGATGTATGCAGTAGGACTGGGAGTCTTCTTGTCCCCTACCTTAGACTGAAAAATACCTTGACCTGGCCCTGCTTCTGGAGGGGATATGGACAAAATACTTTAAAGTGCAGTCAAAGGCAAACATTCATTTCAACTAACAGCTAGAAGCACATGTCTCACTATTTATAAAACGAATCATGGATGTGTGGGTATGTGTCCCACTGTAATAACAAATAAATACACTGTGGTGCTTTCACAGTGGTAGATGCCTTGATCTGTTTCCAACATGTATAAAAACAAAACCCAGAAGGACTGTGGCACCTGAAAGGTTAATAGATTTATTTCAGAGTGAGCTTTCGTGGATTACAGCCCATTTACAAAAGGTGACTGTCAGTTGAACTGTAATCTATGCATCTAAACAGACTGTAATCCACAAAAGCTCACACTGAAATAAATGTTTTTAAGTGCCACAATACTTTCAGAGATCTTTCTTTCATTTTTGCTTTTCTTATACATACAATAGGCATATCTTCCTAACAGTGGCTAGTAATTTTCAAATGTGTGCATAATAGATATTACACATCGTAATCTTAGCATGATGGAGCACTTACAGTGAAGACATGGCAATTTGCATTTGTATCTAATTTTTAATTAATTAGCATAGTAGCTCCTAACCTTGGGTTCTGGAGTGTTCTTGGACTAAAACTCCCATAAGCCTTCACAACTAGCTGTGCAGGCCTGGGTTTCTGGGAGTTGTAGTCCATGGCGGCCTGGGAACCAAAGAATGGAAACATGCAGATTGTAAAGAAACTATTGAGATGTCTTCTGCTGAATAAGTTTATTGGTGTGTCTAGGCAGCCTTAATTATGTAGTCTTGTTGAAAAGGCTTTTTATGGTCTTCCCTATCACCTGGTAGCTTCTCATGAAGATCCTTGATTACTGAGCTATGCCTCCTTCCAAAACTTCTGTAGTAAATCACAGACTTAACAGAAAACAATCTATTAACTGCAGAACATGAAGTTCCCATGGGATGATCCCCTTCGTTGCTTGGATCATGCTCTGGTAACACTTGAGAAGCATAATTTGGAAGCAGAAGGACAAGCTTTTCTCCCTCCCGAGACTCTCCAGATATCAATCTAGCATACTGGTATGTCTTCAAAACATCTTTGTATCTTATGGAACGTACGCTCATTTTATTAGCCTTTAATAACAAACTGGCAGAACGCCTTATCGTTCAGTGTCTTAATGGGTTGCAGCTCACTAAAGATTTCGAACAATGCCAGGACTGAAAGCTTTGTAGAAAGTACAAGTGTGCAATGCATCCTATGTTAGGCTTCCTTGTTCACATAGGAAGCAATGCAAACACAACATCTTACTAGATGCAAACACATTTCCTAAACGTATCCCTCAAACAAAAACATGGTTCAATGCAGAACTGAAGACTAGAGGGGTAGTGTGTGTGTTTGGGGGGGGGGCAATTGCCCAGAGGAACACCATCCATATCAGCAGGACTGCCTCATTTTCTAACTCAAGCCTACAGTGTCTGTGGCCTGATTGTGCTGAGGTCTCCCAGATTACTTCTACTCGGAGACCTTAACATCCATGTTGAGTCTGAACTGTCAGGTCCAGCCCTGGAGTTCAATGATTCCCATGACATCCATGATCCTATTCTAGTATGTCACCAGCTCCATGCGCAGAGCAGGTCATACTCTGGACCCAGCCTTCTTGACTGTCCAGTAGAGATGAGCATGAAACGAGCAATTTTTTGTTTTTGTTTTTTCGTTTCGTTACATAACAAAACAAAAAACGAATTTTGTCTCCAAAATGAAACGAAATGAAACGAAACACCAGAAATTTTGTCGTCCATTTCGTTTTCGTTATGGCAAATACATTGAACTGTAATAAATGGTAACGAAACAGCAATTTTTCATTTTCATTTTCGTTTGTTCATTTTGTTTTGTAATGAAATGAAAACAATATTTTTGCAAAAAATCACGAAAAACAAAAACGAACCGAAACGGAACCCCTAAATGACAAACGACACACCGTTTTTTTGAGTCGTGCCCATCTCTACTGTCCAGGCTCAGAGTGACGTTAGGGCAGATCTTTTCCTGCTGAATTTTAACCTGCACCACCTCTATGGGGAGATCCGATTTGCGAACATGGTCTGCCATGACCATCAAGGATTTCAAGAAGCCTTTGAAAGTATCCAGCTGAACTGGTAGGTGACTCTTTTGAAGTTCAGGTCAATAGATGGTATGCAGAGACAACCTGGGTAGTTGACAACATTGCTTATAAACACCCTGTCCGCTTTTGAGCCATGCTCCTTGCTTTCCCGAGGAGCTATGAAGTTTGTTAGGAGACTAGAGAGAACCATCCTACCAATTCTGAGTCATGCATGCCTTCTGCATGTCATTATAATTATTCTTCTCATAAGTAACCCTCCAAACTCTATGCAGATGTCCAGATCAAAAGGAAAATTTGGTTTAAAAGTAGAGTAAGTCTACAATGCTAAGTTCAAACACTTGGCCTTTTCCATACTAATACAACTCAGATGGAAGCAATTGTGTCCAAATGCAAATTAAAAGTACTTGGACCTGATTGTGTCTCTGAAAATAGCACCTCTCATGGGATTTTCACATGACAAATTATAATCTGGAACCAATTCTCCAATACAGAATGGACACCAGGTCAAAGTGAATTGCTTCCGGTAGGGAAAAAGATAACAACTTTTCCTTTCAAAATGCCTAAAGCACATTTGTAGATATAGACAGCCTTCAAATCAAGAAACGCCATGTCAGCATGAAGGCTACTACACTACTATCTAAACATGTAATAGAAGGGACATGGTGTATGTGATCCATACTTGCAGACTCCCTATCACGGGGCACATACAAATAGAAATACAATAGATGACCATGTTTATTTCCTAGTGAAAATATCACAAACAGCCAGTTGAAGCATTCTGCTGTCTTGGGAAGAGGCCTTTTCATGAGACTGGACCTCAGTGAGAATTCAATTTCATCTACTAGATACCACTCCAAATTGGGCTGTAACTTACTCTTTAGTCTAGCGTGATACCAAAATGTATTGCTCTCATTTGTTAGGTGTAAAGGTTTGTGCTCTGCATCACGTTTCTCTGATCCGTGCCCAAAAGGGGGTGGACTGTGTAGCTCTGCTAAAATGAGTGGCACATCTAGGTGTGTGTGTGTTTGTGGGGGGGGCACAACATACAAGCCAGCCTTTTGCCTGCAGAAGAGGCTACAAATTATAGCCCCCCCAAAAAAAATCAGCAACAGACTAATCTTCAATATAAGGTAAATTCATCTTGCAAAGTTCTTACACAGAGTCTTTTTTCATCTAACACCCCACCACCACTACCACACATTTCAAGTCTTTTCTAGGTATGAATGGAAATCAGCACTGAAATTTAGGCAGTTATCCTGTATTTACTTGCAAGCCCAGCTGAAATTAGTAGGACTTCCTTTAAAGACAGACATAAATAGAACAAACAGTGTACATTACTGCGAAAAATCCTAGATAAAACATGTCACAAATCCTGAGGAAGGCATGAACTGATATGAACTATACTTCTTAGGACTTGACAGCTCCACACGGATATCACTTCCAAGAGCATAAAAATCTCCCCTATGTTTCTTCTGAAGAAGATTCATATTTCATATTGTATTTCTATTTCATATTTAAAGAATAATGTTCACATATTTTTGAAAAACCAGAGGCCTCTATGGTTTAGTGAGCAAATTTAATTGAGGTCTTCCTCCACCCCCCCCCCCCTTTTTGACTCAAGAGGGCTTTGTGTCTAATCCAGAAAAAAAATTAATTTCTTTCAAAATACCCGTTAATTACCCCCAAATGCCGATATCAATGTCTGCTACCACACAACCACATCTGGCAACAATGAAGACAAATTACAATTCGAGTCAGAAAAGCTGGTAATTTGATAAACAAAAGCATGAAAAATCCATTCTGTACAGTTGGACCACCAGTGACTGAAGATGGATTAACTTCCTGTCTCGAATACTGGTGTCTAAATTAAAGCGGGGAATTATAATGCAATCTGGATGCCAGATTCCTGAAGGGAAGGCCAGATCTGGTTTTGACTTCACTGGTGGAAGGAGGGAGGTCAGCAGGAAAAAAAACCTTTTGCTCCTGCCATTTCTTCTGAAAGATGCAGCCTATAAAGTTCTGTTCAAACAGCTGCTTTCAGTTTAGCTTCTAAAAACCTGACAATGATATAAATTTGCACCTTCAAAGAGAATGGATTTTTTTCTCTTTTTTTTGAAAGTGCCCTGTAACGTTTTAAAATTTGCCCACGTAAGACACATGGGCACGGAGAGACATGTGTGTTTAGGTGCACTGCCGACATCAGCGTTCATAGCTTTCGGAAACCCTATAATGAAACCAAAGAAAACAGATGAAGTTTTTTCTAATCTAGTTTATTTAATTACCCAGAAGTACTGAGCTCTGATTTTTAACCCAAGAGAGAAAATACTGATTTGGAATAGTAAATTTTCTTCGGAAAGAGGGTAGATCATCAGTTTTGATCTGACTGAGAAGTCTGAAATTGAATTGTGCAACTTAACTGTCAGGAATACATACATCTACCTAATTGCTAATTAATTTCTAGGGAGCAAATAGGAATGTTTGAAATGTGCTTAGTTTATCTTGCCCATTATGTGAGGCATTTATGGGCCACACTGTTCTATCTATGAAGAAATAGTCTAGCTCTTTAAGGGGAAAGCTTTGAAGCAAGTAGCTAATCATGTGTGTATGCATGCAGAGATGGCAAAGACTGCATTAAGTAATTTACAACACAAACTGATCTAGAAATGCAGACTGATCTAGAAATAAAACTAAACAAGTTTCTAGTCCTTAATACTGAAAGCAGATGCTTCAAATTAAGCAGCTTACCCCAAAGCTTAAACTCCTCATCCCAAATATGCTCTTTTGAGAAATGGAAGGACTGGTCACTGAGGCAGGCAGGCAGGCAGGCATTTACCCCAGATGTGCCAGGAAAACAAAAAATCAGAATGAGCTGATGTAGAGGTGTGCAATCTGTAGCCGTCCCAATGTGGTTACTCTGAAATTCCAGCTAGTCAGGAGCACAGAACTCCAAAAGCCATGGAAGTTGCTCATCCTGATCTACCTTGCACAAAGCACAGTTGCATTTGATGGAAAGGAGGAAAATAAGTTATAAAGAAGACCAGTTATTTGCAGCGCCTCTTTCTAACCACCAAGAAGATGAGAGAGAAGGGAAAGACCAACACAACAGGACATGCAGGAATGACACACAGCACTGCTGTGAACGTGGTCACAAAATGGGGCTGAAGGCAGTAAATTACAGGAGAAGTGGCACTTCTTGGACACAAAGTGATGGATTACTAGGTGTCCAACAGGAGAGAGCAAGGCGGCACGCCTGTCACAACCTTCCCATCATTCTATCCTTTGGCAGCTGTTCCATGAAGAAGATTCCGTTGCAAACTAATCTTAAATTGACATTTTTAATGAGCTGATTCATAACATCAAATGTAGTTCAAATGCAAGCACCATGTCCCCACCCCCGACCCCCATGTGACTGTTCCCAGACCATCTATTTGCAGGGTGAAGCACAGTTATAACAACTGCTGTGTAAAAACAGTCAGTAACCTTTTCTGCAAAGAGTAGCTGCTCTCCTCTCAGAAGCAACAGGCACTGTAGAAGTAGTTGGAATATGTGTGTGCTCACTCTCCCAGCACATGCTGTTTCTCATCAAGAGAACATGCCTAGAGAAAGTTGAGACTTGTAGCAGGTGGTTGGGGAGCCACAGGCATCCCAATCAAGAAGGTTGACAGATCAACCTGCTTGTGCATTTAATACAGGTTCTGGAATCCCACTCAGGTCTACTACCCAGATGCAAGTCCACTGAATTCAGTGGAGCATATTCCTAGGTAAAATAGCACAGGATTTCTACCTAATCCTCCTTTGATCACCTGCAGGCCTCCAGAGTCTTAGATGGAGCAGTTTCCCATCATCTGCTGAAGCTGGCAATTGAACTTGGGACATTCTGCACAGAACACTTTGTGTTGTATCACAAAGCTAATGGCCACATCAGAAACCAGCTCCTAGTCTTTCAACAGAGGAGATGTGTTTATGTGCAGGATTCAGCCACACAATCATTTTGTTTAGCTCAGGAATTGGGGAGGGGGTACAACCCTGAAGGATGAGAAGTCCTATTTAAATTGAAAGGAGGCATCACAGGATTGCCAAAAGCAGAAGAACATATCTTAAGAGCCGCTGCTGGACATCTGCTCTAAAGAATTCTGTTTATGAAGCGGCATACCTGCAAGCTTCTTCAATGCAGATCCTCATCAATTCATTGATATCTTCTGGACAATATTCTAGTTCTTCAAATGGAGCATGATACAAACCTCCACTCGAGACGTACTTCCTATATTTTCCCATAAAGCAAATGGGAGGTCAGAATTCTCCTCTGTTTAGGAGAATCTGTGCCTGGAATTTAGGATCTCTGGAGTAGTCCTAAATTATTAACACTGGAGATTTGCTAACACTTGGGGTTGGGATTCTAATAGCCGTGTTGATATGAAGACCTATTGACTCATGTTGGTTAGGAGTGGATAACTCAACCATAAAATGCTGGGTTCCCAGCATTCTTACAGATAATTAAATCTATAGAGTAGGAAATATACAAGTATCTCTCAGCACATACTCACAGCTCATTAGTAACCAGCATTGTAGTCGATTTGGCCAAAGGGCAAGGAAGTCACCTAATTTCTTTAAACAAATCTTGGCTGCATCTCTCCCCCCCACAATAAACAGAAAAATCAAGCTCATAAAAATTAAATGCAACTACATCCATGTCACCTCTTTGTAACTATCAAATGTCCAATAAACGCACACACAGACACATACATACTGTACATGTTTTGGAATTCATTTACAATACTTTAGCACCTATTTGAATAAAATGCAGTTTTAGTAACAAATGCATAGTTCTTATTCACACAATTAATTCACAAAAAGAGAGGGGATTATTTGGTTAAAACAAAGTTATAAAATCATTAGAAATATATTTTATAAGGAACGTATAACCTGTATGAAACTGTATAATGTTTCGGCAATAAATCTGCATCCATATAAAATGTACTTCTTATTTTCTGAATCACAGCTCTGTTAAGAAGAGAACAGCGAAGAATGTCCTTTCCCTCTTTCCTCTTTAAATAATGTCCGCTTTGAGGTAGTATATTTCTTTGGGTCATAAAACAATTTTGTGGCAATTGTGGGAAAACTATGTATCCAACTCAAAGGACAGAAAAGTAGGAGTCCTAAAATGTTCGGCTGTCTGCCTGTACATGTAATTGCCACTGTCACAATCCGAAAACGTCCTGTCCTTCCTGTTATCATCCTCGGACTCTGTGTCAAAGCCTAATGAATCCTGGAGATGATCTGGGGAGGCCTTTGGATGCCAAATTGATGATGGTTTACAGGTCAGAAAGGAATCAAGCTGATGCCTCCATACTGGTTTTCCAAATGTGCCTGAGAGGGAAAGAGAAAGAAAGAACAAAGTCTATTAACTTTCTTCTCAAGAAAAGAAAGACAAATATGGACCCACAAAAACACTGGTTTGCTGCCTCAAAAAACCAAAACAGCACAAAACCCAGAAACACATGTTCCCAAGGTGAATGATGAGGACTGACCACTAGATGAAACCAGAGACCAGATACAGGGGGCTTAATCGAAGGACATTTTTGGCCTGACATCTCTGAGGGAAGCAGTTTATGTGGAAACAAAGACTCTGATGGTGGAATGAAGGCAAGGGGAAGGTTCCTTGCAAACAGGAGGGCAGGAAATCCAGTCCTTAGGCAAGACTGGGCCAGGGCTCCCTCTCACAACCATACGCAAAACAACAGAAAAATTGGGAGCAAGTGCTTTCTTGCACTGCTGTTTCCACCATCGGCAGGAGAGTGTGTGCCTGGACCCAACCCCCTGTGGAAATGGTGGTCCTACTATAGTAACAAAAATAATAATTTGCCATGTTGTTACTCAAAAGCATCACCTAGAACCGTGGTTCCTAACCTTGGGTCTCCAGATGTTCCTAGACTAAAACTCTCAGTAGGCTTCAGGATTTCTGGAAGCTGGAGTCAAAAAAACATCTGGGGATCCAAGGTTGGGAATCACCAGAGCTTTTAGAGCAGCAGTGGGGAACATGTGGCCCTCCAGCTGTTGTTGTCCTGCAATGTCCATCAGCCCTGGTCACCACAGTCAGTGGCGAGGGATGATGGGAATGGCAATCCCACCAAAAGTGGAGACCCAGAGTACTTCCATTCCTGTGTTACAAGATAAATCTTAGGAATGTTTACTAACAAACAGGTTATCCAGCAAGAGCATTTAGGACTATTAGGTTATTGGGCCATTAAAACACACCCATGAAAGTGTTACTTGTAGTAGCAGGAGACGGCCCTTGATTTCTCTTGGAATCACACATGTCCGTGTTCAGAGGAGGGCTTCTTGTGTCACTTTCTTCACTTTGAGTGTAAATAGAAGGAAACAATTTGTTGCCGGGAGCATGCATTGCAGAAAAGCTGATATACGGGTCAAAATGATCTTCTGGCAGGTGAGGATGGGAATAACACTCCTTTTTCTTTAAGCAGCTTGGATCGTAAGTGTCCGTGCACATAGTTCTCTGCTCTGAGTTACAGCCTTAAATGAAAACAAAAAATTCAAATGACAGCTTATTAGCTTCACAGAGCCACAATTCTTTTAACAGGCCAGGAGAAAAAAAAACCACACATACTTACATAAATACATAAAATAGATTACCTGTGTTGTAGACTTCAAACACATCTGGGCCACACACATTGCCTTTCAAATATATACTTCCTGATGCTCCCAAATAATGGCATAAAAATGGATCTGCTACAGCTTCCAAATCATTTTCACTGCAATTATCCACATGACAAATTCCTATAACACAAGAACAGCATACACCAGTTTCATTCTAACTTTGTATATGAAGGTACATTGCAAAAATCTATGTGTAGATGAGCCTTTGCTTCTAACAGAAGTAATCATAATTTTAAGGTAATCAGTATTAGATTCAGATGAAGGAGGAGTGAAAAAAATTCATGGAAGACACATTGATAATATAAGATACACCGATGGTACTTTGTTAAGAGGCAGAAAATACTAGCGACTCTAAATACTTACCGAGACAGGTTAAAGAAGAAAAAGTAAAAGGAGAATTTTGCTAATGTTAATATTGACAGTGACCAAAACTAAAATTGTTTAAAGTTATTTCTTTTTTTTTACTTTTAATCCGAATGGAGCCTGCAGTCAAGAAGTCAAAAGAAGACAGATAACCAAAGGCAGCTTTGAGAGTACTAGGAAAGACGTAACAGCTTCTGTTCACTAATTTGATTGTAAGCGGACAAGAGACCTTTGGGTAGTGGGTGGCATATAAGTTGAATGAATGAATGAATGAATGAATGAATGAATGAATGAATGAATGA
>JAHTLZ010003526.1:46298928-46323802 GCA_023846285.1 Phrynocephalus versicolor | reverse complement strand
TGAATGAATGAATGAATGAATGAATGAATGAATGAATGAATGAATGAATGAATGAAATCAGAACTGTGGGTAGGAGGCAGAGGGAGGGGCAAAAGAGGGAGGATTGGTTGTTTAGTGCAACTTTAACTATAATGGTTGTAGGCTAAGAAGTCCTGGGATTTATAATTTGCTGTGTGGATCATAAAAAGTTTTGAATCATTCTAATGAGGTAACACACCATTTGATTACCCTAACAGTTGATTACCTCAAGGCAACAAGCTACTGTTATGACAGGATATGAAGAAACGAAATGACTTCCCATTGACAAAGAAGTCAGATGAGGATGTAATTTACCGCTTTCTCTGTTCAGACAAAATGCTGACCCAATACCAAAATTTGAATTAGATTCAAAGGAAGGATCAGTGAAAATGGCGGAGGAAATATCTATCATTTAAGATACGCACGCAGATGACACTGTACAGCTGGCAGAAAGCAGTATAGTCAGCCCCCGCCATTTCGCGGTTCAGGTACTGCGGTCCCACAACATCGCGGGATCGCAGTACCTATACCTCGGAGCCGCGCGGGAGGGCGGCGGGGGTCGATCGGGTTGCTCCGCGCTGCCCCCGCGCTCCTCTGAGAAGCCTCGAGGCAGTGCGGTGGTGGTGGTGGTGGCGGCAATCTCCATTGAAATGCATTGAGTCAATGGATTTCAATGGAGAAATTTTCCCCATTGGAAATCATTGAGCCAATGTTTTCCAATGGGGAAAATTTTCTCCATTGAAATGCATTGGCAATGCATTTCAATGGAGATGGCCCCAGACAAGAAGTCTTGGGCAGTGCGGGCGGGCGGCGGCAGGAGGTCAGATCCCCCTGCCGCCGCTGGCGTGCACCGCCCTAAGACTTCTCAGGCAGGCGCGCGATCGCCCCCCTGCCCCCAGGCCCCACCCCACCCGCTTCCGCATATTGCAGATTTTCATGCATCACGGGTGGGGTGGGTCCCTAACCCCCACAATGGGCGGGGGGGTTACTGTAATCAGAAATGACAATGGAGGAAGGCAAAAGAAGAAAGGGCAAAAGCAGGATTATAGTTGATTGTTAAAATTATGACTGAACTGCTGGATAGCTCAATTGTTTAGGTCTCTGGCTGCAGAGCCAGAGTTTGGGAGTTCAATTCCCCACTGGGGCTCTTTGACAGGGGCTGGAATTGATGATCCACTGAGTCTCTTCCAGCTCTGCAGTTCCCAAGATGATGAAGAGGAGTGACATGAACGTTAATGTTGGCAACGAATAAATCAAATAGTTAAATATGTTCTGCACTCCTGAGGAATCATAAATCCAGACAGAAGCTTCAGCCAGGAAATCAGAAAAAGACTGAGGCTTGGAAGGGCAGCTATGAAAGAATTAGAAAGTATCCACTCTTGTAAGGCTGTATCACTGGAGACCAAAGCACAATCAGTGTCACTCATTTGACAGCCTTCCTAATTACTATGTATGGATGTGAAAACTGGACAGTGAAGAAACCTGTCAGGAAAATAAGAGATCCATCTGAAATATGAAGTTGGAAGAAGGCTTTATGGGCAGTTTATGGCTCCCAGAAAGACAAATAGGGCAAATCAATCCTGAATTCTCAATAGGAGTTAAACAACGAAATAGAGGCAGTCATGGCTATATCATGAAGAGAGAAGAGTCCCTTGGAATGGCAGTAATGCTACTAAACATGGAAGACATGACTTGAGATGAATTGACCCAGTAAAGCCACAACCTTTAATTTGCCAGGCCCGAGTAGGGCCATTAATATTATGCCTTTGTGGAGATCATTGTTTTATATGGTCATTGTAAGCTGGAAATGATCTGACGGCTCTCAACAGCCAAGTCTTTCGAAATACCACAGTGTTCTGAGAACAATTAGGTTTCACCTCTTCAATTCATGGTAGTTTTCAACCTTTCAGTCACACGTGGTCTACAGTAACACAGTAATAATCTTGAGCTCATCTTGAAATGGGAGGCAGAACTACCGTCTGGATGTTACCCAACTTTCTGCAAAACTCCAATGTGTTTTTAAAACACTACCTGCCAAAAGTGGACAGTGGCTGCTGTAAGGGGGTGGGGGGGTGGGGGTTCCTTTAACAGCTCATTATGTGGGGAAAACCCACAGGTTTAGAGCCTTGAGATTCCAATCATTGCTATTGCAGAAACTTTTCTCAAATAATCTATGTCTTTGCTTCTTATGCACATAGGGTCTTCATACAACAATGGAAGACTCAGAGAATGGACAGGCAAAAAATTGCTGTTTGCCACATAGGGTCTTTGAAAATCTCTCTCTCTCTCTCTCTCTCTCTCTCTCTCTCTCTCTCTCTCTCTCTCTCTCTCTCTGTGTGTGTGTGTGTGTGTGTGTGTGTGTGTGTGTGTGTGTGTGTGTGTGTGTGTGAGAGAGAGAGAGAGAGAGAGAGAGAGAGAGAGAGAGAGAGAGAGTATAAAAGTAAATGTAGGCTTAAGTTTCTCGGATGGGGAAGAAGTGAAACAACATTAGTTTTGAACATAAAACATCAATGTGTTGTTGGAGAAATGGAGAAATAGAGCTCCTGTGTCCAGCAGCAAGACCTCAGTTGGCCCTGAGGCTGAAGGAACTTGGCAGCAACCTGCACACTATTAATATCACTGACCAAAAACTTGGCTCTAGAGGAAAAATTTCGGAGCAACAAAAATCTCCAAAATATGTCCTGGACATGTTCTGTATCTCAACATAGTGCTCTAATTTACATTTGTACATTAAATCTGTCACAACCTTCTGTAGCATTTTGCCTTCCAGACGCACTACAGTACAATAGTAATGGTGTGCCATCAAGTCAGTTCTGATTTATGGTGGCACTTTTCAGGGTTTTCTAAGGAGAGAAGACTCAGCAGTGGTTTAACCTTCCCTTCTTCTGGGAAGAGCCCTGGGACTGTGCAGTTTGCCCAAGGCCACCCAGGCTGGCTCTTTCGGGATATACAGTGGTGGTGGGGAATCAAACTCTCAGCCTCTGGCTCAGCGGCCAGATACCCAACTCAATGACCTATCTGGCCAGTCACAGACAGCTTGCAGCATAACACATGCTATTCTGGCTGGGGTGACAAGACTTGTAATCTAACTTGCCCAGGAAACCGGGGAAGATGGAAAAGGCTGACCTACTGAAGAAGACTGCATCAGAATGAGAAAGGTTCTGACATTCTGTCATTCACAAGGAAGAAGCTGAGAACAATCAGAGAAATAATCAAGCTATTAGTTCCTAACTGAATTTACCATTTTGTCAGAAAGTCTGTTCCTATAAGCTAAGAATAACAGAGTTTGCATTCCAGGAACCAGAGTTATCTGGGAGTATCCACTGAAATTAGTGGTAATTGTACATCTGAGTAGATGTGTGCCAGGTGGTGTTGT
Organism: Phrynocephalus versicolor; assembly: GCA_023846285.1. Classification (NCBI taxonomy): domain Eukaryota; kingdom Metazoa; phylum Chordata; class Lepidosauria; order Squamata; family Agamidae; genus Phrynocephalus; species Phrynocephalus versicolor. Next base: position 46,320,408 of record JAHTLZ010003526.1, on the reverse strand, counting down.
CAAACACTCACCACTGCTGTCTCTTTGTTGCAAAAAGTATCCTCCCATGGACGAAGATGAAGATGACACAAAATGATGTTGGCTTTCATTCTCCGATGTCCCGTAGCTGTCTTGTCTTTCAGCAAGAGTTCCTTGCGATGACAGATAGCTTGGAATATCGGCAGGCAGATTTGTCTCATCTGTGTATAAGCAAACATACACAAAGCAATCAGTATCGTGACTTTTTGCAGCAGTTTGAACCTAGTGAGCTGGGAGTTTTGAAAGGCTACTCAGTCTTCTGACTACAAGTCAAAAGACACATGTATTTCTGGAAAAAACTTAGGCAAGGAAACCACAAGCCTATTTGTGTGTTCTCTTCCAGTGCCAACGTTCAGTTTACACACCTGTGTTTGTGATGCTGCAATCTTCATTTCTTCTCCTTGTGTGGTATATGATGACCACCCACACGAGGGAAGTGCCCACCACACAGCATACCACAGCTATGATCACAACCCCCACAGTGGCCCATCCGTCATCATCCAAAGATGGAGCAGCGTTCTGAGGCGAGTCACAGGTAGGAGTGGGAATCACGCTGAGGCGAATGTTACCCCTCTCTGTCCCAAGGGTGTTAGACATTTCACATGTGTATTTCCCTGCATCGTCAAAGTCGGTGTCCACAATGATAAGCAACTGATTTCCTGCAGCAAAGAAATGCCTCTCGGTTACTACCAAAGAGCTGTCGTCTTTGGTCCAATTAAGTCGTGGTGGAGGGCTACCGCCTGCGATACACTGCAAGACGGCAGTTTCACCCTTTGTCACTGTTCGGTCCAGCAAAGGCCGTAAAAATGAAGGCGTTTCTGGAAGAGAAAAGAGGTATATAATTGTTACCTCAACAAAGTCAGAAAGTTTCTCCTGTAATTTTAACGACACAGAATTTAGTCACAGTCAAAGATAAAATAAAACAGATTATTACATCTGTGACAGATTTTGTTTTAAACAAGAAAACAGAATTTGCGAAATAGAATTTCTGCAGCTGCACACACGCAGGCATGCTGTTCAACAACAAAACAGCCACCAAGAAATGGTATCAAATATTTAGTAAGAGAAAACATATCCAAGTGTGGAAATATTCCAATGCATACATCACCTTCAGTTGGAATGGTGAGGATGAAACATCAGTATGCTAAGATTATATTGTTTCATCTTTTAAGCCTGGACAATCATCCTCAGCTCTGTGACTGAATGTATTTGACAAAATGTTTCATCCTTGGATTTGTTTTGTTTCACTAAAATTTTGATGAGACATTTACTGGTCGTTGTTTTGTTACTGTCCAAAAGATGGGAAACATAACCATCACATCACCAGCGCCTCACATTTGGGGGTATCACATTTGATCTTACCTAAGACTGTCAATGTTGCATTCGCAGAAATGCTTCCAGCAGTGTTTTGAGCTGTGCAGCTGTAAACACCGGTGTCCTCAATTTTGACATCCACAATAAAGAACACGTCATCCTCAGGCATCACGTGCATGCGTCGCTTGCGTGCTGCTGGGAAGTCGGTGCCACCATCTTTCTGCCAAGCAATCTGGGGCACTGGGTGGCCGACTGCAGCACATTCCAGTCGTGCCATTGCTCCTGCACGAATGGTAAGGTCCATGGGCATCTTGGTAAATGAAGGAAGCACTGGGGGGGGGAGAAATATTCATATACTATCATATATCATATTCATAGTTAGCTTACAAGCAATTGCTTTTCTGTTTGGATATCTAGTGAATATGTGTATGTATGTGACTCCCCAATTTTTTTAAAAACCTTTTCGTCTATCTATCTTAGATCCAGTTCTAGATGCCACTGTTTACTTCCAAAGCCCAAAATAGCTTGGGACCCCAATACCTACATGACCACCTCTTCTTGTATCTATCCATCCTTCTGTGTTTTATAATCCACCAAGTACTTTCCTTATGGATATTCCACTGCATCCTAGCAGTGGCAATTCTAGTGCCCACATGGCTTTCTTTTTGGTGCCCCATTATTGGGGGGGGGGAGATTTTATTGTGATATACATCCTAGCTTGATGTGTGCCTTTACCTGATACTTTATTTTTTTAAAAAACAGTTTCATTGCAAAAGTTAACATTTCATGATATATTATTTATTTATTTATTTATTTATTTATTTATTTATTTATTTATTTATTGGATTTCTATCCCGCCCATCTTCCCGTAGGAACTCTGTTTACTGTTGACCATCTTGAACATCAACATTTATAGAAAAGATTGTTCAATGGAGGTTATGGAAAGTAGCTTCAGAAATAATTTTAACAAACTGTTCAAGTCAAATCAGCTTGGAACACTTTGGTGTGCCATTACTGGAGAAAAGACATATTCCCAGTACTATTAAATAGCGTTACTTTAGACAAAGTGCTTGCTTTGTGGATTTGGCTGGGTTTTTTTCTTTCTATTTTTCTCTTTTTATTTTTTTTCACTCTTATATTGCTAAAAATTCTCTTAACCAAAGCTTTCTGCTTAAAATCACCATAATAGGTATCTATCAAAAATTCAATGACTGTACACATTTTTATTGCTGAGACACAATAACATTTCATTTGATTGCTTACGTGTCCTAAAATGCTGAAAAAGAACATCTAAAATTGGAACAGTAATAATGTTATACCTACTAAAATACGTTATAATAAAACACTTTGCTTTCACCAGCCTCTGACTGATACGTCCCTCTCTTTATTATCTTGCTATCTTAAATAAGCTATTTGCCAGAACCTTACTGTGATTTTTACAACAGAAGAAGGGAAATTGCAGAAGTTGTGGTGATAAACGACAATTAATTAAAATTTGCTTGCTGCATGCCTGGTCATGTGCCAGTCATAAGACTGAGCAAACTATTGACTTGTTAATTACAGTAATTACAGTTTGCCACCATGACCAGCACAATTTTCGTTTTCTTTAGAATAAATCCCAACAAGATTCTAGCCATTGTATCTGTTTGCTAATTGTTTGCAAATGATTATTTAATGCTTTTGCTCTCCTGCCCTGATTACAAATGACAGAATGAAACAACTACTCTGCTTTGTCACCAGTTCTTTAAATAGTTGGGAAAATAAAAATGTCTTTCCTAGATGTCAGGTGACAATAGTGTGCCACTACTAGGAAGCCTAGTCCCAAATGGCTACCTGGCACACCTCATTTGAGAAAAAAAAGACCTTAAGGAAAGGCTGCTACAGAGGCAGACAATATCTCAAGCAATCTTACAGCTATCTTGGTCCTCAGTCACAAAAGGCAATTTAAAGATCAATAGCAGCATTCTGAATTGTGAAAGAAGACAAATTTTTAAGGATAGGCTAAATGTGTTTTCTATTCCAAGTTGCTGCTGCTGCTACTACTACTGTTGTTGTGTCATTACAGATGTGACCGACTCTTTGTGTTGTTACAGTCATGACCAACTCTTCATGACCCCATGCCCATGGAGTTTTTCTTGGCAGGAGTAGTGGAGTGGTTTGCCAGTTCCTACTCCAGGTGCCTATAGCATCTGGTATTCCCTGGTGGTCTTCCATCCAAATATTAGCTAGGCCCGACCCTGCTTAGCTTCCAAGATCAGGGGAGACTGAATGTTCTCAGGGCAACTAGGCAGCTTTCTATTTCTGGCACATTTCAGCAATTATACAGTTGTATTCTAAGTGAAATACTGCTTTCAAGCCTCTTCAGATGCATCCCTACACACAGCACACTATAATCATAAGGTGGGAGTAACAGTGGGTGAATAGGTGTGCCAAGAGGTGTGACCAATAATGTTATCTTTCAGAGTTTGCCTATGAATATTAAATCATTCATGGTTTATCAAATAAAACTTCAGCTTTATAGCTACTGTTGTGTGCCTGTCTTTGTAATGCATCTTTCATGATATGATTTTTTTGTGCTTGTAAAAAGACGCACTTCCCGTGTGTCTACAGCAGGAGTGGATGGCTGACTGCACTCTTCCAGAGGTTGTTGAGCATCGACTCCCATGATCTTTCTTTCGTCACTGGCTATGCTAGCTCAAGTTGGCAAAATCATTGGTCAAACATCGTTCTGGAGAGCCGCAGCTGTCCACCATTATATGCCCAGTAGTCAAACATAGCCATCATCTCACCATCTCTTCATCACTATTGGGAGAGGAGGCTTAGGTATGAAATTTAGTGCCATGGCCTTTTGGATTAAGGTACTGTACAAGTAAATTCAAGACGCTTACTGTTCACTGTGAGTTTAGCTTTCACGGAGTAGGATGAGCCAAAGTGATTTGAAATGACACACTGGTATTTTCCTTCGCTACTGAAATCCACACTGCGGAGCCTGAGGATGGTGGTGTATTCCATCACATCTCCACCCTGCGCCCTGAGGTGTGCATAATTCTCTATCTCAGCGTCATGTAGCAGTTCATTGTCCTTCTTCCATGCAAAAGTCATTGGGGAATCGCTGCTGCTGGCCGCCGAACATATGAAACTTAAATTGGAACCTCTGATTGCTGACTGAGTTTCAGGCTGGACAGTAATTTGTGGCTTCGGGAAATCATCTGCACACATAAATGAAACAGGAAAAGAAAAAAAAGACGAAAAAATGAATTATAGGAATAAGATCATGTCAGCAAGAGTGAGAAAGAAAGGAAACCAGGAGATCAACCTGTACAATTTTCTACTGTGTATGTTTAAAAGGTCAAAGAATGTTATAATGCTGATTTTTTCCACTCTGCAATCTAAAAAAGTACTATTCAAGAAGGCTTTTTTAAAAAATCAGTGATGTCAGTGCAGCACAGGGGAGGAGTATCCCTACCCCTCTGTGTATTTTGGACATCTTTCACAACCTTTCACTGTTTGCTATGCTAGCTGAAGTGGAAGGGAATAGTAGGATAAAATGTCTGCACGTCCCAACACTCTCTGTTCACCGTCTAAGGACACTTTCACTTTCATCTGATCTCAACTCAAAAGTGTTGGCCAAAAGGAGGCCTGTCGTTCCTAATTCAAGGTCACAATAACCCATGAAAGGGATCGTACACAGAGCTTGGTTTCCTTGTGGCATGCTTGTTTGGATCTTCTGAAAGTTGATTATTGGAGAGAGAGCCAATCTACCTTGTAAGAAGTTCCACAGCTCTACTGAACTATTTCTGAGTGTTATTGTTTGCATTGATGGGGAAAATGGTCAGTATAGCCATAATCAGTATAACATTTTACACAGTCAAGTCATGTTATTATTATCCACAAAAAGCAGGCAATCCAAGTAAGGGATACTGTTTTACTGTCACAAGTGAGATTAATCCCATTTCTCTAAACATGATTTACACATGAGTGGGCTTCCAAAAGATTGCACCATGAACTTTCCATTCCTGTTGTTGCTTTCTTCTGTCACTTTACTGCCCTAGCTGCTCTTACAGGAGAAAACTATATGCTGAAACCAGCTCTCTGACCCCTTCCTCACAGATTTTTCAACTCCTCTGGTCCAGCAAAAGGCATGGTGGTGGCTTGGTCCGGAGGATACAAATTAACCCGAACTTAAAAGTTTCAATTATTTCAAGAAGATTATTTCATGCTTAGATGGCACTCCATTTCCCATTCTCAAGAAATTCAGATCTAAAATGTGGCAACTTTAGAAAGCTATGAAAGGTAGCAATGACATCAATATTAAATTATAAGGACAGGAATGCCTGTAAGTACACACTTGTATCTCTGTTAACCTGCTCTTTTACTGGTTCTTTTCTTTTAAAAAGCATCTCTTCCCAGAACTATAACCTGGCATGTTGAATTAGCATCTAAAACCACATGTATGTACACAGTTGTTTTCATTAAATATAGAACGGCATGTGTGTGTATTTTTCTCCTGCTGGGCAATCACTATAATGAATGCAAGAATGAATATCTGAATTACAGCCATTTAGCTGCAAGATTTGAGAATTAAGTAGCTCACTATTTTTAGACCTTAAGCAGCACTTCCCCAAAAACACTGAAATGATACCTAGGATATGAAGATTTTAAAAAAGTTTATTCAACTTGGCAAATTTATTCATCCTAGTAACATATAATAATAATTTGACCTATTTCTGGTATATGCCATACAATAAGATTAATTCAAATAGTAACTCAATTACAACACCATTTTAAAACTACTTAAAAGCTAGACTGCATAAATTCTATAGCAGGTTCCTACTGTACTATGTGAAACTTTCATAATATATGTTATGGCTGAATGTTCTACTACTGACTACTTTTAACTTTGATTCAACTGACAGCATTACTGTCTTGTATATAAGTAGTATTTTGCATCTTAATTTCATTTGCTAAGAACTATGGCAACCGGGCTTTTTAACCTTCTGTTTTACTAGGTATATTTTGGAGATCACCAAAATATAGGTCAGTTGCATCATTTTTTGCTCCCTCTTATGTTCATATAACTTGACTTCTTTTAGTGTGTGTATTATATATGTGTATTCAAAACCTAAGTAGAATATGAGAGAGTACTTTGAAACAGGTTCAACAAGGTAGATGTAGAAACAGAGAACAAGTTTTCAAATCTCACAACTGAATCTCACATCAAGCATGAATGGTAAAGAACAACATTAATAGCACTGTAAATAACTAGGCAAAACAACCCTATTACTTCCAAGGTTCTTGAGCCCAGTTTCAAAGGACATTATAAAGAAGCATACCATTTTCTGAAAGATAAATCACCTTATCTTTACTTCCAAAAGAGTTCAAATTCTATGCTATAGAAACAGCTACCCTAGTGACTAGAATGGGTTAAGTTCCGAACCTAGTCTAGATTCAATTTCATTCCCACATTTTATTCCAACATATCTAAATCACTATCCAGATGATATGGCAACTACGGTATTAACAACATTGAGTATTCTCACTGTTTTGTTCAGCATGATTTATAATACATTTAAGAAGCCCAGGAGCTGGTCTGGCCATCAAGAGAGGATGCTGTAAGCAAGTTTTTGACAGGATCATGGGACTTGACCTGCCTACCCTTGGTGGCAAGAATAGCCGCCTTAACCTATAAAAAGTGTTCTGCTTATATACCACCCCATACCATTTCAAGTAGTCTCTGGGCTGTTTACAGTTTAATTACAGTATGCAGGCTACACACACACCCCGGTCCCCAGCTAGCTGGTTACTCATTTTATGGACCTGGGAAGGATGGACGGCTGAGTTAACCTTGAACCGGCTACCTGGCATTGAACCCCAGGTCGTGAGCACAGTTTTACCTGCAGTACAGGCATTTAACCACAGCACTACAAACATAATTTAAATGTTCTTCCATGTGACACTGGCTGGATAGCTCAGTGGCTTAGTTATCTGACTGCAGAGTCACCAGTTTGGAGTTTGATTACCCAGTGTGCTTCCTGGGAGAAGAGCCAGCCTGTGTGGTCTTGGGCAAGCTGCAGAGTCCCAGGACACCCCAGGAGAAGAGAGTGGTAAACCACCTCTGTGTATTCTCTGAAAAGTACCACCACAAATCAGAATTGACTTGATGGCACAAGTTCATTATTTAGTCTTACAGATGCCACAGAGGTTACAAAGAAGAAATACTGGCTTAGAGATGGCAGCACTACTTTCATATCTGAATGCTTCTTGACCGTATTAAAATGGCCACATCTTCCTTAAAGAATTGTTGAGTTATTGCAGTTAAGAATACAAAGCACCAGTTTAAACAAATCCAACTATGATGACATTTAGAACTCTGCTCCCCTAAGCTGTATCAATCATTTAGCCACTGATTCAATTTTTGTGCACACTGTGTAAATCTGCAGTATGTGAAATCAAGTCATAAACTTTGCCCATTTGAAGTAAAAACACAATCTCTAAATATCTGGAGATCAGAGTTCATGAGGAGTAGAGGGAAAAATTATATTTTAAAGGAACAAAAAGAAAATTAACCCCCCAGTAGTCCAGACACTGAAGATAAAATATCATTTTCTTTAAAGCACCCTTCTACTTTCAAATCCAGGCAGTGGGGAATTGCTTTTTAGACTTACCACAAACAAAACCATCTGAGCTGACGGTTAAAACATTTCTTCCTTTTAGCGTCTGAGGATGTGCACATGTGGCATTCACAAATGTCTGGAAGTTGTGGTCTATCAACCACTCCGGAAGCCATTTCAACTGACAATCACACAGAAGGCTTGAGGTGTTCAAGTATCTAGAAAAGAACAAGGGGAGCCAAACTCATTCTCTGTGAAAAAAACAACAACCTCCTCAGCCTTCAGAGGAACAAGCCATGTTACGGAATATAAGCAACCATCAAAACTGAATGAGCATAAAACCCATGCAGTCGAACATGGGAGTATGAGAAGGCTGAGAGCTTGAACTCTCCCTCAATTATTGTGGCCAGTGGATGTTTTGTCACACTGTACCTCTGCTCTACATAGCTGACAGAACTGAGGCCAACGTTCCTGTCGTAACAGGTACACCCAGAGAAAGTTCCTGGATACTATTTCACAGAAAGTTCCACCTCACCAAACACACACACACACACACACACACACACACACACACACACACAACCTTGTGAGATATCTGCTCTTCCTAAGTCCTACCGGATAGCACAGTTAAGACTGGTCTCTGCGTGGGAGTTTGATTCTTAACTGTGCCTCCTTGACAGGGGCTGGACTCAATGAACCATAGAGTCCTTTCCATCCTTTCTGGAAGGCTGGAAATGACTCTATGGTTCTGCATTCAGGACTCTCTTAGTTCTGCATTCATTACTCTTCACTCACATCAGGTGACCATTGCCCGCCTCTACAACTTGCTATCAATGATGATTATGGATGGCTCTCTCTTTGATTTCCTTCTATCCATAGACAAAGACTTTTTTAAAAATTCAGGCACACTTTTGGCAACTGGCCTTCCTTGAGAGAGAATGTTCTTTCATCTGGGTGGGTGTAATAGTTTGGTATGTTTTCAAATTGCATTTTAAATTTGTTACACCTTTATTCCTTTTATGTCTTTTTTTTAATCAGGGCTGTTTAATTATCATCCACTTTAAGACTCATTCAGCAAAGAATTGTGTCTGATTTAATTGGATTCTCATATATATTTCTCAAAGTTTGCTTGTTTGTTCTCTGAAATGGTAACAGCTAGAAAAAAAAAGAAAGTTTGCATGAATGCTAATGATTTTTCAACTTAAATAATTAGCTTGGGTATTTCAAATAAGTTTCAAAATTAGCTTGTTTTGAAAAATCTCCAAAATAGTTAACAAAAACGGCATAATGCACAAATACTACTGACGTCTAAAATAAAATGTATTAGATAGAAAGGATTTGTTAGATAGGATGATAGACATTTTAAAGTGCCAATTTGGGATGCTAACAGTTACGGGTTTTTTTTAATGCTATGAACTTTGTGAAAGACCAGTATTCTATTGCTTTTGCAAAACAGTTTATTTGCTTCTAAGAATGGTTTCAAAAACTTGGAAGTAGTTTTGGGGTATATTTGATAATAGATTTCTTCTAAAAAGTGTACCAACTAAACTTCAACTACAAAGTCTCTCTCCTCTGGCTATCAACTAGGTACTTAATCTTTTTCCTATTATGTTTCTTCTATTCACGGTATACTGCTGCCATAGCCTTGTGAAACATAACCCAGATTACGGAGTCGTGATCCTACAGCATTTTTTTCTTACTATGAAAGACTTCCCTTCTCCACGTCCCAAGGCTTTCAAAGCCCAAAGGCAAAAGAGATCCCTAGAGCTTCAGAATCCAAAAGGAACAGGAGAGAAAATCTTTATTTATTTCAGATTAAATGCTTCTGGCATCCCAGCTGGGTCATGGTGGTGCATCGTTATAAAAACAAGATTTTGCCCATTGTCTACATGCAATCAATCTGTCAGGAAAAAAAAAACCCAGAATTGGGTGAGGATATACTATAAACAGCAGGTAACATCTTGCATGGTGAGTCATGCTGTGAAATGCTCATGATATCATCAGCCACAGTGGGTTTTTTATTTGTTTGTTTGTTTGTTTGTTTGTTTGTTTTTTGTAAATGAAAAATTTCCACCACAACCCACACCCCTTCAAAGTCTCAAGGCTCCCTCAGGACCCCTTTCATCTTTGGGAAGCAACTGAGGGCCAAGGAATGGGGGTCTTTAATTTCCCAAAATTGCTGCCACTGGTCAAGCCTTCACTGTGGGGTCAATTCTCCTCTGCCTCCTATGACTTCCCCAGAATGAAAGGGATCAAACAAGAGCAGTGTTCCCTCTAATATGTGCAGATGGGTGGGCGTACCTCTTCCGGGTTTTGGCTGAAACCTTGTCCCCTTGAACGCAGACAGATAGTTAACTTCCAAAGAGTTAGTTAACTATAGGACCATTTTTCTAGTTTCTCAAGCAAGCAAAGTGAAGCTCAAAGTGCTATAACCCTAACCCTAATCCTAATAGGACTTTGAGCTTCACTTTGCTTGCTTGTGAAACTAGAAAAATGGTCCTACAGTATATTTAACTAGCTCCTTGGACTCCATCATTTTTCTAGAGAACTGGAATGCATATCAAACCTTTCTGATCTGTGAGCCATTGCTTTGTTTTCAATATTTGTTAGGATGTTCTCACAAAGGATTTAAGTCTATATTTAAGTCTAAATTAGTAATGCTGAAAGACGAGCAGAGGAGGACACTCTCTGACCAGAAGAAAAAAAAGGAGAAACGGTATATTCAAGATCTATCCAGAACAGATAAATGAATGAATGAGACTCCTTTGAAGAAGAAAGCACTGGGAATAAATAAATCACCAAGGGTAGATAGGATACTAATCAAACTGTTAAGAGTACACATTAGAAAACTTACAATTCTTTAAGTTTCTTCATTTGAGAAAACGTGTTTCCTTGAACTGACATGATTGCATTGTTACTTAGATCTCTGAGGGGAAAAGACAAAAATAATCCAAATGATTTAGATCAAATTCTTCATACACATAAATTCATTTGAAATATGATATTTGACAAGATTTAAGGGACAAATTCCATCTGTGACTACGGTATGCTAGTACTGCTGTACATTTTGGCAACTGCTTGACTAAATATGATTTTCAACTACTTACAGGTGTTCAAGTGAATCCAGACCAGAAAATGCTTTCTTAGTGATGGATCTAATCCTGTTTCCTTGGAGTAGCCTGGAAGTATAAGTATATAATGCATATCAGAGGCAATAAAATAACTGCAGTATTTTGGAAAAGGTAAGAAACTCTTATGATAACTAAACTTTAGAATGTGCCTATATGTGTCCTCAAGGTTGTTACTGCCACAAAGTTATTTTATCTCCAAAATATAGACATATATGCCAGTTCAATAATCAGAGAGATAGTGGCATTTCTGTGAGATACAGGAAGCTGGACTAGATGGGCCTTTGGCCTGATTCAGCATGGCTCTTCTTATGCTCCTATTTTAATAACTGTGAAGCATATATTTGGCAAAGCAAAGCAACTCTACAATGTTATGGGAAAACATGACAATTTTATATCATGTGAAATATGAAGAGAAAATTAGACACACAGAGAGATAATTTAGTGTACTTACGAGATGCCACATACAAATGTATTCCACTTAAAAACCAGAAATTTCCAATAAAACACAGATAAAGCTACAGTACACGTTTAAAATAGCCTTTAATAGAGCAGAGATTAAAACAGATTGTCATGCAATCAAGTCTAATAAGAGCAAAACAATTATCTTTACAGATATCTTTTTACAAAGGTTGGAAAAAACCTTTGTAAAACGATTCAAGCTATGAACAGTGAAAGTCCAGTTTGCCTTTAAGAAAAGATAGAAGATTCACCAGCCAATCAAGGCTGAGAATGTTAAATCAAGGTGCTTCCAACAGCAAATCAATAGAGCATCCCAGGGTTTTCTAGACTCCCGCTCCAAGGCTTCACATTGTTATTTCCTTTCTTTCTCCCTCCATTTAGCTCACTTTCTCCATCTACTGTAACCGGAATGAAGCAGATGCATTTGATAACTAAGCTTCAATTGACCTTGTATAGTTATGGGTCACACTTTGGGAGACAGACCCATGACAAGGAAATAAACAGGAATGCACCTTCAATGATCAAGCTTAGAGGTCACATATACCTTACAGACACAGCCTTCTGGCCTTCAATCAACCCAATCCTCCACTATATCACACTGCCCAGCTCTTTATTTTTCCTTTGCCTTCCTGTCTCTGTCTCTTTCTAGTCTATGATTTCCTGGATGGACAAGCTCTCATAATGCATCTCAGCTATACCCCACTGATCTACAGGAGAGAAAATATCAGGAACTTTAATTGGATTGAATATAGGCAATAATAAGATTTACTTACAGCCACCGAAGCTTGTCAAGTCCGGAGAATGCACCATTCATATCTTCAATTGTCCATGAGATTTCATTATTTTTAAGATCCCTATTATAAGAGGAAAAAGTGCACCCAAGGTTTGAAAATTGCACAACTGCATAACAAGCAGGTTTAAAACCACAACCACAATGTGATTGCAGGAATCACAGAATAGTGAAGCTGGAAGGGTCCTACAACCCCCTGCACTATACAGAAATACAAATCAAAGGATATCTGCTAGTGGTTGCCCAAATTTCTCTTGAATGTGTCCAGAAGCACACTAATAATCAAACAATAAGAACTGGCACAACGGCATTTTGTGCTGGCTCATCACTTTGTAGTTTGTTCAATTCTAGACTGTCTCTAAATACAAGGAGGGGGAATTCCCGTGTAGTTCAGCTACACAGAAAGCCACCCTTCATGCACTTCCCAGCCCATGGAAATCCCAACAACTACCTTACTTGCTCCAGGCCTTCTCTTCCAATGCTGCACTGCTCAGCTGAGTAGGACAATAGGATGTCTGGGACCTACCTCTTGACCCAGTGCTTCTGGGGAGAATTAGGGTATTATGAGGTGTAGTTCTTTGAGGGTTCCAAATGGGCAGAAAAAACTATGCTTCTCACAATACTTTAAGACTCCCAGGAAGCACTAGGGCATGAATTAGGAACCAGACAGCCTACTGCCCTACTGAGCTGGGCAGCAGAGGGGAGAAGGAGGCCTGGAGCAAGTAAAGTAGGTGCTTTCTGAGAGGGAGGATGAAGCTACATGTTTCACTTTGTGAAAGTACAGTTCCCTGAACCACTCATGAAATGATTTATGAACCAAACCAGTTTGTGGAATGATGACGTTATTTGGTTCATGTTTTATATCATGCCCATCTCTAGGTAATGCCTGATCTAAACATTTTAGAGAGTTTAAAACAAGAGAAAAACCAATACATATTATTTCCATTAAGTACTACTCGGAAGCCTTTTGTCAATGCACCATCCTGAACAGGTGCCTTGGCCAATTCCCAAGCTTGGGAAGAATTGAACCACTATCTTCTCAGGATTCAGCTGCAGTTTCCTGGCCCTCATCCAGTCCATTACAACCTCTAGACACTAGTCCAATACTTGCACAGCCCCGGCAGACCCTGACAAAAATGAGAAGTAGAGTTGAATGCCATCAGCATACTGATACCAATGGTATCGAAAGCGGCTGAGTGGTGTGGGGGAATCAACTGGGCCACATTTACCCTCTCTTTTAGTCCAGAACAGGGCAACTACAGCTATTTGGGCAATAAAGCTGGCCTGAAACCATACTGAAATAGGTTCAGATGATAAATTTCATCCAAGAATGGCTGAAGTTGCCCATCTACCATCTTGCCCCAATGGGTATTTGCAATGGGGTGGTAGTTGTCGCATACCTCTGGGTCCTCAGACGCCCTCTTCAAAGAGGGTACACCACTGCCTCTTTCAAGGCAGAAGGCATCACGCCCTATCAAAACTAGGTATTTACCATCTCCTGGACCCACTCAATCAAACCACCTCTGCTATATTTTATGAACCACAATGGACAAGGATCAAGTATAATTTATAGAGAGAAAGACCGATTCAAGCATCTTGTTTGTATCATCAGGTTGCAATAATTATAATTCATTTCCCAAATAAATTGACTTGATGGAGCACTGTAACCTTCCTAGACATTGTAAAAAATTATTGTGACATCGAATTACAGGCATATATGAGAGGCATTCTGCTCAAAGTGACTAGCAGATGTAGGGAAGGTTTTTTTTTTAACCCTTTCTCTTTGCCACTCAGCTTCAATTGCCCAGTGGTGGTGGTGGTGGTAGCAGCGGCGGTGACAAGGAGAGAAGAGGAGAAAATGAAAAACAAAACTTATCCCCACCAATGCCTGTCACCCTCCTCTTCACCGCCAGCCACCTGGCCTTTGAACTTCTGGGTCAGGTCCCAGGTGACCGATCTGAAGTTTTGAATTTCCTGCTCAAACTTCCAATCTGCTGCCAGGGACCTGAGTGGGAAATTCAAATCCCCCACCCTACCCCTCCAGAGGGTGCCTTGCTGGCCCGACATAGTGGTGGCAGCAGCAAGAAGGTGGTTGGTGGGCATCGTCAGGGATAAGTTTTATTTTTAATCCACACACACACACCCAGCTGATCACCAACCACAGATAACTGAATCAGCGGTTAGTGACTCAGCGGATAAGGGGCTTGTACTATAATTTAAAATGGCACCCCAGGAGAGAAAAAAAATCCAGATGCTTTGTGATTCTGATGGAAATAAATTGGATTTTGGAAATTTTGACAATAACTATGTCTATGTCTATTTCACTTTGGAGCAACTGCAGTAATCACAGAGATCATGCTGAACTCTAACAAAGAGTTTGAGGATGTGCAGAATATATATTTATCATTTAATTTTACTTTGGATGTGTCCCCCACCCTTAATCTTATCAATAAATAAATAAATCCAGATACTTACAAAGTTTGTAAACTGGATAGTCCCCGGAAGGCACAATCAGCAATGTAACTCACTTTGTTGTTCCCAATGTTCAGTCTCACCAATAAGCTTAAGCCAACAAAGCTTGAATCTTCTAGTCGTGCTAAGTTATTGTAAGTTAAATCCCTGAAAGTTTGATAGGGGAAAATGATTGTTTTAATCAGTAGTATTACAACATGCAAACCCAAAAACAAAGTAGTTTCACTCTCATCATTTTAAGTAGATGTCTGCACATTATTTTCCATCACATATCGTGTTCTGGCAAATAGACATCCTTTATTTGAAAATTACAGTCACAAAGGCCGACCATAACTGCTGCAAAGATGACAAGAAAACTAACTTGAACTTTCACTTTCTCACAACAACAAAAAGCACTGTATTCAATATACCACAGACAGATCTCTTGTCATTTCAGAAACGTCTCACAACAAAATAATTAATTAATTAAATAATAAATAAATAAATAAATAAATAAATAAATATTAAATAAACAATAAAAGGTCACAGATCACTGGTAAGTAGTTCATGCTTTGGCTTGCATCCTATTCTAAAAAATGGAAGAAAGATCTTTTAAAAAGCACAAACCACTACTCACAGCTCACTGAGTTTTTGGCAAAACTCCCAGGCATCAGGGCTGATCCTGCTGATAGTGTTTTGGCTAAGATGGAGCTGCTGCAACATCAACAAGCCATAAAGCCAACCTTTGGTGATCTCTGTTAGGTTGTTATGATCCAACTGCCTAAACGGACAAAAACAAAAATTTAACATTCAGGTTGTTGTTGTTTTTCAATCCCAAGGTACTTATCCTTTATGCACTGCTCTTGAATCTGGGAACTGGTCAGCCACACATCTATGTAGCACCAACTGCAGTTACTCCAAATGTCAAATGTGTAAGTATACTGCTCTTCAAAGAGTCACTCCTTGAAGGTTAAGGAAACCGATACTCACAGAATTTCCATGCTACTTAATCCCCAGAAAGCTCCATCCATCAGCCTGGTGATTCCATTTCTTTGCATCCTTAAAGATTTCAAGGAGGAAAGTCCTTGGAAAGTAAGCCCATCTATTTTTCTAATTTTGTTGCGGTTCATCTCTCTAAAGCAAAAGAAAAAAGAAGAGAGGCATATGTGATATTTTTAGCTAACTGAAATGAGCACAAATTTCCAGGGGACTCTGAATTGCCTGTGATCCACTCCAGTCTAACTAGCACACACACATACAGTACACACATACACCATTACCATTGTTGTAATTACGTGTTGCTAAGTCCCTTCCAACTTGCAGTGGATGATGTGTCTCTAAAATGTCCTGTCCTCAACTGTCCTGCTCAGCTTTAGTAAACTCAAACCTGTGGCTTCCTTTAGGAAAACAATCCATCTCGTATTTAATTCTCCTCTTTTCCTGCTGCTTTCCTCCTTTCCCAGCATTATTGACTTTCCCAGAGAATCTTGCTTTCTCATGAAGACAAGAATCACATCCCACAGTAGCAGGACGAACTCAGTTTCAACATGTTTCCCTTCAAAGATACTTCAGGCATGATTTTATCCAATATCCTCTCATTCATCTTTCTGGCAAGTCCTCCTCTAGTACCATAGAGCAAATGAATCTATTTTGTCTCTGTAAGTTTTCTTAAATATCCAGTTTTATTTATTCATTTTATTTATTTGTTTGTTTGACTTCTATACCACCCATCTAGCCCTAGGGCTACTCTGGGTGCTTTACAATATAAGATAACATGACAAGGTAACAAAGGAATATATTAAAAATCTAGAACACAAACAACACAATAAAAACAAAATATACATAAATCAACAACAATAAACTAAAATTAAGCTAAAATGAAAATAGAAATAGCCAGGAGACTGCTAAAACATGAAGAAGAAAGAAGATAAGCAGAAAAACAATAAAAAGTGTGTCTTACTAGATGTTTGAAAAATCAAGAAAGGCCATTCTATATGGCCAAGTTTTCACTAGCTTTTTAAAAGGTTGAAACAAGGGTGCCAGGCAAATTTCTGGAGGTAGATGATTTCACAACTGGGGAGCAACCACCGAGAAGGCCCTACTCCTTTTACCACTTTCCAGGCCTCCCTTGGAATTGGCATTCCCAGTTGTCCTGCCTGGCTAGCACGGGTGATCCGGGCAGTTCTTCTTGGGAGGAGCCACTCTGTCACATACATGGAGAGTGGAAATACAAGAAGGTAGATGATCTTGGTTTTGGTCTCCAGTGACATATCCTAAGACAGTGGTACCTCTACTTACAAGCGGCTCTACTTACAAGCAATTTGACTTAAGAACAGAAAACCATTGGCGTTTTAACTTCTGCTTTACAAATTTTAGAGGCAGTCTGCTCTACTTACAGTTTTTTTTTATGTTTTAGATATGGCTGCTCTACTTATGAGTTGTTTGACTTATGAACATGCCTTTGGAACAGATTAAACTCGTATGCAGAGGTACCACTGTACTAAGTGATCTTTTCTAATTTCTTCACTGCTGCCCATCTGAGTTCCAGTCTTCTTCTGATTTCATGGTTGTAATCTCCATTAAGACTGATGTCTGAGCCAAGGATATACAAAATTTTCACTGCTTCAACTTCTTCATTGTCAACTTTGTAGCCCTTATGTAGCCATGATGTTTATCTTCTCAATATTCAATCCTGCTTTGGAATCCTCTTCTTTTCTCTTTCAGTAGACATTGTATCAAGCCATTGCTGCTATCTGCCAGTATGAAGCTGTCACCTGTTTATCTTCAAATTATTGATGTTTCTTTATTCTTTTTCTATCTGGTGTCATGAAATATCCCGTCCCATGAAGTCTCCTTCTCCCATGATTTATAAGAAAATGTTTCCAAACCATTTCTTGAATATTTAGCTTGCCAGTTGAATTGCCAGCAACCCCCTCCCTCTAAACCTCCCGCCACCACTGACAATAAGTACGTATTCTGTTGGCAACACAGCATTAGAGAGGTTAGTTTGCTCTGGGAGTTAGGAAGGCAGCCAAAACTAGGTACAGGAGGGGGTTTAGCCAGTGAAAGGTCATATTTTCTTCTCTTACCTCCACCATATGGGCCATCATATGGATTGAGTTCTTGACTGGTAATAGACAAGAACCAACAGAAAGTGCTGTATGTTTCTAAAGTACCAGGACCACAAGAGGAACCACAACAGGATCCTGACACTCAAGGCTAGTCTTACCAAGCCTGATATTAAATGTGCACTGTCACTCCAATTTCCCTTGGCTAGCACAGCATCACATTGGGGAAAGGCTGCTCCAGGTAGGAAGCATATCAAATGGATACAAAAAGCTTAGAACAAGCCTACGTCACGCACATTTGCTTCTGTCAGATCTAAAGCTTTCTTGCCTCTATGTGGTTTTGAGCAGAGATCAGGTTCCGTCACTGCTTGAGAGACTCATTTAAAAAATAGATAACCGGGGGTCGCACTTACAGATGTTGGAGATGGGGGAGCTTAAACATCTTTTGTGGGATCGCTGCAATCCGGTTCCTGTTTAGTTTCAGTACTTGAAGTGTGGAAGATAAATTGTCAAAAGTGCCTGGTTCCAGACTGGTGATTCGATTGTTGTTGATGTGCCTGTAACAGAGGCAGAGGTAATGTCTTTAGAAACACCAAACCAGAATGTTCTGATACCTCAGAACCTGGTCTCTACTGTGCCCTTCTCAACAACATAATAAGCACCTTGATATCTCCCATCTACCTATAACAGTGTTCAAGCAATGTGGGCCAAAGTCTTCTTGCATATGGCATAATGGTTGGATGCAAACTGCCCCAAGCTAAGAAGTCAGTGTGGACAACCAGCTGTGTGCTGAGAAATGCAAGTCAGTATGGGACAAATGTCGACGATTTCTCAAGGCAACTCCCCTCCAAAAATTATGCTGTTTGCATCACACTAGCACAACTAGGCAACAAATATTTGTTTGTTTGTTTGTTTGTTTGTTTATTTCGTTGGGACCTGGTCAAGTGACTCTTTGGAGACAGAATCATCGTTGTTGACCCAGCATAAATGAACCCTAAATAACATTTCATTATCAAAGATACTCTGATCAGTTAAAGTCAGAGCATTACACTGGAAATAAACTACGTCATAGTCCCCAACATTCATCATTTTAAAATCTAAATTAAATTACAGTTTAATTATCAGCAAACTTGTGTACAAAACTTAAAAAAATTCTATCAGTCATAATGAGTCAATCACAACAAGGAAATAAGCATTTTAAAAATATAAATATAAATTATCACGCGAAAAGAACTATTGGAAACACATACAAAGTTAAATAGAAAATGTACGATATTTGTCTTTTACAACAGAATTTCCAGTGATTTTGCATTTGAAAAAAATATTCTGAATTTGGGAAAGACTGATTCTACAATGCCACCTGACACTGTTTGAAATGTACTGGGGATTTTTCTTCATTCAACAATATAGCTGAATTCTGTTGCACTGCATAGTAAGTCACAACTAGAGTAAGAAGACATATTAAATCAATGGGAGATCTGTAAGTTCCACCGATGCAATGAGCCTACTCTTGATTGGCTACACCAAACAACAAGACTTAAGTCTATATATCCAGTCTGCTGTGCAGGTTTTTCTTTAAAGTGGCTTTTCCATGTACTGGCAGATCCAACCATTAAATGTTACTGTTTTTCAACCTGTTTTAGCAAACACCTGTGTTCAACCTGTGAACGCTAACTTTTATACATCTATGAAAGAGATGCAAATAGCTTCTTGAAATTCTCTGCACCCTTTGTTGGTAAAAGAAATTAGAGGAGGTTTATAGAAAGATTTCTCCAAGGGAAGAAGGAATTTTTCAACAATTTTCCAGTCATCAGCAGTAGTTGTAGCACAGGTTTTATCTGCTCTGCAAGGATTTTTCTTTTCTTGCAGTGCCATTTCATAAATTATACTCTATGGGAGCCTAATCCTAATTCATCTTTCTTTTGCTTTTTATCTCGTGTCATTTTAAGGAAACTGGGAGATACCAGGGAGAAGACATCCACTAAAAGATGATGGATAACTGGTTTTTTTTTGGGGGGGGGGGGATACGAAGTGGCCTTCTGTGTTTAGATAACTTAAATTCTGTTACACATCTCTCCCCTGTTATACAGGTTCTCCCCCTGCCCATACTTGCTGATCTAGAGAAAAAAACACCTAACGTAGGAGGCACCATGGCGTCTTTCCCTGGAAGAAAGGAGAATGGTCAAAACTCTCATGGGACACATTTTCTGCACAGCCGTTTAACTTCCACATGATGGCTAGAAAGCCGTATCTGTACAATGTGATAGGTGCTGTATTATTTCACCTACATGAATTCAGAAATGTACAGGCATATGTTCAAAAGGCAAGTAGAACCAATGAATTGCTGGCTGAAGCTGGTAATCTTTCATGATGGTGCAGCTGAATGGCCTGTTCTACGGTACCCTCCTGAGAATGAAAGGGCTTTTGATCCAGCAGATAGCGGGTCATTTTTAATACAATACATACAATTTCAAGGCCTAATGACCGCAGAAATATCAACAGTGTACCATGCATACCTGTAGAGGTTTTCACAGATATCGTTGTGTCTTTGCCACAAGTATTCAACTCCTCAGCTCCTCCTAATGGAGCCCCTGTCCAGTGGCAGAGAAGCACTTCTGCCCCGTTCATGCCCCCTTTTAGCCACAGGTTCTATAATTTGAGTGGTGGTGATGGCGGTGGCAGCGTTTGGTTAGCCTTATATCAAAACTTTATCCAATAAAGTTACTTACAGGTACTTGAGCACCAGAGGAGGAAAGAATTCCATCTTAAGCACAGAAATATTGTTGTTGCTCAGATCTAAAGTTTCTAGAGACTGAAACGGTTTCAGGTCTTCAGGGGAGATGTCTGAAATCTTGTTACTTGATCTAAATTAAAAACAAATAGCAGTGGCATAAGACTGTTGCAAGGCCAATTATAAAACAGATGGTTTTCCTGTGAAATTCAGATAGAGAAGCAGAGTCCTTACATAAAAATCAGATGCCAAGATTTCAGTAATATCACATTTATTTATAAAGCATTTAAAATTCTGGACTGTACATTTTTAAAAGATCTCTCTCCTTCCTTTCCCTCACAGGTGATTTACGATGAATCTCTATAATGGGACGAGTCAGGAAACAAATATATATACAGAAAATGGGGAAAGAACATATGAAAGGAGATGTAGGAAAATGACTCTGAAGTACAATCTAGAAGAGTGTAAAACTTAATAGAAAATGCAGCAGAGACCAAATATGTTTGTAAAAGCTTTACCATCACTATGCATTATTTTTAAAAGCATTTATTATGAACTGGGTCCTATTCACAGTCTCACAATCTTTTCTTTTTAAAAAAGGAAATAAGCCAACATGAGGAGATTGGAGTTGAGAGGGAAAAGAAAGAAAAAAATTGTATTAGACTAAAGAGAGAGAAAAGCCAGAGTGCAAAAGAAATATGAAAATATTTCACTGATACAATTATTAAGCCAAAAGAATATCAGAAATAATGGGAAATTAAGAAGAAAACATAGAAGAGAAATTGCTTGAAACACATTTCACATCAACTGATGAAAAGATGAAGCCAGCCAAATGTTTTAACAAGTATTTACAAGTAAGAATAGATAGATAGATAGATAGATAGATAGATAGATAGATAGATAGATA
>JAHTLZ010003526.1:46223012-46298918 GCA_023846285.1 Phrynocephalus versicolor | reverse complement strand
TAGATAGATAGATAGATAGATAGATAGATAGATAGATAGATAGATAGGAATGAGAACTAATACAGATGGGGAAAATAGTTGGGAATAAAAACAGATATCAAGAGGCAAGAATTTCCAAGTGAGAGAAAATAACAAAAGACAATAGAATCCTTAAGAAACAGGAAGCCTTGCCTAAAGTATCTGAAGAAGAAAAATGGACGGGGGGGGGGGGGGAGTAAAGGAATAGAGCCAAGAAGGAGCAGGATTATGAAAAAATCTTAAAAGATGTTTGGAATTAGTGACAGCAGAAGAATGTACCCAATGCGTTTTCTAAATGAATAGGTGATACATGAACTAAATGTAAGACAGAGGAAGATGAGTAAAAAAGGAAAAATAAAACCTAAGTACAGAAGCAGGATAGACAATGCGAATTTGAAAGGCAAATAAGACTATTGACATAATTAAGATGAAACACAAGCAACAGAAGAATGCTACAATCCTTCTCTATGCATGTTCATTAGCTTATGGGATCCCTGTAACCAAACTCTTTCTGCTGGGCTTCTTGTTAGAATCCAAAACCAAGTTAAAATTTAATAACAAAAGAGCCCTGTGAAACCTTGAGATGATTGTTGTTAGACAGTACCATGTAGTATAAAACACTCCCCTTGTGCACCCTGGCACCACCTTAAAGCCCACAACAGAGCAAAAAACAGCAGCACGTACTACAGGGCAAAGCTGTGATGTTTTCTTCCCTCAACATTTAGAAAGGCTGCATCCTTGCAAATATAAAGCAACTTTTAAAATGCCAAAATACCAGAGAGTCTTCTAACAAGTTTTCTTTGGCATAACTACTCATGAGCTGCAGCCAACAAAACCTTACATCAAATCAAACTTGCCAATCTTTATGATACCACAAGATTATTTGATGTTTCTGCTCCAATAAAGTAACACTGCTCCCTTATTGGAAAAAAAAATCATTATTTGAAGGAACCAAATCCAGCCCGAATCCTATTCGTTTTCAGTAAGGTCTGTGTAATTTGCTTCAGCTAATTCATGAGGTTCTGTGATACATGCCAGTCACAGCCATGCAATTAGCACAACTAGAAGGTACCCCAGCAATTAGCTGCAGCAAGTTATACAAACATCAGAAAAACACCAATAGGACTCTAGGCATAGTTTTCTAATTATTATCCCATTAAGGCCTGGGCCAAAAGACAACAGACACCCAAATCATCTGTGCTGCAATAACCTGCCTTATCTCAGCCAATGCCTCAGTTTAAACAAAGACCCACAGCATTCACATCTATAAGCAACCTGACAGAATGGTTTCCACTCTTCTCAGTACCTTCTCTGGAGAAAAACAATTTTTAAAGAAATTATTCACCAGTCTTCAGCATTCTCTAAGGTTGGGGTGCTGCCACGTGGCTACTGCATCCCATCCTTGCGGAAACACAACAAGCTGGAAGGTCTTTATCAAAACAATGTATTTTCTCCCCTCCACCTCCAGCCCTCTACAATTCCAGGCCACTGACGCTTAAATTGAGAACAAGGATGGTTTTCTGGAACTTCTGGACAAAACTTGGAGAATCCGAAGTCCTGCCTTAAGTGCCTTTTAGCAGGATAGTTTTAGCAAGCATTGGGTAGGTGATAAATTCTGGGCTGCTATTAAAACAACAATGCTGAGCTTTCGAGAGCATGCTCCCTTTATCTAAGCAAGTACCAAATTCAAAACATGGCAAGAGAGGAGTCCTGCCAGGAAAAGTTTATTGGCAAGATGGATCGCCAGGCTGGTATTCTTTTGAAGAGGTGGAGAGCAGCAGAGCTGTATCTGGAGTCAGGTATTAGATTTCATCTCTCCTCCCACATACCTGTTTCCCATTGGCCTGTTTGAGCCATAGAATCCCTGGGGGGGGGGGTTGATGCAATCGCCACATGCTCTATCTTTAGATTTGTATGGAA
Source organism: Phrynocephalus versicolor (assembly GCA_023846285.1). NCBI lineage: Eukaryota > Metazoa > Chordata > Lepidosauria > Squamata > Agamidae > Phrynocephalus > Phrynocephalus versicolor. The sequence goes on along the minus strand of JAHTLZ010003526.1, from coordinate 46,296,980 downwards.
TTTGATAAGTCCACTAGGTATTGCCAAATTGCACCAAACTAAAAAAGAAAATGTATTACCTAGTGTTTGAGTCCTTTTCTGCTGCACATCAAATGAATCTGGTACTTGCTTTGATAAAGGGAGCATGCTATCGAAAGCTCAGCATAGTTGTTTCAATAGCAGCCTAGAAGGTACCACCTACCCCACACTTACCTTTTTCATTCCCAATAGCTGAACGGCCTTATACTTGTTTTACTTCAATTGTTTTAGCAGACTCTCAGCAAAACACCCTTTGATGGGTTTTATCCCATATCATTCCCCACATACCTAGCAATAGTGGTAGATCACTATTATCCAGAATTTTAAATTTTTCACAGTATCCCAGAGCAATGCCCCAGCAGGGCACTCAGGTAGATTGAGAACTGTGGTTTGCAGGCTCAGTGGAAGGCCCCAAAGAGGCATAAAGAGACTGTTTCTGAGTCTTTATTAGTATGAGATGATTTTAAAGTGGTATTTCACCTTTGGGACACATGTTCGCTGAGAAGGGTGATTAATAAATAAAATAACTGCCTGGATTAATCACAGCTGCCTAAGGATTCTAACTCTAGACCTGTCTGTCTGTTTAATTTAACTGACAGACAAACCTTCACATCTGAAAAGTGTACCATAGTCGCAGAAAGAGAGAAGCAGGCTGTCACCCTCAAGTAAAAATTGTGCTATTTGAGGGTATTCTGGACACATTGACTTACTGTTACTTCAGAATAAGTTGTTTCTATTTTAAACAGGATGTCTGGCAACTCCAGTTCCCTATAAGCACTTTCGGGAAGTTTGGAGGCTGAGATTAATTACTGCTCATTAAAACAAAACAAAAAAGGCTAAAAAAAGAAGAAGCCAGAAGTTGTGGATTAACTGGCCCTCACACCAGATGTGTAAAAAAGAAATGATATTTTGTTACACTTCAGACATTGTTCTCAGTCAGCATCAGGTTTCAGCACTCTCCATGTCTGGTGCAAGCCTTTTAAAATTAACTCTTAACTGGAAGGTCGTATTTAAGCAAGAAATTATCTTTGATTAATAAGGGATGATCAATGTGTCAGATTTGCTACCTAGCAAGGCAAGCCTAGATAACAAGTTTAAGAGGCTTTTGTTTGAGCATTATTAGTTTGTTCATAAAGTAATTACTAATAAGGTACTTAAAACTGCCAATTACTTGAGTGACAAATAAAATTTTCCTTGTCGTAGAACTGTGCTTCAGCCTACGCCAGCAATTTCCTGAAGTGAACACCTCCTAAATTGCAGCGTGAAAGCATTCAGTTTGGGAGAGGGCTTACACACTGTAGCCTTTGTGTTAACATAGCTTCATAAAACAGAAATTTCTTACAACTACTTGGATAATAGCCCCTGTATCATGATGCTTAGCAGTTCCTAATGGATTTGAATAATCCTGCCCTCAGATTAGATTTTAACTAACTGGCAAATTACTTGAGGCAGCCTCCTTTACTGATAACTTTTCTGTGGGGCTTTATTGTGGGAGAAAGAGTATTCATTTGTTAACTAACAGCATGTGAGACATTAGACGTTTAATTACCTCTCAATGTAGTTCAAAGACATTGTAAGTAATTAAAGCATACTACATTTTGTTATTAGTTATCCAAAAGATGGGTCTGAAGATATTTCAACTCTCTCATCTCTGCAGGGAATATTATGTTGTTTTACAAAGGAATCAAGTTCTTGAAAATCCCTTACACTAATTCTAACACCAAAGCAAAAATGCCATTGGTTTAATCTCTCTCTCTCTCTCTCTCTCTCTCTCTCTCTCTCTCTCTCTCTCTCCCCCTCTCTCTCCCTCCCTCCCTCCCTTGATATAAAATTAGTTTTCCTTAGTTCATTTGTGGGTCATTCAGCTCAGGCAATTGTGTCCTGCTTCAGTTTTTTTTAAAGCAAATACCACCTCATCCAAGCTGCAATCATAAACAACAAACATTCCCCCACAAAATCCAATTTCACATTGCTCAACCCCCCCCCCCAAAGTCTTACAATTTAAAGTTTGACAGCATTTTATAAACTCTCACAGGAAGATCATCAGTCATAGCTGTGTTTTTAGTGGCAGAAGTCACAAAATTCAAATGTTTTATCAAAATGAATGGCATTAGATTCTGGCACATCTGAATTATAGAGAGAGGCAGAGGTCTAAGCAAGGCTGTGTGCCAGAGAACAGTTTCCAATTCCCACTATTATATACCTTTGTTGCGTTATTGCTGCAAATTAGAATTCTCTCTGATACATAAGAATCATCTGGCAACCATGACTGTAGACCACATCAAAGTTCAATATGCTTATAAACACTTGCTAAGCACTTACAGGATGGTTGAAATGTCATTTCCTTTGCCTTGCAGAGTATAAAAACTGCCTTGCTTCAAAGTAGCTGTCTTAAATATCTGAAGAGTATAACCATTCACATTGTTACAAATTGAGACTATATATCAATAATCATGTTATCAGAACTTCAACATAAGCAGATACTGTACTCTGTATTAACAATGACCAGTGCTTTAGGAAAAATCCAAATGATTTCCCCCTGCTTAAGGTAGCATGGATTGATCTATTCTAACCTATTAGTTTAGTCACCAAGAAAATCAAGGTGATAACCAGTTTAAACAATTTGCCAACTTTCTTCTATTTTACAAAGGTCCAGAACACATATCAGTCAGTTGTGCTGACAATTAAATGTGCAAATTTACATCTGCATAGATTTGGGACACTCCGCAACAGCACAGTTCTGCTCCTATTTAGCTTGCAGTCCCAAACTTCAATTTGCTTAGCAAAACAATGGTGAAATTAAAAAGGTCAGAAGGAAAGCATATTCCGAGAACTCTAGCTGTGTGGTGGCGGCGGCTACATGCCACAAAGACAGAACACACTTACAGTGACTCTAATTGAGCTTTTAAAGTGATACATTTAAGGAGTTGTATTATCCATTCTATCCTCCAGTGAGTTTCCATAGCAGAGGCAGGAATCGAACCCTTGTCATCTCAGACTTAGTCCATTACTCCACTACACCACACTGGGTTCCCCAGCTGTGTGTATAGCATAGTAAAATTCTGTCTGGAAAATATTAAAGTGGGAAGGATCTGGTGCTTCTCTTCTCATCTTTTTTTACTCCCTGTCCAACTAGGAAATGAAAGACTTGCTTGTAATTTTCCTCTTTTGTGATCTGTATGCTACTGACAGGAATAAAATCCCCTACCTTCTGGAGAACTTGCAAATTATGTAAAGTCACATTGTATCTATATTATAAAACTGTTTGATATCACTTCAAATGCCAAAGGAGTATCTGGAAGTTAAGTCATGGCAACTGGACTTCATTTCTTGTGAGATCGAAACGTTTCACTACTCATACAAGGAGCTTCATCAGTCAAAGCCGTATTACACTGCTGTATCGATCAATCTTTATTATACAGTCACAGATGAGATAACTAAGTGCTATTAGTCTATCCTGTAATCCATTCTCTCCTGGGCATTAAACTCCCTGTTAGAATGCCAATTACTGTCCAGTCAAAAAGGCATAAACGGGAACAATGGGATAGAGGCAACAGAACATTATTGGTGTCATTCATGTCTTTTATCTTGATCACAATCCTAAACCTATTACACCTTCACCAAACAATACCCAGGTGATAATGTTCTGCTTGCATGTTATTCACTTTCTTTAAATCCAGGGCTATTGGGATTGTTAAATCATATCCTCCTACCAAGTACAAAAAACTGGCTTGTTCTGACTATAAAGTCAATCGGTTCCAAGAGGTCTGAGGAAGTAAATATAGGGTTATTTGACCTTCCCCAGAGAAAGTCAAAAGTTCTACATTACATTAATTTGCCAATAAAAATGACTAAGGGAGTACAGAAAAAATATTCTTAAAATTAAGGTGCATTTAAAAGTACACTTTGGTAATAGTTTGCAGTAGTTTTTTTCAAAAAAATAATAATCACAATACTTTCTAGTAAGCCTGGGAACAAGGTCAGGAGATGATAATGTTTCTATGAAGGATTTCATTCACGCCTGCCAAGTTAGTGTGGAAGTAAATTAAGAGCTGAATAGAAAATATGTTGTAATGAGTGGAATTGTTTATGTTGCAATATGAAATATGAAAATGGTGTTTGTAGGTCTTATCCCGCTGCTGATCTTAATAGTTTACTATTACAGTGGTATAACGTCCTAGTGGATACCAACCTGAGGTCCCCAGATGTTCTTGGACTAAAATTTCCATACGTCTTAACCATTAGCTGTTCTTGGACTTCTGTGAGGTGTCGGCCAGGAACATCTGGGGACCCAATGTTGGAAACCCCTGTCCTAGACCATTGAAGCTATAAGGTTTGCTGGTCTAGAGGCGTATAGTTGTAGACTACCATTGCTTCAGATTCCACAAAAAAGATGGTCAAAACAATAACCAAAAAAGGCAGCCAAATAGGAGACTTCTTTAGCTGCAGGACCTGCAGGAACAGCAGTATTTTTCTACTGGAAAAAATATAGTTGACCTTGAGGCTCCTACACTTTTGAGTCATAAATGTAAGGAGACAGGACACATGAAAAGAGGGCATTCATCATATCACAATTCCACTCTGTTTTATGCACCAGACACCAAAGAATTGCAACTATCGTGGATTTTCCTCCATAGAACCAAACTGGCAAAGGCTGGTTTGGCTAGGTGAGAACATGATTTAATATTTTTTTCTATATAGGATCATAGACTCATAGAATACTGAAGTTGGAAGCTGCCTGCAAGGCCATCAAATTCAACCCCCTGCTCCATGCAGGAAGACAAATCAAAGGATATCTGCCACTGGGTTGTCCAAAGTTCTCTTGAATGCTTCCAGTGTTGGAGCACTCACCACCTCTGGAGGTAACAGACTCGATGGCTAAAAGGCAGAATAATATATTTTATTTTCATAGATTTTTAAGCTTAACAACTTTAACATTGTTATTCTCTGACTTTAGTTTTTAAATATGCATTTTTTGGGCTATGAGTTGTTGCATTTTTAGAATGTAACTTAAAACCTTTTTATATGTTCTTGTAGCTTTATTCTTCTATTTTAGGTTGAATTCTGACTTAGGCATTTGCCTACAAATACAGTTCAGTTCCCATATGGTTTTTTTTAAAATATATATTTATGGCTACACTTTTTTATGGCTATAAGACTTCTACATTTTTATAAAAATGTTGAAATATTTTGTGCATATGGAACACAGAAGCAATGAAATAAATATTTGTAGAAGGCACTCAGCTGACATTGCCTGAAATTATGGCAACAATGAAAAGATTTATATACCTTGATACTCTGATAAATTTTGATATGATAGCCACATTCCCACTGAAGTGCCCCATTTTTGGCTGTCTTTCCACAAGCAGGCAAAGACTTTTCTCTTCAAACAAGCTTTCCTTGAATGACTACCTACTGTGAGACTTTTAGATGGATTGTCATGCATTATTGCTTAGACTAAACCAGGGTGGATTTGATTTAAATCACGATTTAAATCACTAAGTAAGGCTTGACTTAAATCACAATTTTCTACATAAAGACTCATATTAGCTGGAATTGTTTTAATCTTAATATTTACAACCAGATGAAGGTTTCATGTTTAAAATAATAACTTTTCAGATTAGTTTTACATTTATATCAGAAAATTACTGATTTGATGGTTATATACTAAGTATTAGAAATACATAGATAATTGTGAAATTATTGCAAGGTGAACTATCCCCAGTTTAATAGGTTAATCATTCATGTTTGGCCAACAGTTCTGTTGTACTTTACTGGAAGGAGAAAAATAATCATTACCTTAATGATAACAATTTAAATAGTTTTATTTAACCCAAACAATAACATTATATAGAATTATATATACTTGTATTTGTGCAAACATCCATGTTTATTAACTGATGTGGTTAAAAAAAGTTAGACTGACAGTCTATTGGGTCGCTTTTATGCCCTGCTGCCATTACAGGTTTTTCTCTCTTGGGGTGGGTGAGCAAAGCACAGAAAGTTAAGTAGAGTGAGGGTGTCTTCTCTCACTTCTACAGAGGTTGGATAGGAGAGAAGTATGTCTGTGAAGATTCTCAGTCATCCAGGGGAGTTTATCTGGAAGTTAAGTTATGGCAACTGGACTTCTTTTCTTGAGAGCTCGGAGTGGGAGAGCAAAAAAGGAAATGTTGGCAGAAAAGCAGCAATGGTGGAAGGAACTGTTGGCACCTGTGAGTATATATATATATATATAAATACACTCTTTATTGTGGAGTTGTTTAAATATATATATATATATATTTCTCTGCACGATTTTACCAAAGGAACTCAGGGCAGCAAACAATGTTAAATATGCAATAATGAGAAAAGAAAAAGAAGCAAAACAACTCCACAATAAAGAGTGTATAACAATGTCAAAACCGAATCAGACTAAATGCAAATACAAAGATACAAAGATACATGAATGCAAAAATACAAGATGGTGGCAAATAAACAGATGGGAAAAACAAGTAGGGTAAACAAAGAGCATAATAAAAATAATTAGCAAAAAATAAAACAATGGATAGTAAATAATAAGTAATGAATCAAACATAGAGTAGATGACAATACTGGCATCGGGGCAAAAACAGTACAAAAGACAACAACAGCTTACCCAAAGTCCTTCTTGGAAAAGCCAGGTCTTCAAGGCTTTTCTAAAAGCAGATAGAGATTGTGCCAGGAGGACTTCACTGGGAACTCAGTCCAGAGCGAAGGGGCAGCCACTGAAAAAGCCTAAATCCAGGTAGAAACTTTCCAGGCTTCTCTAGGAGTGGCTTCCTGAAGCTCACTTGCCTGGGAAGCTCTTGTGGGATGGGCGTTTACTGATCTGAGGGAAATATACTCCCCCAGGACCCAAGCTATGGAGGGCTTAGTAAACCATAACCAATACCTTGAACCCAGTTCGGGACACAATGGGCAGCCAATGCAAACAAGCCAGGATTGGGGAGATGTGTGCCTGTCTGCCCACACCAACCACCAACCTGGCCACTGCATTCTACACCCACCCTGAACCAAGCCCAAGGGAAGCCAAACATAGAGTGTGTTGCAGTAGTCGATCCTAGAGATCACCAATGCATGTACAACTGTCCTCATGGAGTCCTGATCAAGGAACAGGCAAATCTGGGCGATCAGCCATAGTTAGAAAAAGGCCACCTTAGAAATGGCCACTACCTTAGTCTCCAAGAAGAGGGCCGGATCCAGTACAACACCCAGATTTCTCACTCTCTCTAACCTTGATCTTATCGGGGTTCAGCCTGAGCCTATTAGTCCTGGTCCATTTCATGACAGTGGCCAGGCAATGCTCCAAGGACTAAACAGCCTCCATTGCAGCAGTGAAAAAGGAGAGGTAGAGCTGTATGTCATCAGCGTACTGATGGCAGCTAACTCCAAATCTCTGAATGACCTCTCCCAGCGGCTTCACAAAGATTTTAAACAGCATGATGTAGATTGCCAAACCCTGAGGCACCCCACAATTGAGGGTCCAAGGGGCCAACAGCTCCTTCCTCAGCTTCACTTGCTGGACACAACCACCGAGGAAAGATCAGAGCCAACCACCCAGCACCTATCCAGGAGGATACCGTGTTCTATGATATCAAAAGCCACTGAGATTGTGGAAGACTAACAAGGTAAACCATCCCATCAGACTCCCTCAAATGGTCATCTTGCAGCATGACCAGGACTGTCTCAGTCCAATGGCACAGCTGAAACCCAGACTGGAATGGGTCCAGGACAATCTCTTCTCCAGGAACATCTGGAGCTGTTTGGCAGTGACCCGTTCAACCACCTTGCCCAAAAAAAGGAAAAATGGCTATCAAACGATAGTTGGACAAATCGTCTGGTGCCAGGCTGGGTCTTTTAAGAATAGGCCTCATTACTGTCTCCTTCAAACAGGCAGGGAGTATCCCCTCCCTGAAGGATGCATTAATAATTAAGGAAGCCCATTGCAGCATGCTCCCTCCCTGAGGTCTTGATTAACCAGGAAGGGTGAAACGGAGAAGCCACTGGTTTGCAATGTGACAGAGCCCTGGAGGCCTCATCTGATGTTACAGGCTCACACTGAACAAACCAAGGAGACCAAAGGGGTGCCACACTGTGGATGGCCAGTCCAGAACTATCGTGACTGGAGTCGAGATCCGATCGGATGCCCTCAATTTTGGATTTAATAGGCTACAAATCACCAAGAGCAGGCCCCAGCTGACCAAGATTGGTAAAGTCATGAACCACCCGGAACAATTCCGCCTGGAGGTTCATGGCCACACAAATTCTCTGGATGTAATAAGCTGTTACCTCAAATGATCAAGATGTAACATTCCATTTACAAACACAGTTCTCGTTTCATATTCTGTGGTCAAATTCCTGCATTCTGCATTTTATAGTGTCTTAGTCTCTGTTCATTCACTACAATAGCTCTTTGTCCATCACCCTCTTAATCCAGACTTGCTTCAGCACCATGGAGAAAAAATTCTGTCATGCATACTAAGAAAGACCATGTTTCACCAGATCCATCATGGTGACTGTCAGATGCCTCTGTCTTCTCTTAATGTTTTCTCTTAGCAGCTGGTACTTAGAGGTCTACTACCTCTGCAACCTGCGTAGCAAATTGCCATCATTACTCTTTCATCAGTTTGTCTAATCCTCTTTTTTAAAGCCATCATCACAACACAGGAAAAAAAGTGGGGACATCCTTTTATTTGTCTTGGGCCCACGATAATCCTCTATACGTACCAGATCTACAGCCTGGAATTAGCAAAAAGGATGAAAAGAAACTGGAAAGCAACCCCACCTGATACCTATGAGCCTTTGCCTGTTTGCTTCTTCAAAGGTTACTGTGGATTCTTGTTTGCTTTTTTTCTCTTATTACTCTATGGCTTCATCCTGTTATGCTTTCACTTCCTTTGCAATCCTTCCTTCTCCAGTGATTTCACTTCTTTGTGAGGCACCAGTACCTCCTGGCACTCTCATATTACCTATTCTTTTCCTGCTCTACCGCAGACCAAACATGGATGAATTCTTTATTTTTTACCTCGAACCACATTTAAGAGCTTGCAGAATGACTCCCACCTTCTTCTCTGTTCCAGCCTTTTGTTCACTGCTTCTCCCCAAGTGAAAAATTACCACAATTTTCATTCCTGGGCGTCGTTCCAAGTGGATTCCAAGAATGAAGCTTTGCCTGTAATTCAATATGTCATGCCTCCACCTTTCTCTGGAGTTCCTGATTTCTTTTTCAAAGCTTTCTCCACCTTTAAGCTTACAACGCACCGTTCCCTAGCAGATAAGTTTAAAACATTTCATGAAAATGCTTCTGCAGGATACATGTGTGTGTGTGTGTGTGTGTGTGTGTGTGTGTAAGACAAGTTTTTCAGAACGTATTTTTGGCCGGGGGGGGGGGAACGCCATCAGCTTACAATTAAGTCAATAAGTTCCCCAGGTTTTTTTTTGGTTTTTTTTTTTTTTTTGGATAAAATTAGTTGTTCGGAGGGCTTGGGGAGGGCAAGTCCTGATTGGGCGAGTGATAGCGGTGCCTCCACTTCCCATATGATTCCAATGAGAAGGTTTAGGGGTACCTCCTTTGGAGCTTCATAACTCAGCCCCCTTACCCCAAAATGTTTCCAAATTGCAGGGGATTCCTTAAAATTGCTTTCTTAAGGTACCCCTGCTACTTTGGTGCCCCGAAAGTAAGTAATGTTTGAGTGCTTGTTTGGAAAAATATGCACTCAAAATTATTTTAAAAATATGCAATCAAAATTTACTTACCTTGGGGTTCCAAAATAGCAGGGGTACCTTCCTGAAGTGATTTTAGGGAACCCTCTGAAATCCGGAAAGATTTAGGGGTAAGGGGACTTAGTTGTGAAACTCTAAAAGGGCTGGGGGTTGTATTGCCAACTGTGCAGGGACTGTGGAGGCAATCAGGGAGTTTACTCTATGGTATTAACTCCCTAATTGCCTCCACACTCCCAGCACATGTTGCCAATTACTACCCCCAGACCCTTTAGAGCTCTACCGGTATACCGTATATACTGGAGTATAACAAAAATATTGCCCTCGTCTTATACTTGAGTCAACAAGTTTTCCCAGGTTTTTTTTGGGGGGGGGGTAAAATTAGGCCCTTGGGCTTATACTTGGGTCGACTTATACTTGAGTATATACGGTATGTGGTTCTTTGCTCTTCTGCTCTGAATTTTAGATGCACATATATTTAATACATTCAGAAAACCAAGCTGACAAGATGACAGAAAATAATGATTTGTACACATGGAAGAAGGACCACAGATGTTTTTACAGCTCCAACAACACAGTATCCATGTTCAACAATCTATCACATCAAGGGCCAAACAAACAAAGGGAGGAGAAGTCAAGATTACATACTGAAAACATTACAGCAAAGTTTATATTTTCAGGATAGCATCAGGTGATGAATGACATGCATGAATGGCCATCACACATCAAACCCCTCAGAACATCTGTACTGTCTAACATTATTTCAAAGAATTCCCTTCACTGAGAGATGTTCAGATATACAGCTCCAACTTATCAAATGAAGAATGATAAAAGAGAGCATATTCCTGCATGAATTGGAGGAAAAGTTTCCTAGCATCTGAAACAATAGATCTATAAGACACCCAATGCTTGCCACAGTTCCTTATTCAACTGAAGCAACTTGTGTTAAGTTTCATTTTCTAGAGGGGAGGCAAATAAAAATTAACCGGCTACTTAATTTTATTTTGAAGGGGAGAGGAATCCTGTTCAGACTCAAATGTGTCTGTTCAGCATCAAAATACTGTGCTTTTACCAAGGCTCTTCAAATTTCCTTGGCCCTTGTAACACAGCTTCACTTAAACAATATCCTGCTGCCAGCTGTGACTATTCCCAAAACCCCAAAGGAAAAGAATAGGGGAAACAATAAGATACTGGAATGGAGGAATTATTCCTGACCTCTTCAGAAGCCAACCAAAAAAATAAAAATAAAAATCAACTCATACATTCCACAGAATATTAATCAACTGAAATAGCCAATTAAATTACCAACATTGCTGACAATAGCAGATGTGCTTATTGAGAGACTTCCAGATCTTTCTAAGGAAAAATGGGTCAAGTAACATTAAACTTAAGCCATAGCTTCCTACCATCTTAATTTCTACCCAGAAGAGCAGAATCTCACTGGGATCAAAGCATACTGGAGGTTTAACTCCTTCTTTCCCATGCACTGCAGTCCTGAGAGGGACATAGATGGTGACACCATGGAGCAGAATGAGCAGAGCCTTGGAAGAGAGTCCAGTAAGCCAGATAGAAAGGGACAGATGGCCTAGCGCTAGGCCATGGTCCATCCATTCTCCTGTCTTACAGCTGATTGTCCAAGGGTAGTGGCAGACTCCCTATAATACACATCTGCAATCAAGAACAAACTTAAAGTGACTTTGCATACCTTTTATTGATACAGTATGACCCCCCCCCCCTTATCCACTGGGTCATTATCCACTGATTCACTTATCCACGGATTGAGGGGGGAAATATTTTTAAAATAATTCAGTAGCCGTAAAGCAGGCAACTGTGACAAACAGTAGCCGCAAAGTCAGCAGCAAAGAGGCTGGCCGACCAGCGGCAAGAAGGACTCAGCATCAGTAAGTTTTCTTTTGGTTGTACGGTACTTACATCTCCACATAGTGATTCTAACCTGTGAAGGTCTGGTCACTTTTAAAGTTCTGTAATGTGAGCTCCTTATTCAGCTCTGTCTAAAATGTTTAAGAAATCTAATTGAAATGAAGAACCATGCTTCCTTTTATCTATCTATCTATCTACCTATCTATTTAAAAAAAAAGGCACCCCGTACCAAGTTGTCTTTGGGTGGCAATAGTCTTCCATTAAAGACTATGATGTTCTGCAGAGTCTTATTCAAGCCCATGCTATCTCCTCTTTATGTTGTCCCCAATATGATAATGTCTTTACATTAGGAGTGGTTGATAAAAAAAATGGCACTGTACATGAAAATGGCATAGTAGGGGGGAAAACATCCAAGATGACCCCTTCAAATCAAAAACAAGTTTGCAAATTGGCCTATAAATTCCTAATTAACTTGTATTACAGCTGGATTATACTGCATTGCCTCTCTAATGACTAGCAAGTCAACATTTCAGGACAAAAAATGCTGAATGCAAGAATCTAGGATCTTATTGGGCTCTTTAGGGATCCCAGTGGAAAAAACACTCCTGTAGTTCACTCCACACACAAATTAAGAACTGCCATTAAAACACCTTAAGGTATTTTAATATTTAGGAGTTACATTGTTTTTTTTTCCTTTTATTCGCCAACCCTCTCAAAAATAGCCATTTAATTCACCAAATGATAATTTGGCCCTTGAAGTCAAGCATCAGCACAAAGCGCAAAACAAAAGCTTAATTCCAAAACAGAAACCCCATAACATTTTTCTAAAAATGCCTTCAGCAGAGAAATCCCTATGCATCAAAGAAGAGCTATTATGAGAGTGGTTCCACTCTCTTTCAAATAGCATCACATTACAATATTTTGTGACAGGCTACAACTGCCCTACTGATTTTAGTAGTACAACCAACAGGTTAAATGGTAAGTTGTATAAATTGTTTCTACAGCAAGGGCAGACAATTGCAGATTGTCTCGGACAGCAACCCTTGTTGAGCGTCACTACTATAGTCAATGGAGAAGAAAGAAGAAAGATGTAGATGTAATCCAATTGTTTATAACATGTTTAGTACTATGCAAGTACAAATACTGAAGGGCAAGATATAAATTTAAGCAATGCATCAAACAAATAAAACACTTTTAAGGCATTTTGTTATGTAAACCAACAAGAACACAATTATTGCTTAGGATTTTATGAATGGGGGGGATTTGCAGAGAATATGTCTCTGCTAGCACTTAACCTCAAATCACTAGGTCTCACTGAAGAGTGACAACTATTAAGATGTGTGATTACCAGAAACTAATTGCTCTATTCCACAGGGGAAGAAAGCGGAAGATACAACTTTTCCTTTTGCAAATAAAACCATAAAAATAGTTGGCAAATGTTATTTCTTAGCCTGCCTTGTCAAAGTGCCCCTACATCACTTTTTTCTGGTGGGGAAAAACAAGGGGAGGCATTTGCAACAAAGCTGTGCCTTAATCCATGTCTTGGAGGTAACGACTGTTTACTAATTTACCAGTTTGAAAGGCTTTTCACAAATTTGCTCCACCAGAGTCTCGTATGTTGCCAAAGGAAGCCATCCATCTCCAGATGGTTGGAGATCAGAATAACCTTCCATGTGCTAACTACCAGCATGGTAGTAAATGAAATGCACTTACTGTCGCATAGTGCACTATTCTAGCAACTTAGGGAACACTAGGGGCACATGCAATCTGATTGCTTTTGCTACCTGTTTCTAAGCAGACAGAACTAGAGGTTGCAAACAAATCAGTAACATTAAACAGGCCAAGGGACAACATCATAAGCAAACTTCTATTGATATTTGTGCAGTTATTCTTTTAACACAAGAAGGCATACAATGGCCAATATTTCAGGGCAACCCTAATGTTATCTAAGATGGAACAGAATATGGTAGAGTGATCTACACTAAAAGCAAATATCAAAAAAAAAAAAACCCTAATAGTTTAAGACAGAAAGCAAGGTTCCATTTTGCCTTTAAAGCTCTTTAAAATCAGGAAACTTGAAGCATAAGGCTGATGCCTTAAGGGTAATGCCCCATGGTCAGGAATGATGTTGTGTAACACCACAAATTACGCCTGGCTATAACTTTCCCTCCATCTGTCTTTCAGGCCAAAATGTAAATAGGGAGGACAAGGTGTCTGATATCAGCCACAGTGCCCCACCATCTTCTGGTTCCATACCAAAATTATTCTTCCTCACCAAGAAGGAAGGTATACCAAAATTGACAGAAACATGTGATGTGGGTTCGAACACTGGAGAAAAAAGTGTTAAATTTAACTTGCTATTGCTCTGGCAGTGTATATCAGAATGAGTTAAAATGTGGCATGTTTGTTGTCTACATCAAGCAAATGTCAGATGCCAAGTTTCATGCGGTAAGGTCAACATGTATCATTCTTAGAAGCAATATTAATTCCTAGTGGCATAACTGTTTTAATGACTCACTTCAACTGAAGGAGTGCTCCTGAACCCATTCAATAAACCGTAACATATCATGGGCCAGGTTTAGTAATACACTGAAATAAAATTAAAAGAAACTGTTTATGAGATTACCAGTAAAGCAGTTGGGTGAGTAACTTTTCAAAAATAATTATAATCACCTATGGAAGTAAGCAGCTTTTCATCAGAAAGCAAGCAATTATATTTATTACCTCATAAGAGTTTGTCAGTAATAAGTTACTAGTAATTTAGCTACTTGTAACAAACTGGAGAACAATGTAAAGTAATATTCATTCCTTCATTCCTTCAGTTTATATACTGCCCATTACTCATGAAGTTACTTTAAATAGATAGGAGCATTCTCCAGTACGCTTTGTCAAGCGGAAATTTCATAAACTGGAAAACATGGGGGCACAATGCATCCCAGGAAAGGAAGTCCTTTGAAAATAACCGTAAACCGCGGGGTTTTTTTTGGGGGGGGGGATCATAAACAGACACATTACTTTCAATGGATTTCCTTTTGTGAAGCAAAAATGTCATTAACTGAGGTGTTCTTAAACCAATGTACGTCTGTATTGGAATAACTTCATATTTGCTTTGTTGTAACAAGTTGCAACCTATAATTACTATTGCAAGTTACTTTCTACGGGACGTTTAAATGGCTTCTTCAAGTTCTATGTCCTTTTCTTATCAATCAAAAGGGGAGGGATTATTTAAGTGATGAGAATCTTACAAAATGCTCCAAGTAACACAATGAGTAACGCAATAAAGTTACTTTTTAAAAACACTATAAGTAAAATAACTTTAAAAATGCTAGAATAAGTAAAGAAAACAATTTTTACACACACACACACAATTGATTTATATACCGACTCCCTAGTGGTTTATGAATGAAACACTCAGAGACCCATACTGATACATCAATATGGCAGTTCAATGATCTAGATCTAAAATTAGAACAAGGAAAAAAGGGGGAATAAAAATTAATACCTAGCTCCTGAAAGTCAGGGTGGAAGAAGGCTGGCATAAGTCAGTTAGGAGCTTATTCCATAAATAGGGAAGCACCTTGGAAAAAGGCTCAATTCCTTGTTACTGACTTTTTGGCCTTCCTCAATATGTCCACTTTTAGTAACCCAGTTAGAGAGAAGTGAGTGAAACAAGTAGCTGTCTTCCAAGAGAGATGATCCAACAAGGAGTGATGTCCTAACCATTACCGGCTTTAAAGATCAGAGCCACACCTTCAGCATGGAAACGGGCAGGGAGCTAATGAAGGCACACCAAGACTGGGGGTGAATGATGGAATTTACTAGCTCCAGAAACAGAGTCCCCTCTCAGTTTCATCTCTGCTGAATGGAGACCTCTTCCCTGTGCCTGAACAACTCCCCGACCCCCCCCCCGACCCTGCCGTGCGGTTTCCATCAAAACTGGAAGAGGTCACAATGGGAGAGCAGAGGGTGCCAGGGGCATGACTGCTGAAAAATATGGAACACCATTTTAATATCAAACACTGTACATAGCATGGTCTCTGCCTCTCTCTATGTCCCTAGTTTTCAGACTACGGATAAGTGAATAGGTGGGTACTGATTCCCATGGACAAGGGGTTTCTAATGTAGCCTCTTTTTGAGATTTGTTTGCTTGTTTGTGGTGGCAAAATGTCCAATACTACCCCAAAGCACCAGGTTAGTTTAGAGGACTCAAAATATAGTCCTGGACCTACGAAGCAGAGACAAGTAACTGACGGGTTACCCTGCAGCACCTCTAACCAGCCAGAAATGGCAACTTTGCCATGTTTAATGGTAGGACTAGTTCTGCAGAATTCCAGTGTTTCTTCTTTTTAAAGCTCTTAAGATGCACAGCTTTGGTTATATCAGCTTTCTGCAGTGTCAAGCTGCACTACTGAGTTGTTTTGCTTGAAACCATAGAGGGATTAGTAGCAGAGAAAAGGAGAAAGGCTGCCAGATATGGAGAGAAGAAGGAGCCAGTCTGCCTTCCAATACAAGCCAAACATGCTACAGGGAAGGGAAAATCTGACACAGAAATGGCAGGGCGCCCACTGCTACACCCAATTCAAGCAGCACTTACGAAACCCACTCAGTTTAACTTCCAGACGATATTTCCCTTCTTCTCCGATTTAAAAGACCACAGCTTATAGTGGGCTGATGTGAGCCGTACAAGGCCAGATGGCACAGCTTTGAGCAGAGTGGCTAATATTCCTCGATGCCAAGTAGCCCTTCTAACAGCTCCCAGCACTAATCTAACAGTATGGATTAGGGCAGTTCTACACCTACCTCCCAGTCTAAAAAAGTGGCATGGTTGTGAACTGAGGTTTAGAGAAACTGGGAAATAATTCAAATAGGGAATGCAAATAATGCATAATGACAAATAATCATACCAGAGTGTCAGTGCTTAGTGTCCCTGCAAGCTATGCAACTTGCTGGAACAAATTTTGTTCTTAAAACATTTATTGCTGAGCTTGCTCATCCTGAAAAGGGATGTGGAGAAGATTTCACCCCAATGGAAAATTGGGTAGAAGAAATTAATAGGAACGGCAGCTTCTGACAAAGGGTCACTTTACTGAAAACTGTGTGCCGTCTAAACATTATGCAAAACTAACCCTGGGATTTAATGCATGAGCTACAGAGATGTGGGTTTCCATATTGACTTCCTCCACATGTCAAAGTGAAAGAAATGGATCACAAAGCTGGCAGTGGGAGCCAACTCTTCTCATTGAGGGAACTGCCTGCTCCAGCTCCCACCATGAATGACTACAAGATGTCTTCCAAGGGAAATGGGAGGTGGCAAGAGATATGGCAACCCTTCATTGTCCCGAGGAAGCACATAGAGGTCCATAGAAACTCTCCCTTCATGAGCTTCTCCAGGAAATCCACCACCCCCTTTCTCTAGGAAAAGTGGACTAAACAATATATTGCAAGCCCTTTTCTCCTCTGTAAATATTACAAGAAAATGAGAGATAGACAACATAGGGATGTCAAGGGGAATGTGACTGGCAGAAGAGGCTGGCTTCTTTGACTATCAGTTTCAGAAAACTAGTGGTCAAGCATCTGTGAAAGATGATTGCATTACAGGTCATTCATTCTCATTCCCTTTACTGAATACTGTTGTGTGGTGTCCTAACACCGCTGTTCACTGCACGTGGTCCTTCAGATATTTAAAGAACCCAAGCAAGCAATATTTGTGTTTAGGGATACAGAAGATGGCTACAGCCAGCCAGTATAAATATCCTCAGTGGTTTAAATCAACCTGTCTCACTTCTCACTAAGTATTTGTACACGACCCCTAAACTCCGCAGCAAATGGCTGCCAGCTCCGGAGCTTACAATTGTTTCTCCACCAGCTCCAGAGTTTGCAGGAAATTAAGTGCGACCACACCCACCTAAGCGCGTCCCAGCGCACTTTTCTTGTACCTGCTCTAGGAGGGTGAAAATCCCCAGGTCCGGATTTAATCTGGTGAGTAAGGAATCAGGACGACGACGGGGTGGCTTCGGAGGTGAGCCTGCATTTTTTCCTCTCTTTTTTCCTCCCTCCCCTCACACAGACAGGAGCAAGGAAGTGCGGAGGGGTGGGGACGCAGGAAGAGCAACGAACCCCCAAGATCTCTGGTCCGAGTTTAAGTGGCCAGCGGATCTTAGGGGGCATGTGAAAAGGCTGTATGAGAAAAGCTGTGCTCACTCTGTTATGGAAGACGGTTTCAAATAACGGTGCTCAAAACAAGAACACAACTTTTGGTGTGTTCATAAAGTTGCATTTAAAGATGTTGCTCATCCTGATCTAACCTTCTGGGGAAAGATTTTCATCAAAACGGAGTATTTCATTACTCAAGCCATAGTATCTGCAAATAGGTACCAGCGAAACAGAAAAATGAAGGTACTGAACTTCTACAGCAGTGCCAGTTCCTGTTAGAACAAATTTCACCCAAAATTGCCTCCAAACCCAGAAGATACTGGCACAAATGTTTCCTCTAATTTTCAGCCTTGATGGGTGGAGCTCCACTCCACGCATGCACAACTTTGTCCCCTCGTGTGGTGTTCCATCAAGACTGGAACCGATTGCTATGGGTGCTCAGAGGAGGAGATACGCTCTGCAGAGTTGGCCAGAGTTGTGTGCACTCAAACAGCTATGCACCTTAGAGGGAACCGTGACAAGCACCACAAAATTGTTATTTGAATTGTGTAGCCTCTGTAGCAGACAATATCTTTAGGGAGGTTTTAGGCTAATTTATGGTTCATGTTGTTGTTGGTGTCATCATCGTCATCATCATCATCATCATCATCATCATCATCATCATCATCATCATCATCATCATCATCATCATCATCATCATCATCAAAGCCACACTATGTTGAGCCCAAAATCTATTTCCAAGGTGTGAGTGTCCTATTTTGTTACAAATGATGCAGAGCAATATATTTCCAGTAACCTCATATCTTATTTATTTATTTATTTATTTATTTATTTATTTATTTATTTATTTACCACCAGATTTTCCCAGACAGGAACTCAGAGTGGTCAACAAGAAAAGCTTATGACAATATAGAAACAGAAACAAATCATCATCATCATCATCATCATCATCATCATCATCAATCATCGGATGAACAATATAAAATGAAAGAAACCCAGCAAACAGTTAGCTGAACCCGATTGTTTAACTGGTTAATCTTGTTTAATTGGTTCAGCTGTACATTGTTCAGCCAATTCAGATTCCTGGCTGACAAAGCAACACAAAACATTAGGTATGTGTGGCTGTAGAAACTTAACACTGTTGTGATCTTTTGAATTTAAATACCCCATGTCTCGTGTGAGTATGGGGAACTTCAGGTTAAACTTTTAGCATAAAAGCTATCTACCATTTCTATCTTAAAGTCACAATAGAATATGTTCGATTAATTACTTTGGTCTGCAAGGTAAATCACTTCTTATGGCTTCCTTGATATGGGAGAAGCCAGTGATACCTGAGCTCACAATTTATATTCCACAAATAGTTTAAGAGCTGTCTCTCACTTCTTGACATTGGAACTAATACTGCTAACAGGCTGCTTTTCACTAGCTCTAATTTAAGAAAAAAAAGTAATATTGCAAGTATATAAGGGGAAGGGGAATAAACTTAAGAACAACTCTTCATTGATTCAAAGAGTGATGATAGACTGAGAACTAGAATCAGAGGTGGGGACACAATCTCAGCAGGTCTTTCTTCTCCAGAAGTATTAGGCAATCTCACAAAGAACACATGTGATCCTTTTAAGATTTGCATACTTTTTTTGGGGGGAGGAGGTTATTTTTTTCTGGAGAAAACAAAGAGCCAAGAATAATAAGGATGGCGGAGAGCTTTTCATGAAAGCTCAGTTGAGCTGTACTTCCAACTTATTTCTCATTTTTAAACTTAACATTGGCATAATGCATACTGATTCCTACCGATTTATACAAAGACGACGGCCTGAAAATCAATTATAATCCACAGAACCCCAAAACGGTCGTTTTTTGTTCACTGACAAAGGAAATTCTGCTAGAAGAACTACAGCTGCTGCAGCCTTTTATATTTTAGCTGCAAATTTACAAAGTGAGGATTCCAGGAGAAGCAACTCATTAGGACAGACCACAGGGATGATTCTTACTTTTTCCTGTGCTGGGGGATAATTAGCTTGAAAAGCCCAGAGTGAACTGTCACCAATTACCCCCGCCCAGCTGCTACCTGATCCCTATCCTGCACCTCCTCCCCTTTTTCTTCCTTTTTCTTTCTCGCTCATCCCATAGTTGATGCCACGCTGTGCTGACCCAGAGTTTGCTTTCACGTCAAAGGAGCCATAATAAATTGCTACCAATTTCTAATTCCAGTCATTCCCCACAGAGGTCAGAAGGTGCGTAGTATAGACTTGTAACCTCAGATGAGTTCTGCCGAGCATAATCAGGAAGCCTTTGGAGGCCATTGAGAGGCTCAGCAGGAGCATTAAAGTACAATGGTAACAAGACACCTCCCCAGCAACCCAACGGTCCAGCATAATAATTCAGGTTTTTTTTCAGGAGGTATGTTAAAGAGTGCTTTAAAAAGCAAAGCAACTACAGCACAATAGCCCAATCCTCCCCTTAAAAGGGTTTCTTTAAAAAAATTGGTCAGCTGAGCAAACCAACAAAGTTCTCAAATTTACAAATGGAGAGCCCCCCCTTTTTTAAAAAAAAAAAAAGTCCTTGTAGCTGCAGAATATGTCTAGGGTTCTTTGTTCAGTTGGTTCTTTGGTATATCTAGAGCTACAGTCTCACAAAACTGCAGTTATAAGAAGCTGCTATGCCTGTGTGCAAACTTTATTTCTATTGGTGATAGTAAATGGCTACGAGGGTATTCGCGCTCCCCCCCATCTAATACTTTTCTGTGCATGGCATGCTGTGCTTTAGTCAATGTAGGTTTGCTGTTGCGAAGGATAGGTGAAAGAATTGAACTACGGCATGTATTGCAGGGGAACTCATCGTGGTACCTCACAACCTAGCTGCTTTTAATCATTTGCCTTCTTCACACTACCGTGGCCTGACAAGTAGAGTGTAAACAAGCTTTCCACAATACGGCACTCGACATAAATCCTGGATTACAAATCCCATCATTCCTGTCATAAGAACAGCCTTGCTGGAACAGGCCACAGCCCATCCAGTCCAGCATTCTCTCTCACAAAGTGGCTCACCATTTGCTTCAGGGTATTCCCAAGCAGACAGCTGCCTAGATGCCCTAAGCACATCCAATCTCACCTGATTTCAGAAGCTAAGCAGGGTCAGGGAATACCAGGTGCTGTAGGTGCCGGGAGTAGGACTTGGAAACCACTCCCATATTCCTGCCAAGAAAACTCCATGGACATGGGGTCACGAAGAGTCGGTCACAACTGTAATGACGCTACACACACACACACACACACACACACTCCCAAGCAGATGTCTTGAGACCTGCAGAACGTTAGATGGGAGAGCCTGGGCTACATGTTACATAGATATCAACAAAGCATGTGATTGAGATTCTGCATAGTGTTCTCCAAGCTGCTGTACACACAATATGAAGCCCAACTACTTTGACTTTTAATGTGTAGCATACATTTTTACCCATTTCTCTCTCCCCCCATACCTTATTTTAAAAACTACTGTACACGTATGTCAGGGATCTAATCCTAATTAGTGTCCTAGGTGGGAAGGGGTGACTTTACCCCTTGGCATCCCATTGGGGTTCTCATCCTCAATAAACCACCTATGCCTACAACCTGCATGGAGAAAAAATGTTTGCTTTTAAAAAATGGAATGGGGTGGGATGGGGTGGGGCAGGCAGACAAATCCAGATCAGGGACTACAGCGTGGGGGGGGGGGGCAATTCTACTACTCTTATAACTACCACGTAGAGTGGTACCTTGTATAAAGGAATTAATTCATTCAAAATGAAATTCTGTTAAGCAAATATTCCTTTATACAAATTTCCCATAGGAATACAATGAAAACAGAGTAATCCCTAATTGCAACCATTTGTATGTTGTATGGATTCGCCCCATAGACAATTCTGTTAAGCAAATTTCCCCTATCTCTGGAATTTTTTATGTTGTACAGATTTTATGTTATATAAGCAGTTTGTTATACGAAGGTCTACTGTATGTCTTTTTAAAGCTATGCTTAGTTTGACTCAAGCCACATGCTAGTCATAACAAGTGGTGCCACCTCCTGAGCCACATGGAACATAATGTTGCAGGAGATGTGTGTGGAGGAGAAAATATATACAACACAAGAGTTAGGGAGATTAACTTGCTATTAGAAACTGAGCTTTCATGTCTACTTCTGAAGTGTAATTTATACAATTCAACGGAATTATAAAATTCACTACTGAGTGGTAGTTGCTGTTTTAATGGAACCTAAACCAGCTGCTTTGCCACTAAACCAGCTGCTTTTCTTTTTAATTCTCTTCTCCACCCTGCTTAATCTATAGAAAAGCCACACCAATATCAAATGTCACTTAGTTCTTTCTCAAATAGCGGAGTGCAGACACAGCGTCTACACCAGCTGACTTAGCTGACCTAGGCCCAGAGTAAAAAGAGTAGGATAATAAGTCACCAATGGTAAGCAACTGAATATTGATCACTTTCATTAACTAAACAACTTTCTACATTTTGACTGTATTGTTTTAACTGTTTAGACTCTTTAACAACAGATACCACAGAACTTGGTTTTAGTGCAGATTTTCATTGGTGAAAAAGACACAGCTAAAAAGTAATTTGTAACTGCTTGGAAATTCACCAACAAACCATGCAAATGTTTTTTTTAATCACATATTGGTTAGGATATTTATACTCAACTGCTAAGTACTGAGAAGTTGTCAGCTGTGCAACCACATTTTAAAAACAGTTGATAATTTAGTGAATTCTCTTCTTAAAAAAAGAGAGGTCACTGTTATTGTGAGACAGTCATTCCATTCTGCTTTCTTAATTCCAAGCGAAACATACAGATTTTGTATTTTAGCAAAGGAAGGGGTTCTATATACAAAAGCATAAAAGTAGCAACAATGAACACTAAACAACAGGGTACCACAGAAATCCAATATATCCATAGCAAAAATATGGCAAATTGTAGACTGATTCTTAGATCAGATCTAAAAGCTATATAATCTTTACTTAATTCCAACTCAGTTTCAAATTGTTTTCCTTTCTCATTTTCCATTTTCTGTCCTCAATTAGATTTAATATTCCTTGTAAATACATTGGAAAAAAATATTTCAAAACATTTTATTTTTTAATCAGCCACTCTTCAAGGCTGGAACAATTAGCATTGTGTGTATACTAACCTGTTAGTAAATCCATAAAACTCACTTCAATATACACTAAGCAACATACACAGAATGATCAGACTGAACGCTGATCAATAAACTGGGAGTGGAAAACTCCCATGGGTTCAGGAATCATGATACACATTGAATTCTTGGCTTTTCATTTTCAACTGTGTGTTATTTTTAAAGTTACCTGAAGGGCTAAAAGAGATCTTGGAGGCTTGTAATTAGAGGTCAAATAGGGATATCAAACAATATTCATTTCTGGGCTCTAAATAAATAAATAATAGACAGAGCATCAGGGGAGTTGGGTTGATTTTGAGAGATTTAGGAACCTGCTTTGGGAGTCTGCACTTTGTTCACCTCTGATGTACAGAAGCAATTCTTTACAATTGTACACGGAAGATAATGCACAGATTTGCATCTCACAAATAATATACATAGTTTTACATCACTATCCTTCCTGTGTTTACTCAAATACATTCCACTATGTTCTATGGGTATTACTTCGAGTACAGCCGTAATATCACTGCCAGCTGATCATCATTTATATGTAAGTTCCAGAACATTTTGAATGGTGTACCATGTAGAGACAATTCCCAGCCCATAGATTTGACACTCAGAGGCTTTAAAAAAAAAGGAAGCAAGCAATAGCTACATGTACAGTTCCCATTTGCTGGTGGAAAGTTCTACCAAAAGAAAAGTTCTACCAAAGAGGTTCTGGATTCAGACCTTCAACTGAAAGCTACCTCAGGATTTTCTAAAAGGATGACATCTGTGCACTTGCATATACTTTTTGAGACTGGACTTCGTATCACATCTTTCTGCAAATGGCCACTCAACTAGACCATGGGAAAGCTGGGTTGGCTAGTTGGTTTTGTTTTTGAACCATCATTGTTGGCTGGGGGATTCTGGGGGCCACAGTTCCCCCATAAAAATAAAAGTAACATTCCCAAGCTTTGTACTTAAACAAACTCGGCATCCTCTTCTTTAGCCAAAGAATTTGAGAAGCTGTTTCAATTAAAGGTGAGATCACTGGTTCAGGTTGGCCACTTTTTTCCACGCATACCGACAATGACTGTCAGGATTTCAGGTCATAGGCACTTTTGTAACCTTTTGTAGGCAAACTGTGCATGTGCTCTACTGCTCAGCCATAGCTTTTTGTTTCAAGAACGCTGTACTAAAGTGCCATTGAGCCCCTCATCTCTCTCCAAACATACTTCTAGAACCGTGAAACACATTTTTTTTAAAAAATACCTTTTTTGCTTAGATGAGAGGGGGAAACCGAGCATTCCAAGGGTTTGAGTCTGTAACATGTGAAGTACAAATTCCTCCCATGAGAATTGTTTTTCCATGACAAATCTCAGAAATAGATCAGAAAGAGCCAAGCTAACACCACAGAGGCTTTGCATTAATTTCACCATTTTAAACTGGAGTTTCATTTCACTGACAAGGACACTTCCATAGTGACAGAATAGGCAAATATAGTGCACACACAAATATATAGAAGAACATGTAAACATCTACTTACAGAGAGAGGAAAGTAATGTTCGCTGAAGTGGGCCCCAGATTTGGTATGGCTTCCAATTCATTACTGTTCAGTTTTCTGTCAACAACATAAAGAAAGTCAACTGACATAGAAACACGTTGTGACTGGCATCTTATAACCTCTCCTTTGCCAGTTTATCTCATTATAAATAACTTAGTGTTTTGCAAAAAGAGGTTCTGTTATATAAATGCAACAAACAATAATGTAAGAAAAAGAAAACAACTCACAAGCAATATTCACTTGTGTGTTGTGCTGAATTCAAAAAAGAGACTCTTCCAACAAAATTAGAACACAGTAAGCCAGGAAATGTGGACAAGCTGCATACTGATGTATGTAGCTTGATCAATTCAATTCTCTGCACAAACCATAAGCTTCATCCTGTGGCTTGTAACTGCCTAGAGCCACCTCTTGGCCTGCTCGTCTCTCAACAAACCAAAGACAGAATCTATGGTTCACTAGATGTTTGCTTAGGTGATTATGTCCAATTTTTTTTGCAGCTGCAGCCAGGTTTGCACGGCACAAGAAGCAAATCATGGAACAAAGTGAGACACACTCCCTACATGTGAAAACAAGCAGACAAAACATACCAATGTCTCCTTTAATTGTTTCCTTTAATTGTAGACCAAGGTTTCAGAACCTCCTTGGCCAGATGGTTCATGCAAACCATCTCACTTATTACATCTGCCTAGAGTCAAGTACTGTACCATAATTCTACAAATGCTAAGGCTCATGCATTCATACCTTCCTTGTTAGTGCAACTTCTAAATAAATGAAGACTTGTAAATCAAGAGCAACACCTAAACTATGATTCTGGCATCTTCAGGAGCTATAAGCCAGTTTGACCAATTTTAATGACATGCTGAGCAGCCATGCTAGGATAGAAAAGCATACACTAGTTTGAGAAAATGAGGTGCAGTTCATTCATAGCAACTCTAAAGGATCCAGAACCCTTCTACATGATTTTATACAGACACAGATATTCAAAGATTTTACATCTGAAAAGTGTTATTAAAAATAACACAGCCTAAAGAATGACGTCGCAAAATAGAGACAGCAAAGGACTAAGAATTTGTAAGCCAGTTCAACCACTTACACTTCTCGTAGATGATGGAGGTGGCTCAAAGAATTTGGCTTGATCGAAGATAATCGATTGTGGCTTAGATCTCTGCAAAGTTACAAAATAGAAAACAAATAAACAAAATAATTATCAACAAGGTTATAATACTATGGAATGCCTTTTTTTGTGAGCATGATGTACCAAGTAGAAAACTGGATTACATATTTTAAATGAATTCATCTCATACAATTTGATTCTACACTCCATGTCCTAAACTGCACAGTATTTCAACCCCTCTCTAGAAATGGGCTTTTCGTTTCAGAAGTGGTCATCCCAGCTGGTGTTTGGAACCAGAGGAACCCAATCAACCGATCCCTTACCTTGTGCTGGGCTTGTGTGGGGCTAAACTCCAATGAGGAAGAAGATTCTGATGTCAGTCAGACAGGAAGGCGGGATGATGCATTTCCATGCACAGCTCCTGATTGGCCATCGCAAGGGAGAAGGAAAGATGATGTCGGAGGCTTCTTCCTTATTGGAGTTTAGCCCTGCACGAGCCCAGCATAAGATAAGGGATTGGTTGATTTTGTTCCTCCGGTTCCAATCTCCACGTGGGCTCCCGCGTTTCATTTTGGAAGCTGACCACTTCTGAGATGAAAAGCCCGCCTGTACTCCTCTCTGGACACATACTAAGCTTTCTAGCATTCATTCAATGCTGGGATGGGAAACATGTAGCCCTCCTGATGCACTGCAGACGTTTCTTCCCTGTGTAGCCAGTGTACATGACTACAAGTGATGCACTCCAACAATATCTCAAGGATCACACATTGTCCATCCCCAATGTACGCTATACAGCCTCAATCCAAATAGTCCAAACTACACCTGACCGTCTGAACCAGTGGGTTTTGACATAACACTGAGCTGACACTCAGCATTTTTCAAAGGCTGGGACTTATAATTGGATTCAACCCTATAAAAACAGGTCCCTGCAGATATAACTGAAAAGCTACTTTCCTATCATCTTAAGCTGGTTTGATAACACTTCATTTTCTACAACCGGCATGGGAACAATTTTCTGTTTACTATATAGAATTCAGTTAAATCCTTTTGCCTGCCTTGAAATTATGTGTGTGTCAAAGGCTGTTCTTACCATCCAGTAATATCTGGTAATTCCAACATAAAGCTGTTGCTCAATTTATAGTTTTTACCTGGCAAATGTGAATTGGTAGAGTCTAGGTATATTGACGGGTGGGTGGTACAGAAACCTTTCCTACACTTCTGTGTCCTCCACATGTGTAATTCTTACACATAAATTTGTTAACATAAACCATACTCAAGCAGAAATAAAAACAGCACAGGTCTGAGTAAACACTGAATAAACACATTCCAACCTCAACTGAAACAATACTCAATAAAATGAATGGAAGCAAAATCAGTCATGACAAAGCTATGCTGCTTTCCGTGGGTCGCCTGTAAATACGAATCTGCCTGGATCCAACCCCCAAGTTTTTTAAAGCTAATTTGTGCCTAATTAATAAAACAGACAAACTGAAGAAAACGAGAGTCCATGAAATTTCACAAGAAGGCGATCTGAATTAAACTGACTGTAAGACAGAGAAAGGACTTGATGCTGTCATGTACCCAACTCAATACAGTATTTGGCTTGGGCTCAAAGGGATTAAAAGAACTATGCAAACACATAGCCAAAAGGTTGTGAAGTCATGGCTGTTAAAGTCTAATACTGTACAGTACATTACTTTTCATTCTGCATAAGACAAGAATCAGGGATCAGAAACAACTTCAACATAGAGATTTCAAAATTCCACTTGAAAAAAATTATAAAACCTTCCTGCTTTTCCTTATTTCAACTAAAAGTTTTTTTTTTTTTAAAAAGTTAGAAGGCCAAGGAAGAGAACAGTTCGCAAAGATTTATTTGAAACATGCTTGCCTTAGGACCTACCAGACAGTAACAGACGTGAGTGGATTTGTTCTGCTGGAGTTATAACCTAGGAAGGGGAAAGAAATCTGGCAGAGCCTCTAAACTATAAAAATCCTGCAATTACAGCCACTGCTGTGCATGATCACCAAACTGGAGCCAGACACTTTCACTCAGAGCTCAGGCACACCATCCATCTGGAGTCTATCAAGGCGACCATCGGAAAAAACTTGCATTATGTTTCAGACTACATTTGTATTTTCTGACAAGGCCAATACGCATAGACCTGTCTATGCGGCGTGTGTTGTGTTGTCATTCCCCCCCCAGACGCAAACGTCCTTCAATAATTCCACATCGTTTTCCTTACATCAGATAATAATAAATAAATAAACCAATTTCCGGCCCAAAGTTTGTATCAAATATCTATTTCTCAGAAGCCTAAGCCAGACATTACTAGTATGTTAGTCGGTGTGACATTTAGATCTAGTTTCTAGCAGCAAAACGAGCTGCTTTGGAAAGAGGACGTTCATCAAGGCATGGGCTGAACTTCTAGATAGCTACAATTGTTTCAGAAATCAGCTTTGACTCCCCCCCCCCAATACTGTATAACACATTTTAAAATCTATCCTTTTAAAAGGAAGCAGCTGTTAATAGTCTCTCAGGCTAACAGAAAATAATATAAACAATTCTCTCCTTATAATAGAAAAAAAAAGTGCTGGCATCAGTGGAGTGGTGGATACAAATTTTCCACTCCCAATTGCCTCCTCCCTCTTTTCCCCCTACCCTTAAACCACAGTAGATGGAAAGAAAAATCTCTGCAGTGGTTCAAACTCACGGGTAGCACTTTTTAGGTTATGGAACATTAAACTGCTATGCATGGCTGGACAGACTCAGCCTTTTTTCGAGTACAGCTTACAACACCTTTAAAATGACATTTTTAAATGCCTGACTCCGGGCGTAAATACAAATGCACAGCTTCCAAGATGCCTCAAAATGCACACAGAGGACTCCTTGCGTGAAAATGCCCCCCAGCAAGTGAAATGTACAGAATGTCAGTTTTTGGTATCATTTGCTCTTGCCCTTGTATTGTTTTGAGGATAACACTAGCCTTTTTTTTTCTGTTTCTATATAACTTTTGGTTTGCAACGCATAACCTTTTACGTGCAATGCACTCCGCAAAGATTACCGGGCAAATGCTAAACCTACCAAGTGATCCTGCAAGAGGGATTATGGATGGGAAAGAGGTGCCCAACAAGAATAATCTGGATTGTTCTCCATTCCAGTTACACAAAGCTACTTCCTCCAAGCTTATTTTTCTCCATTCTCTTAACCTCCCTTTACCCCTTCTGGCCATACAGTAGTTATGCTTGGGTAAAGAAGGTGAAGAAATGAGGGCCAAAAGCTATCTGAGAGTCCCTGAATGGAACCTGAAATGTAGGGTTCTGGGGAGGGCAAATCCCCCATAATGCCCCAGAATCAGGAGTATTGCCACAGACTTTCTTTCTCCATGTTTTCAACTGTTTTGTTTTGTATTGTATTAAGAAAGAAAACCATTAGGACAGGCATGTCCAAACTTCAGCCCTCCAGATGTTTTGGACCACAACTCCCACAGTCCCTTGTCATTGTTAATCTAAGCTTAGAATTCTGAGAGTTGAGGTCCAAAACATCAGGAGGGCCAACGTTTGGACATGACTGCATTAGGAGAAAAAAACAGTTAGGAAAATCCAGAACACACTACGTACCTTTGTTCCTTCTTCTTTGGCCTATTTGCAATTGCTCTTTTAGCCACAATATGAGAACAAAGGTTTTAATTGTACTCAGTTCTTTTTTTTTTTTTTTGAAAAACACAACTTTCTAGTTTACCATAAAACCAGAATTTATGTTCATATGCCTTTTTTTGTCTGTCATCTTAAAAAAAACTTAGAAATGAGTGGAGTCTCCAAATGCAATATTTTATGCTCTTCCATTCAAAAGATGAAGTGTTTCCTGTGTCACAGAGGCCACCATTCCAGAATCAAACTCCACTTAGAACACATGGCAGGTGGAAGTTCTATTCTTTACCCATACCTGCATATGGGTAGGGACCAGCAATCAGAAACCAGACAATCAAGACATGCAGCAGAACTGAAGCAATCCAGTCTTCACAGACCTCTGCCTTTAATAATTTTTGAATCGAAGCACTAGTACTTCCAGGATCAGCCACCATATGACTAGGTCACTATTCACCCACCAAATCAATTATACTGACTTTTAATGTCTAATGCTCAATTAGGTTATCTGTCTACTTTAGTGTCTCTTTTTTTTTACAATATTTATATGATGGTTTTGTTTTTACTCGTGGTTTTCTCTTTGATGATGAACTATGTTGTGAACCATCTAAAGTAGATTTGGCTAGATAGGTAGTATACAAATCAAATAAATAGCAAATAAATTCATCACAGATATAACCAAGTGCTGCAAATGAAAAATTTGCCATGATAGGTTATGTTAAAGAGTTAGAGGGCAAAATAAAGGATGGAGACACAAAACCAAAAATGTATCTTAACGAAGTTAGAGCTTCCATGGGTCTGTATCTCACTTCACCAGCCACATTGAATGTCATGGATAGAGATGGGCACGACTCAGCGAAATTTTCGTTTCCGTTTTCGTGTTTTCGTTTTCGTTAGGTAACGAACCGAAAACAAAACGAAAACGAAAATGAATTTTTTTTGCCGTGTTTTTCGTTTTCATTGCGGCAAACACCTTGACCTGAAAAAAATGCTAATGAAACAGAAATTTTTCGTTTTCGTTAGGTAACGAAACGAAAACGAAAAATTTGCGGGAAAAACCCAACGAAAACGAACCGAAACGGACCCCGAAACGACCAAATGAAAAACGAAAAACAATTTTTTTGAGTCGGGCCCATCTCTAGTCATGGAGAGTTTCAGGGATACAGTAATACCTTGGTTTAAGAGTAACTTGGTTTAAGAGCGTTTTGCAAGACAAGCAAACCTTTCTCCTAAATTTTCCTTGACCAACAAGCAATGTCTTGATATGCAAGCACTGGGGCAGGTAACATGATCACAAGTGAGCCAATGGTGGCTCTCTCCCCCTCCTTCCCCCTGCTGGATTGTGGGTGATTGTCTGAAAAGTTCTGTCTCAGGCAGCCTTCAAAGCAGAGGGAGGAGAGAGAAAGAGAAGTCTTCCTTGACAGAGCCAGGAATGTTTTCAAAGGAGAATGCAGGTTATGGTTTAATTTTTCTTTATATTTATATTTCTATTTGTATTGATACTTATGTTCAACATTCTTTCTTATTTTTTCAAACCATTTCTATTCATGGGGCAGCTGGTTATGTATGTATTGGGCTACAAATTGCACTTTATTGTTGTCACATTAAAAACACAGAGTAAAATCCAGTTGTTAGTCCCAAGCAGAGCAGATTCCGCAGCCAGGTACCTAAGCTATGTTTTGGACGTGGACTTTTATCCAATTTCTTTTGTGAGTTTTGGAATTTTGTGTGTACAATATGTGGTCTACGGAACCCCAGAACGAATCATCTGAGTTTCGATTATTTCTTATGGGGAAATTTGCTTTGATATAGGAGTGTTTTGGTTTGCAAACATGCTTCCAGAACAAATTATGCTCGTAAAGCAAGATATTACTGTTGTTAGGTTCATCAACTGATCCAGAGGCAGGAACTGGGATTGTAGCTAGTGGGGGGGGGGGAGGATTACAGTCAGTAAGTACTGCCAAAGACATTAAATTACTAGCCTCGGCAATTCGATTTCTGATAACAGATATCCTGCTACTAGGAAAGTGAATTAACACATGTGTGGTGTTAAGAAACTGTTATCTCAATTAAAACCTATGTTGATAAGACTGAATCTCCCCCAATCAGCTGATGATACAACTCTGCATATGTATATAATTATAAATATACAGGAGCAGACTAGCAGCCCCGTTAGAAAGCATACATTTTGTGAACAGAGATGTGATGAATTCAATGGACCTTAATTCTAAAGTAGTTCATCTATGATTTTTCTATCTCATATATATGGGCACAATCAATACCATCCTTCCTGGAAACGCCTAACACTCAGGACACAGTTTAAAGTTTAGGCATCTGGCTGTGGAGTCATTGGTTAGGAGTTTGCTTCCTCCTCACTGTGCCTCTTGGAAGGGGTTCAACTCAATGACCAGCTCTGCAGTTCTAAGATGATGTTCATTCTAAATGGAAATCCAGCGACGGATCCTTAATCAATCACCATTGAGGCCACTAGAGCTGCTAATTCAGCACAGAAAAGGAAAGCTGAAAAACAAAGAGGCAGGCTGTAGCTGTTTTAAGACCCAGGTCCAAAGTGACTCATAAATCAGCAGGCGATGTTCAGATTTTAGTCTGGAAAATGCTGAGGAACAGCTGTGAAAACTATCTCGATCCCCCACCCCCCACCCAGCAATTTTAGTAAGAACTAGAGGGTTTAGAAAATGTAAATACTGAGATGTAATACAAACATTAGCAGAAACCATCCTTTAGCTTTCCCCCCCCCTCTGTCTCAGTGACAGCTTTACCATTCCTAGACAAACCCTGGCAAAATAATCTAGAATTCCAAAGGGAATTGAAAAATAGCAAAGATGTCTGGCAGCTGCTCAGATGTACTATTCCTCTCTCATCCTGGCTGCTAAAATTTAAGTCTCACAAAAGCAAAGTTCTTGAAATGTACATTATTTTACCTCTGTTCTTATACCTCTTATCCTACAGGAGAAACTGCATTGTATTTATTTGTTAATAAACTATGAGAAAATCTACTAGTTCTGAACAATCTCGGCTTCATTAAAGTAGTTGAATACATTTTTACTCAGAGCCTGCAATAAAGCCCTGTTAAAATTAGCCACCTCTCACCACCTAAAGCTATTTATTATGTCAATCGCAATTATAAGGGTTAACCACAACTTTTACAACAAGGAATGATAACAGGATTTCAGTCTTCAGCAGCCAGATCAGAAAATTATTCAGCATTTCTGGTTACAACTGTTGTTCCAATCAAGCACACAATCTCCATTATTTCATCAAAAGCTTTGAACTAAAATAAAAATAAATAAAACACCCCAAACCATTAAGTTTTCTCCTCAAACACCGTTTGAAACTTTGGGTTGGCTTGGTTGGTCTGAACAGGCTGAGCCCAAAGGATAAACATGAGTAGGCAACCTTTTGGCCAAGTGATAATTATTCAGTATCTCTAAGAAAACACCCTGGAATCTAAACTCATTTACCAGGAATCAAATTGCACTGCTTACAACAACAACATATAAAGATCTTAGTAGATTTAATGTGTGATCTTACTATTTTTTTTTATCTAGCTAAAATCCTAAACAATAAACCCCACTGATTTCAATGAGTCTTATACTCATAAAGGGTCCTAATTTTAGGGGGTTGGGGGTTTCAAGCTTCAGAGAAATCAACAGGACCTCTTTCTTAAACAATTCATTTAGGACTGCATAACAGCGGTTTAGAGTTTCGAAACAAACCTGGAAAACTAGGTGACTTTTGTTACTTAACATATGGGTTTCAAACATAGCTATATTTTTATATTTATGCCTGCTAAAGGCATAAATCAATGATGAACTATCTGGGCAAGTGTGATCTAACAACAAACTACTTTGTTCAGGCATTGTCTTGTGGTCATCTAAGGTTCTTAGCATAAGAGCAACAGAAGGCAAGAGAAAAAAACACCACATGTCTGCCTGCATTTTTTTAAAAGAGGATGAAAAGCAAGTAATGAACAGGAACTTCTAAAGGCATTTTGCTCAAACAAAAGAAACATGTCACAGAATCTAGGGGACCACATGGTATGGTGACACCTACAAAGATCCAACCCTGTGAGTTTAAGAGCAAGTGACACAGCTGCCCAATGAGTGAACACAGCAGGACTCCTTACAAAAGGCCAAGTGCTTATTTATACAAGTGGAGTCCATTTTTCACACTTTTTTTTAAAGGAATGTGAATGTACATATGGACAATTTAAGTCTCCAGGGGAAATCCAATTAGAAAGCTTCCACTGTGCTAGCAACAACAGAAGATCTGTTTGTTTTAGTGGTCACTAAATTAACTGCCACTAAGATATTTTGTTATTATTGCTGTTGACTTCATGTCCAGCTTAAAAGACAATCTTTGAAAAAGGTATGCAGTTTAATTCCCAAGTTGTATTCATGTGAAATTCCTGTTTTATCCCATGTTGCTGTTATTTTGCTGTGTGGCTAATTCCCCCCACCCACCCACGAGTTGTCTGGATAAACTGCCTAGCACACTTACAGCACAATTCAATGGAAGTCTACTTGCAGCCAAAGCCCACTGGGATCAACAGAGTTTACTCCCAGATAAGTAGGTATACAGCTGCTCCCTTACAGTACAATCCTGCACATAACTACTCATTCACCAGGGTTATAACAGTACAGATGTGCAGCCTGACTCTAATTCTTTTTAAGTGCTGCTTACAACATATCCAAGCATTTTTAATTGTAAATTTAAAAAGCACTTTTTTCTGTTAAAAACAATTAAGGGATTTATATAAAACACTTGCTTTTGGAAATGTATCAGCTTTTTCCTTCCCAGATTTTTATCTGCCTCTGTCTACTTTCTTGAAAAAAGTATATTGAAACTGACATCTTCTAATTAAAATGGTTTTTAGATTTTAATTAGACTTCTCTGTTTCCAGGAGTAGAAACCACCTTGAGAACCCTATTTTTAGTGGAGGGGCAAGATACAAAATAAATTAATGAATGCAATAATGATGCATTTATTCAGTCCTCTGTGGTTGCAAATGCATAAAAAAAAATTCCATGATCAAGCCCTACACAACTAAGTTGGACTTATATCTGAGTAGACATATATAGGAGTCTGCCATAAATCACCCACAGACTAAAAACCATGTGTTACAAATACACCAGCCACTTTTCCTCAGTAAGGAAACATGACCTCCAGGGGAGGCAATTGAAGAGAATTAGCCACAACTAATTGGAAGACTTCCTGTTTACTTTAAGTTCTTATCTGCACTTGCTTCTGAAGTGCAACAGAAAATTAATAAACTAATCCAGAAGTGATTGAAGTGGCAAGAGATTAAGAACAAGCATACTGTTCCAAAGTGTCAGTATTTCAGCTACTTTCTAACAACAACAAAACCCTGCTCTTTATTATTGTTATTTTTTTCCTGTAGAATTACAAGAGATAGATGATACTGAACTGTGAAATCTTTTAACATCCATCTCTCATGCTTTTATAGATAGCCCTAATCTTTTCTACTGGGCATTTTATTGTAGGAATGAAATCTCAAAGAATTGGTGCCTGTTACATTATAGCAGCTATTTTTTGAGTCAATAAATAATCCTATGCACACAAATGCAAGTTCTCAGCTTTTCTGAAACTGCTCTCAGCAGGTAGGAATGTTACTTGGGAACCATGCTGGCTCTAATTAAAGAACGGCCAGCCAGCCCTCTTCTCACCACCACCACCCCCAAAAAGTATTTAAATGCCCACTTTGAATGAAAAAAGAGAGAGAGATTAATGGCAAGACAACAACTCTCATTCTAAAACAGGAGTAAGAAAACCTGTGTCCATCCACCCTTTTGCTGGTGGACCTCACATCCTATCTGCTGCATTGCATGGTGCATGGCCATCACAAGTCCCTCATCCTTGTTCTGAGTCACCATACTCTACTTCATCCATCCAACAGGAACATGGAGCGGCCATATTTACTTAGTATTTTGGCTTTTAGCACACTACAGGTATCTCTATTACCATTGATTGCATTCTGCAAAGGTGTATTGTTTCCAAGCCAAATTTCTGCTTGACTTCTCAGATGACAAGCAATTCCTAGCTAAGAGTTACTTTGCATATCTGTCAGAGCATCCACACCAAACCACACAGGCCTAGGGACTCCTGCGTGGCAAACATGTGCTACATCTGAAGACCACACTTGTGTCCATTCTAGATACTCAAGATCACAATGCTCAGAAACAGTAGGTTCACTGTACAGGACTACATTACATATGTAATATGAATACAATATGATATAAAATCCTCTGTGAAAATATTCTCTTTTTGGACTGTGAAATATAGTAAATATGTATCAAATACAGTATTCCCCAAAAATCTTTTTCCATTGGGGAAGATGGAAGAGAAAAATAAAAGCATCTTTCCAATAATAGCTCTACCCCAAAGCCTGAGACTTAACCACTCTACACTATGCATTCAGTGCCAAATTAAGAGACCTGTGTTCAAATCCCCACATGGCCATGTAACATATTGGGGAACTCTGACTGGTGTCTTCCCCTTCTGGCCTACCTCACAAGGTTGTGGTGAAAATAAAGTGGAGAAGAAGGGAGAAAGAACCATCTATGCAAAACTAACGGGGGAGAAGGTGAGACATAAATGGAGAAAAATATATATACCTTCTCTGAACTAACAAAATGTTGCAATATGATTCAAAATGCCATTGTTCAAAACTGGGAGGACAGTTTGTTGAACCTCTAGAATTGCTATCCACAGAAAAACTACAGTATATAAAAAATTGCAATGGAGAGGGGGAACCAGCCAGGGAGAGGGCCCTGGGAATTCTTCCTGCCCAGTCTCTGGGTTTCTCTCTTCTCCTCCTTCACTGAATCAGTAGGAAATCAAGCAGGCAAATAAGCAACAGAGAAGCTTAAAGAAGTGGCCTCCCATCTTTTCCTCAGGTGTGGTGGTGGGGAAAAGAACCCAACAGGTCAACTACAAGAAGCAGAAATAAGAAAGTCTCCAGACACCTTAAATCCCAACATGTTGGCTTTGCGCCTTCCATGGAGTGCAGCCCTGATGCACAGAGTATCACCTGGGAGGCTGAGGTAGGAGAAAAGGCAAGTGTGGGTGGCTGCCCACTGCCTTCCTTGTCCACTAAGCTGGCGGGTACTGAGTGAGCAAGCAAGAGCAGCCGCTGCCTGCTCTCTCCTTCTAGAACCACAAAACAACCCCAGCTGGGGAGCCACCATCTCCCTGAAGCCAATGGCTGTACTTTTTTTTTAGAACAAGACCACCATCAGTGCTACTGCCCCACAATCCCCTTCTCCATCACCGCCCAGAAAACAATCCAGCCTCCACTCCAAGTGCTCCTGTGGACAGGGGCAGCATTGCTCCCCTCCCTCCACCCCCAATTCCTCCTTGAAGAAAAGTGGACAGAGATGGTGGGTTCATCTCTTCTCTGCTTCCTTTGCTTCTGGACCTCCATGATGGCTAAAAGGTCTAGATTGTAACCTCCTTCTGCAATTCAAAGGATCAGTGGAGAGCACCACACAGTTCAGCAGGCAGGGGGAGGATCACCATTTGCTCCACTCCTCTCTCTCTCTCTCTCTCTCTGGGTGGTGTTGCAGAGACTGTTAGGATTACTGTCCCCCCAGAATTTCCTGCGCTGCCCCCTTGCTGGCGGGTAGTGCAGACTGGGTCCACCTCCACTCCACATTGGCCTTCTTTGGCCCAGAATACCAGGGAGCAGTGGCCACACAACAAGTTCTTTGCTTCTACTTCTTTCCCAGTGCTCGGAGATCGAATTCAAGAGATCGACTTGGCAAGATGATGGAATCACCTTGGGCCAGTGGCAGCCTCTTCCTGAGTGGCTTGTGGCCCAGAGCAAGGTGTAGGGAGGAGAGCTATACAGACCACTCTGAGCTCCCTGGTTGGAAAGGCAGCAGCCAAGCCTGTAATATGTCAACCCAACGACCCCGGGATGTTATCCCTGGGACGTAGAACCATCTGCATGGCTTCTAGTTCCCAGCCATAGCCTGCAAACACAGCATGGCTTAGAAAAGTTACTCGTGGCCTTCATCCCCAACAAAAAGGAACGCCCCTTGGCTCCGACACACAGGCAGGCACCCCCAAGACGTCCCCCGTCCCCCCTAAAACCACAGACATGCACGCCCCGAAGCCAAAGAAGGCCCCAGAAGCCCCGAGCCGCCTCCCCACCCCCACCCCCACTCCCAGCGCCGGAGACCCGCCAGGGCACCCCGAACGGGCTGCCAAAGCAAAGGCTACTTACAGCTTGACTATCCCGCCCGGGAGAGGCTCCGGCGCTCTGTTCAGCTGGAGACGGCTGCAGTCCAGGAGTTCCCCCAGGCAGCGGCACGACGTCGGACACCCTCCGGACAGTCCCAGCAAGCCTCCGGAGCTGCAGGGAAGGAGCAGCAGCAGCAGCAGCAAAGGCAGAAGGAGAAGGAGAAGCCGCCGCCGCCGCCGCCGCCAAACGGGGTGCGCGGCGGAGCCCATGACCGGAGTTCTTCCACACCGGGCTGGAGGACGCAGCGGAGCCTCCCGTTCCTTCCCGGGCTCTCAGGGCCGCCGGGGGCTCGCCTTCATGCCACCCCGCCTCGCGCAAAAGGCGCCGCCGCTGCACCAACAACTCCAGACGTTTCGCCAAACTTTCCGCCACCGCCGCCTCGTCCTCCTCCTCCTCCTCGTCCTCCTCCTCCTTCCAGCGCCTGCCTGGACGAGCCGAGCCCGCCCCCTCCCATGTGATAACAACAACACGGAGGGGAGGGTTTCCCTTGGAAGGGGACCCGGAGGAGAAGGGGGGAGCCTGGCTCGCAGGCTCGGGCCTGGAAGGAAAAAGGGGAGGCAGGCAGACGTGAAATCTCAGCCGGGAAGTCTCCCACACACAACAAGCCAAGGCTTGCGAGACATTTGAGAGAGAGAGGGAGAGAGAGAGAGAGGCTCTCAGTTAGTTGGCAGAGAAGCACATGGATTCTGTTCGGATGAACAGCGAAACGTTTCTATCTCTCAAAAAAGAAGTCCAGTAGCCATGGCTCAACTTCCAGATGAACTCACCTGGATGACTGAGAATCTTCACAGACATATTGATATCCGGAGTGCGTGCAAGAGAGAAAGGAAGAATGGCGGAGAGGTGGTGGCAGTAGACCATAGTTGCTCAGCCAATATTCCATACTAGTCAGAATTGACCTGGGACTTGAAAGGACTGACATTTGAGTTCCACCACCACCACCACACACACACACAAGCACACACTGAGCCATGAAACTCACCTTAGAGCTTCGGCTAAGCACACTTACTTGCTCAGACTGATCTGTTTCTCTGGATTGTAAGTGGCTTCTGAGAAAGAGAGCCAGGGCAAGTGCCACAAATGGTTTCCTCACTGAGGAAAGGCAGGACATCATCATCATCATCACCACCATGATTATCATCATCATCGATTTTGGTGCAGCAGCCAGGGCTAAGTTATAGTTGCCTGTCAAAAGTTATGCAGTACTAAGATGATGATGATGATGATGATGATGATGATGATGATGATGATCCTGCCTTTCGTCAGTGAGAAAACCACTTGTGGTGCTTTCTCTTCCCATCTGGTTGTCTTTTTCAGAAGCCACCCAGAGAAGCAGATGAGTCCAGTTTTCTCCCTTTATGCAATCAATAGGTCCAGCTGATCTGCTCCCCCAGGGAATAGCTGCAGTTTTCCTCCTCCCCTGCACAGAAGGTCCCCTACTTTGGTGTAGCAGCCTGGGCTAAGTGATAACTACCCATGGAAAGGAAGAGGGGCAATGGTGAGGTGGACTTTCTGCTTTGATGCAATCAATAGGTCCAGCTGATCTGCTCCCCTAAGGGAAAGGCTGCAGTCTTCCTCTTCCACCATTGGCTCACTTGTGATCGCGTGACCTGCACCAGTGCTTGTCTATCAAGACATTGCTGTTGATCACAGCAAAAGTTAGAAGAAATGTTTGCTTGCCTTGCAAAACTCCCTTAAACCAAATTACTCTTAAACCAAGGCATTACTGTACAGTATATGTAAATTGAAATGCATCTGGCTTACCTAGCTAGCTTCCCTTGTCAAATTTGCTCCACAATAATTTGGGGAATATATTTATCTTAGAGTTGGGATTTATTGAACCAACATAAGCAGTAACAAGTTCCCTCTGGCCCTTCCTTAGTCCATCAGTAGGCCTTTCAATTCCTTTTTGTGGCCACAGGATTTCCCAGTTATTCCTGCTGGAGGTGGCCCAGTCTACACTTAGGTGGTGGTAGAAGTCAAGAGGTTCAACATGACAGACTTGCACCACTTCTGCAATATTCACAAATTAGTACAATTAAATGTGACGTGTTAATAAAAGGTACCTAGCCCTAATGCCTCTTTCTACAGTTCCTTAAGTTCATAGGGAAAAGCTTTTATAAAACACATGAGTTTCCCTCTCTTGAGTGTTGGCAAGGGTAGTGACTCATAGCCAAGTGTTAACAGACATGTTATGCTTGCATTTCTAATTTCTTAAAAAAAAAAACAAGCAGAACTGATCAGGACAAAGTGGCCTTTGTTCCCCTTTATTTGCTTACTTATTGTTCTTAGCTTTAATACAGCCTTTTAATTATGTAAGATGAAAGACACCTCTTGTAGGATATAAAATGCCTCTTCACACTTGTTGCTTCTTAGCTTTAAATATTGTATCTATTTTTTTAAACTACTTTTGTATACTCACTGTCTCCAACTATATATATTGTTCTTCAATGTTGTAGGCCGCCTTGCTCCCTTCCAAGGAGAAAGGTGGCTTAAAAATATACTTAATAAAAAATATAAGTAAAAAATATATATACCCAACATGATGCATTGGATAGCATGACAAACTAGGACTCAAGCAATCTGGGTATGAATCCTTGTTGGGCCATGGTAAACTTACTGAGCTGGTGGGACTAGTAACTGATAAAACTACCTTAAATATCTCCCATACCTTGACAGCCCTGTTAGGATCACTGTAAAAGAAATGAAAAGTGTGCTGTTCATATACCACCCCATACCCCTTAAAGCACTCTCTGGGCAGTTTACAAGTAATTGTGCAGACTACACATTGCCCCCACCCACCCACTCACCAGCAAGCTGAGTACAGTGACCCCCTGCCATTTCGCGGTTCAGATATTGTGGTCCCACTACATTGCAGGACCGTAGTACCTGCACTGTTTGGGGGGCAGGGAGCAGCCGGGTCGCTCCGTGCCGCCCTCCCACACACCCCCAAGAAGCCTCGGGGCTGTGCAGGCAGGCGGCAGTGGGTGATCCGGTCGCTCTGCGCCGCCCTCCCATGCACCCCTGAGAAGCCTCGGGGCTGTGCGGGTGGACGGTTGCGGCGGGAGATAAGATCCCCTTGCCACCGTGGTGCACCGTGCAATCACCCCTGCCCCCGCCCCCACCCCACCTGCTTCCGCATATTGCAGATTTTCATGCATCGCGGGTGGGGTGGGTCCCAAACCCCGTGATCGGCCGGGGGTTACTATACTCATTTTACCAACTTTGGGAGGATGGAAGGCTGAGTGAAACTTGAGCTTGCAACATGGAATTTAACCCCAGGTTGTGAGCACAATTATAGCAGCAATACAGCAGTTTAACCACTGCACCACAATGGTGTGTGGTCAGATGTGATAGGATAAATAGCACATAACACACAAGTTTATTTAACACTTTGCAGCAGAAACGTAGGAAAGCAATATGTACATATTAAAATCTATGCAATATTTTAATATACACAGCTTGATTTTGGCGGTGCTTGTACTAACCAGTGGCTTGTGAGATTTGCAACAAAACATTGTTAATTAACATCAAGATCCCCTGCTATGATGCATTACTTTTTAAATATTTACATTACAACAAAAGTTGACATATTCTCATGGCAGTTTCTATGGCTTGCCTTATTAGCTAGCAAACTGTGGGGTAGAGACACGGGAATCTTCCTGAATCAATCTGTATAGAGGCTTTCTATGTTATTCCTTTGTCTAAAAGAAGGGTTAGTTTACTATTCCTATAATTGCCCCACCCTTACTATTTCCAAATTCTTTAAAAAATTCAAATCCTTTTGCCTCCATGAGACAGAAACATAGCAATTGATAATTCTTTAATTTTATAATAGCACTAAAAACCAATGACCATTTACCACAGTTCCTGTGATTACTCACTGCAATTTCACATGCCTTTGAGGAAAAACAATAAAACGTATTTAAATAATTTCCTAGTAATTGCAGATCCTTCTTCTAGCATGCCACAAGTCCACAGTTCCCTAAAATGCGTATAGAATTCTCCTTTGTAGTAATTATATTTGACTTTATGTGATCCCAGACCCAACCGTGAAAACCAAATTATGCATAATTTAAGTTGGGCTGATTATAACTAGCAAAACCATATGAACTCTCTCTGAACGCTTTGCCTGGGGCACCAAATGTTCAGCCATTTGTAGCATTCACCCAAATGCCGAGTGTTTGTCTCCATTACGAATAAACTTGAGTATCCTTCTGGCAATTCACATTTAGTAATGATTGTTAATGTCTTCAAGATATGCCCTGCATATGGCAAATGGTTAGCATTAAGTGAAGGCTTATAAAGGGGTACAGGAGTGGAGTAAACTAAACATTCATCATTGGAGATTATATAACCTCAACTTTTGTTTTAAATGAAGGATGTTCTAAAGACGAATCCCTTACAACCAAATACACCAAAATTTATATGCGACCTGGGAAGTCCTATATAAGAAGGAAGGAAGGATGGGGCTTATATGCCAATACCAAACTCCTTTCACGTTACCCAGGATTGACATAGGAGTGGACTTAGGGCAGGCATGTCCAAACTTTGGCCCTCCAGATGTTTTGGACCACAACTCCCAAGCCTGTATTTTCAATGGCAAAGGACTGTGGGAGCTGTGGTGCAAAACATCTGGAGGGCCGAAGTTTGGACAAGCCTGACTTAGGGTGTGCTCAGATAATTATTTAGATGGATTTTGGGTGGGGGGCACTGACCGCACAGTCTGGTTTGCTGTATTTATTGGTCTGGTTCACTCTGTTGTTCCCCTCATTGTGAACCAGCCCTACTCTGTACCGCGCCCAGCCTGGACCTTTTTCATCCAGCATCAGGGCACCTTGGAAGCAGCCCTTGCTGATGTGATCCAGTACAATGTTCCTGTCACCATTTGATCACATCAGTCTCCCTTCTCTCTTCCCCATTTCTGTTAGTTTCAGCTGAAGAGAAAGTTGATTATGCCAGACTAAGGCAAATGCCTACACAAGCTGTAGGTCTGATCCTGGAGAGTGGAATGGTACTCACGGCAAATCCCGCTTGGGGCTCCACCGCTGGCAGAAATGTTGTTGAGGCATTGAATATTTACGGGTTGAAGTCAGACCTCAGTAGAGCTTCTCAGCACAATGAAGAGGTATTGCCACTTCTCTAGAAGCACCAGCAGGTTTGAGGAATGGGAATGCATTCTTCCAATATAAATATATTTTTAGGCATAAGTCCCACTGAAATTGTTTGGCTAGTGATAGGGGTAATAATTTTATAGCAGAATTTAATTCAAATAAACAGTAAACATAATGCTCAATTACAGTATTAGCTGCCAGTGTTTCTGTTGTAACTACTGCAAAAATAGGTTACAGGTGATACCTTTATAGGCAACTGATAAAAATGAAATAAAATAAAATAAAATAAAATAAAAAGACTCCTGCCCTGGTTGCAACATAATCTAGCCATGGACTTTAAGAACATAATCTAATCAAGGACTTTAAAAGTAACCTCCTGATAAAGCACATTTTTAACATGTCTGAACTTCTGGGACCTATTTTGAAGAAGAGTGATTTACAGTCGAACACTTGCAGTGTTCTGTGTTTTTTATTTTTATTAGTGGCCTCTAAAGGTATCACCCATAACCTATTTTTACAGTTGTGTTTTGTGATGGCCATGACTCAACCCCCTTTTTGCTTTGATAGTAAATATGTGTGATATTCCAGAGGTAAATATCACACATATTTTGTGGGGATTCCATACCCCAACAGGCTCTGAACCCTGAAAAAACTTGGCAGCACTGAGGCAGCCTTAGGCCCTGCACAGGCATATCCGGAGAGCAAGCAGGAAACCCAGTGTGTGGTTAAGCTGACCTGGAGCTGGCATAGGTCAGGAGGCCGGAGAAACAGATGGCATGCTAGATATCAGATATCAGATGTGTACCCCAAACCTCTGTGTATGCGTAATTAATAATGCTACAATATTTACCTCTGGAAGCTTAACTTGTACCTTCATCCACAGAACCACCATGAAAATGTTGCAAGTGAAGACCTTTTGCAGAAGAGTCAGCTATGTTAGAAGTGGCCATGAAAACTGAAAACTAATTCTGGCTCAACAATAAATAATTTAAATGAAAGCCACATAATTGCACAGAGCCATTGTAAAGGGCCCATCCTTTACACAGTGAAGCTGTGGGCTTATAATGAGGAGTAATATATTGGTACACTGCAGTGTTCTTGGTATAAACCTCAAATTTCTAGAAAGACCAGATAAGGAACTAAAGCAGTTACTTCACATCCTTCCTTGTTCTGCGACTAGTTTTCTACCATGACAGCGTTGGTCATGACCACATGGTTTTGTCCCTGTTTAGTCCCTGTTTCCGTTTTCTCAGAGTCGTGATATCTTGTCTCATGACAACTGTTACTAAACAGTCTTGTTCCGTGACAAATTCTGAATTTGTCTTGCTTTCTTAACCCTTTTTTAAAATTTTGTAAATAAAACTTTTTTGATACAGTAAAACCCCCGCCGATCGTGGGGGTTAGGGACCCACCCCACTCACGATGCATGAAAATCTGCGATATGTGGAAGCGGGTGGGGGTGGGGGCAGGGGATTTTACCTCCTGCTGCAGCCGCCCACCCGCCCGCGCAGCCCTGAGGCCTCCCAGAAGGGGCGGGGGGCTAGGGAGAGCGATCAGATCACTCC
The DNA here is from genome assembly GCA_023846285.1 of Phrynocephalus versicolor. Classification (NCBI taxonomy): domain Eukaryota; kingdom Metazoa; phylum Chordata; class Lepidosauria; order Squamata; family Agamidae; genus Phrynocephalus; species Phrynocephalus versicolor. The sequence continues at coordinate 46,252,761 of JAHTLZ010003526.1, read as the reverse complement.
CCACCACCCCCATGCCCAGCTCGGAGGCCTCCCAGAAGGGGCGGGGACCGTGGAGAGCGATCGGATTGCTCCCGACAGCCCCCCGCCCTGCTCAGATGCCCCCCAGAAGGGGTGGGGCCCCGCAGAGAGTGATTGGATCACTCCCGGCGCCCCCCGCCTGGCTCAGAGGCCTCCCAGAAGGGGCGGGGGCAGTGGAGAGCGATCAGATCGCTCCCGGCGCCCCCCTGCCTGGCTCCGCAGCCTCCCAGAAGGGGCGGGGGCCGCAGAGAGCAATCGGATCTCTCCCAGCGCCCCCCACTGCCCATCTTGGAGGCCTCCCAGAGGGGCCCGGGGGCAGCGGAGAGCGATCGCCCCAAGGCATCTCCAGGCCAACCCCACTGCCCCCCCACGGTTCCGGTACTGCGGTCTTGCGATGTAGTGGGACCGCAATGCCGGAACCGCGAAATGGTGGGGGGGGTCACTGTATTTCAATTTACTGATCTTCAGGAATTTACACGTCAATGCTACAGAATTTTCAGTACTTTAATAAACATTTGTGCTGCATGGTTGTTGCATGATAGTTGTTACCACATGGTCCCTTGTCTCGGAACAGGAACCGGAAACAAACCATGACAAGAGAATACCCCAACCCACTGCCAGGTATAGTATTGTCACACTCTGATCCCGCTCCAGGGGTGTGGTCGAGAGAAATTTCAGCTATTGTGCAACGGACGTGAAGTAAGTTTTTTTGTACTGGTCTGAAGCGCAACACTTACAGAGACAAAATGGACGTGAAGTAATCGCCTAAGGAAGAAGGTGTGAGGCAGCTCTCTTAGGAGTGGCATTTACAGTCTCCTGCTTGCTCCTCAAGGATGCTGTAGCTGTCCTCAGGCAGATTCCTTGAGGAGGCCTAGGTCCTTTAAACTAGTATGCTGCCACAAGTGTGGTAGAGAATACTGTGTTCTGGTAACATGGGATATTAGCATTGATATTGCTGTGTGCTGTCAGGTGCCATCTGACTTACAGTGATCCTATGAATGAGTGAATTCCTTTCATTTTTTTTTTTTTGCATACTTAAAGCTATGCCTTCCTTTACAGAGTCAGTTCATTCCTAATATTTCAAAGGTATTCAGACCTGAACCTCTAAAAGATAAGCACAAACATTTTGGTCTTAAAGAGGAGAAATCTAAAAAGTTCATTCTCTCCCAATTGACTTAGAATCATAGAAACATAGAAACATAGAGTTGGAAGAGACCTCAAGGACCATCCTGTCCAACCCCCTTCCATGCAGGAACCCTAATGATAGTATTCCCAACAGATAGCCATCCGGCCTCTGCTTAAAAACCTCCAAAGAAGGAAACTCCACCACCGTCCATGGCAGCATATTCTACTGCCAAACAGCTTTAACAGTCAGGAAGTTCTTCCTAATGTTTAAATTGAATCTTTTTTCCTGTAGCTTTAAACCATTGGCCCGAGTCCTAGTCTCTGAAGCCATGGAAAACCAACCAGTTCCCTCTTCAATATGACATTCTTTCAAATATTTAAACATAGCTATCATATCCACTGTCAGCCTTCTTTTTGAAAGGCTAAACATTCCCAGCTCCCTAAGCCGTTCCTTGTAAGACATTTCTTCCAGACCTTCAACCTTCCTTAAAATTGAGGTGCACAGAACTGGACACAGTACTCCAGATGGGGTCTGAACAGAGCAGAATAAAGTGGTACTATCACTTCCCTTGATCTAGACACAATGCTTCTGTTGATACAACCAAGGATTGCATTGGCTTTCCTGGCCGCCGCGTCACACTGCTGACTCGTGATCAATTTGTGGTCTATCAAGACTCCCGGATCCCTTCACATGTACTATTTTCCAGCCAGGTATCTCCCATCCTATATCTGTGCAATTCTTCCTTTGTACCTAGAAGCAGCACCCCACATTTCCCTCTGTTGAAACCCATTCCATTAGCTTTGGCCCAGCACTCTAATCTGTCAAGGTCATTTTGGATTTTCATTTTATCCTCTGGGGAATTAGCAACCCCCCATGTGGTATCATCTGCAAATTTAATTAGCATACTCTCAATTCCTTCCTCAAAGTTATTTATAAAGATATTGAACAGCACCTGACCCAAAACAGAACCCTGGGGCACCCCACTGGTCACATCTCTCCTAGCTGAAGAGAAGTCATTTATGATCACCCTTTGGGTGCAATCAGTCAACCAATTACATATCCACCTAACAGTAGCACTATCTATCTCACTTTGTACTAACTCCTTTGCAAAAATACCATGGGGAACCTTACTGAAGGCCTTACTGAAGTCCAAATAAGCAATATCCACAGCAATCCCCTCATCCACCAGGCTTGTAATTCTATTACAGAAAGAGATCAAATTAGTCTGGCATGACTTGTTTTTAAGAAACCCTCATTTATTTTTTGTAATGACAGCATTGCTTGTTAATTAATTACAGACTGCATGTTTAATAATCTGCTGTAGGATCTTTCTAGGAATTGAAGTCAAGCTGACTGGGTGGTATTTATTTAGGTCCTCTTTTTCCCATTTTTGAAGATGGGGACAACATTAGCCCTCCTCCAATCTATGGGGACTTCACCTGTTCTCCAGGACTTCTCAAAGATTTTTGCCCATGGTTCTGAAGTTACTTCTGCCAGTTCTTTTAATGTTTTGAGGTGTTTCTGTACTACCTTTCCAGCTATTCTATGTTGCAATTCCCATCCCATCTACTTTTTGTCCCAGTGGATCTCTTTTTGGAGAATACTCTGGTAAAGAAAGTGTTGAGTAGTTCTGCCTTTTCTTGTCTCCTGTTAGTAACTGGTTATCACCACCATGCAGAGAGCCTATCATTTCCTTATTTTTCCTTTTGCTGTGGGCATAACTAAAGAAACCCTTTTTACTATCTTTAATTTCTCTGGCAAGTCTAAGTTCATTTTGCGCTTTAGCTTTTTTTACCATACCCCTGCATATATTACCTGTTTGCTTATATTCCTCTTTGGTGCATTCCCCATTTTTATGTTTCCTGTACTTGTTTTTCTTTATAGTTAGCTGAGTTGAAAGTTCTTTATTAAACCATTGTGGTTTTTTTCAACATCTCCCATTTTTTTCTTCTTGTTGGAACTGTTTTAGATTGTACCTTTAATATCTCACTTTTAAAGAACTCCCATCCGTCTTGGACTCTCTTCTCTTTCAGTGTTTTGCTCCATGAAAACACAGCCAATAATTCACTAATTTTAAAAAATGGCTTTCGTAAAGGCCAAGATTCTTGTCTGACTATGCTTCGCTTCACCTTCCAACTGTATAACAAATTCCAAGAGGGCATGGTCACTTTTACCTAAAAAACCCACCACTTTTACCCCATTTATAAGGTCCTCCTTATTGGTTAAGACCAGATCTAAAATGGTTGTTCCTCTTGTTGCCTCCTCTACCTTCTGGAATTTTCTGCAAGGGCAGTAAGGAATTTGCTAGACCTTGCATTCTTAGCTGAGTTCATCTGCCAACATATATCAGGATAGTTAAAATCTCCCATTAGTACTACATCTCTCCCTTTTGAATGTGTGGACATCTGCTCACAGAAGGCATCATCCCACTCCTCTGGTTGGCTTGGGGATCTATAATATACCCCTCTCAGTGGCATCCCTTCCAGTTTTTTCACCCCTGATTTTCACCCAAATACTCTTAACATGCTTTCCCTGCTGTATATCTTGTATTTCTTCAGCAGTGTAAATGTCCTTGATATATAAAGCTACACCTCTTCCTTTCTTACTAGGACTGGTCCTTCAAAACAGGTTATACCCTCCAATAATTACATTCCGATCATAAGTCTCATCCCATGAAGTTTCAGTGATACCAATTATGTCATATTTATTTTGCTGTATTAATAGTTCCAGCTCAAGTTCTTGTTATCCTGAATCTTGGCAAGTTCTGGTAAAAAAAAAAAAACTGAATTTTTTTTCATTCATTCTTAAGTGTGAAATATATGAATTATTTAAAAGCTGCTACTAGATGCCCTAAGCACATCCAATCTCACCTGATTTTGGAAGCTAAGCAGGGTCAGACATTGTTAGTATTTGGATGGGAGACTGCCAGGGAATACCAGGTGCTGTAGGCGCCTGGAGTAGGAACTGACAAACTGGTCCAGTATTCCTGCCAAGAAAACTCCATGGACATGGGGTCAAGAAGAGTCATTCACAACTGTAATGACACAACCCACACTAAGGAAGAACAACATTCTATACCAGTGTTGGCTAATCTATGGCACAGGTGTCAAAGGTGGCACCCAGAGCCCTTTCTGTGGGCATCCAACAACACCCCTTCACAGACACCTGTATTCAGGTTAAATTGCTGTTTTGGCACTTTGCAAAAAATTAGTGGGTTTTGAATTGCAGTTTGGGTACTCGGTCTCTAAAAGGTACACAATCACTGATCTAAACCCATATTGTTGTGAAAAAATAAGGTATAGTATGATATTTTCCTTATCTTTATGTACTGCGTTCAGCATGCTTTGTTATGCAATTGGTACTTCAAAGGTAAACATGAGGTTAATTTGATTGCTGAGGAATTTCATTCTCTAAGGAATTCTAAGGAAATTATGTTGAAGTATTTATTTCTTTAAGTATTTATTGTTTGACACTCAATGGCTCTGTCTCCCTGTTAAACTCTTCTATTACCCATATTACTTCACCAACCATCACTACACTTTCAAATTCTTTCATATTTCAATATTACTTCATTTTTAATAATTTGAAAAGGCTCACAAAAGCACCATTTCCTGTTAAAAGCCGATTAATCAGCATATTACAGAGTGCTAACATTGTTAAAGTGTCCCTTCATAATTATTCTCTCAGACGTTTCCAGTAACTTATGAGTCTGTTTACCCCTGCAGTTTGACACTTTGGAAACAGTTTTACTGTGCGAGGGCATTTATGCTCCTTTGGCCTCAGCATATTTTCATGAAAGGAGCAGTAAAGGATGTGTTATGACTAGATAAACGAGAAATTGGTTAACAAGATTCAAATTGCTTATTGCCTCAGGAAAGCTTTAAATAAACCTTCCTTAGATGTTGCTTCATTTTTTAGGGCTCCAAAATCAAGTTTAATGCAAACATTGGACTAGAGCAAAGAAAGAACAGCCTGAAAGTATTTCCTTTGAAGCTTAAAGAACATATGAAAGCACATATTAAGACAAATATTTTTCTTTGATTTGAACATTCTTTCATTTTTCCATGCAGAAAACACTCCTGTAAAATAACAGACAGTGCCAAATTTTAAATCCTGCAATGATAACCTGCCTCTCTTCTCAGTTTAAATCATAAATTATATAAATTAAATTATAAACATTTTATAATGCAATCCTGTGCATAGTTGCATGGAAGGCAGTCCCATTGTGTTCAGAGAGATTTACTCCCAGGTAATCATGAAAACAGCAGCACTTCTTTGTCCCCATTAACAGTCTTGTTAAGCTTACCAGAACATACTGTAAGTACTTTTAAAAGCAGGTTCTGGATGCTGCTTGGTAGAGGTCCTAACTTAAAAGGAAAAAGAAGGACTCACGTAATCGACTGAGGACCGGTTCCAGAATTGTATAGGTCCTCATAGAAGGCAACCTGACTCCACTACTTTAACTTGTAACACATTCTAACTGTAAACTCTCTCTGCGCACAATATTGCCAAATGGGAGATACAAGATCAGAACTATGGCCCTTGGGAATAAAGGCTTCATTTTCTGTGTTTTATACCTAGCTAATGCCATTACTTAGATGTCAAGTTTTGGGGAGTGAGTTGATGCTTCGGGGATATGACGCTTCTCCAGGTATACAGGTAGTAGTGGGAAACTCCCAGGAAGAGCTATTCTGGATTAGGGAAAATAGTTATTTCTTTGTATAAAATGGCTTTCAAGCCACACATCCTCAGCTGGTGCCAGAGCTGACTGGTTTAGCATGAAGATGTGTAGCTTGTTCATCTAACATCCATACACCAAAGGGTAGGCAGTGAAAGTAAGGGAACTGGGGCTCAATACCCCCCCCCCCAGGCTTTTCATACTACTAAACAAGGAGTGGAGCATCAGCACTACAACTCATAAGCCTTCCTGTTATGCAGTTTCTGGAAGCGGTAGCAGCACCACAAGACCTGGGTGACAAAACACCTTGTGGACTGGTGGTGAGTCTTTTACCAGTCCGGCAACTATGAAGACTATTCTCAGCCTCCTGGTTGCCATCTAATCTGGCTAGCTGGTTCCAGAATTACCTAGATTCTTCTTATGCCATTTCAAGGACGAGTTGGCTCACAGTTCTTTCTGGCCTGCTCCGGTCCTGGTCTTCAGATTTTGGCTCCAAATCTTAGATAATGAGCTGCTGCTGACCTGGCTCCCCTTCTTTCTGCTGCCTTCTTTAGCCATGCCGACCACTTGACAAATTGACAAGGATTTGTATTTAATTCATTTTTTCCAAAACATTAAGCATAATTATGTTACATTTCCAATTGTAATTTAATGAGCCATATTGGCAGTAAGCCATAACAATGGTAAGCTCTGTTTACTGCTTTGTAATAGTGCAGAGCTGAATCAAACATGTGTTTATGAGAAAAGTAAAGATTCTGATGTCCATCTTAGGATGGCTGGATCTATAACAAAGAATCTGTCATAGATCCTCCCACTCTGGACCCTACCGAGGCAGTGGAGACTCTAAATGGAGGCTTTGTGAATCCTTATTGCCATTGTTATTAACAGTGGGTCACTACTTTTGCTTTGAGAAACAGAGGAATTGAGTCAACAAAAAGAAAAGAAAAGTGGATATAGGTTTGCATAAAACGGGCATTTGTTAATTTCATGCCTAGGTGCAAATTCAGAAATAATTACAGTAATTTAAAAATGGCTATATCTCACCCCATCCAAGAAGGCTGTGATCAGTTGATCTGTCTGCTTGCCATTTGCTACCTGTTGTCAGACAAATTCAGGGTACCTGCCTTCCTTTTTGTATACAGTACTTCTTTATCTTTAAGTCTCCTTCACTAGCATGGGACCTTTAGTTGATATTTTGTCCCAAACTCCAGGGTCATGTTTTGTTTCAGAACCCACAGAGAACAATAGACGTATTCCATAGCTGAATTCTGTGGCTCCTAATATGATCACCCAGATTCCATTCACAGAGAGTTTCCCTCTCTTTCTCAGTCTCTCTCCCACATGGGCATGGCCTATGTCCCACTCCTGGAAATGCTCACCATGTGGCAAGTAGGATTTAGCAATCCTCCATTAAAACTGGTGTTTGTTGGTGGGTTTGGTGTGGCTGCAATTCAGCAAATGCAGTTTTTGAAAGATTGCCAATTGCATGAAGGAGAGCTGGACAAACTCTTCTATTCCACATAGCTTAATAATCACCTATATATATTTCCTCTTCACAACAATTTTAAAGCCTCCACTGGTACCAATTTTGCCTTTGCTAAAAAGCAGGAAAACCCAGAATCATTCTTTTTCTTAAAATAAAATATTACTCTTTGAATAGACACTACCATTCCCAGATGAAAAAGCTGATTATCCCCAAATGTCCTAGATGAAAGGAAAATGTTCTAGACTGATTGTTAGTATAGTAGCACACTCACTTGTTCTGCACTGTCAAAACCCTTGCAATTGCCTCTTTTTTACTTTTCTGGGAGTGCTCCCCTAAGATTGCGGGACTAAAAGAATGCAATTTTGTGTGCATACTTATCTCTGATTTTCACTGTAATAGGTTTCTCCACACAGCACAGCCCCTTCTGCTGTATGGAAGAATGCCACTGAGTGCGTTTGACTAAATTCAGACTCACTGTGGGGTAATTTGAACTCGTGTGATAACAAAGCACCAATTTCTATAGCAGAGTCTCAATCTGTAGAAATATCTTAAAGCTACCCAAATGTCTGGTGTTTCCAAATGTCTGCTAATGTGTTTGCTTTTCATATTTCTACTGTCACCTTCTTTCACAAGAGGGCCTTTTAAAGCAGCATTCCTCTCTACTTCTGGAACCTTTGGATTATCATTTTGTTCTTCTCAACATGGAATAAAATTAATGTCACATTGACCTCTGTAATGTTCAAATTTTATGAGGCCCCAATTGACTATGCATCAGCTAAACATGTAGCTACTTGAAGAAATATCCCTACTCTACATATGCAGTAAACATGCTACATTGCTACAAGATAATACAGGGTACGTTCACAGATGTCTGCCAGGAGATGAGATATCTTGAAATGTATTCTTGAAGGCTTTCACGGCCAGGGTCTCATAGCTGTTGTGAGTTTTTCGGGCTGTTTGGCCGTGTTCTGGAAGGTTTTTTTCCTGACATTTTGCCAGACTGTGGTCAGCATCATCAGAGGGCAAGGACCTCAGGGAACCAGGAGTTCTCTCTGTGCTCTGGGGTGTAATGTGCTCCTAGCTCCCTGAGCTCCTTGCCTTCTGAAGATGCTGCCCACAGAGTCTGGCAAAACGTCAGGAAGAAAAACTTCCAGAACATGGCCAAACAGCCTGAAAAATGCTCAAGAACAATGCCATGCTGTGCAGAAAATGTTTGGCATTTCTTTTGTATTTTATAGTTCACCAATCTCTCTGTTATTACAAACTCATCTTAACACAAAAGCCCATGAAGAGCATTTACATGTTTACAAGCATTCTGTCATTATATTTATCATGTTCACTAAATTAACAACCAAAGGAAACTGGAAAAACCCTGCAGCTCTCTTCTCTTGTGCCGTAAACCAGTCATTCTCAAACTTTTCCCCCTCTCCTTTTGGCCATGTCCATAAACACAATATGGAAGAAATACAGGCTGAATCAGGATTATTTATGTCACATAATGAACCTTATAAAGCAGTATGAAAAAAGTGGTCTTCAGTTTGTGGCCCGCTTCAAATGTGTCAGATCCTCCCATATGGGCCCATATGGCTGCTGTAAACCTGTGTAATCCTTACACAGTTTAGAGGAACATGGTAGCCTTCGCATGAAAATGGCAGTCTTCCTGCCTATATCTGGGCTGCCTTTTTGCATGAACCAGACTCGAATCATGTTTTTTGGCTGGCATGGGCTACATGGATATGAAGCTTCCCCTTCATGTTATATAGTGAAAGGTATAATGGAGGGGCTGCTGTCTGGATTACACAAGTGGATGGAGGGGGAATGTTGGAGGCCTCCAGGCAGGAGTAAAAGACTTAATATATGACTGCAACAAACCTCTCATTTATTTATGAAGAGAGGCAGAGAACCCCCCTGCAGTTTCACCCCACCTGCAGTCACCTAATCAGAGCTTGGACTACTCTTTCCAAGTGTTTTATGCTTTTATGCCATCCATTCCACAAGTGTACTTGTTTGAGTGCCCAGGCAGAGAGTGATAGAGTGACAGCACCTGTAGTGTGATGATGGCTAACATGCACATTGGAATGCAGTTATCCCTTGGATCCTGTCCTTCTAACAATCCTGCAATACTGTTTTCTGCTCAGAAGTTAGAAATAAAATTACGTTGGCATGGAAGGTTGTGTAGAATGATGCATCTTTTAAGGAAAGAATCGTAGAAAATGAACATGTTCAGGATAGTTTAATGTGAAAATGCAGGTAATTTTTAAGCAACTACTGTATTGTAGAATGATGTTGAAATAAGCATGTATGTGAACTACAAATCTCTTAATGCCGGCAGCTACTTATGCTACCTGCCACCTGTTGGACAGTGCACATGCTGTGGTACTAGAGCAACATTAACTGGTGGATTCACCATTTCGAGGCACAGAATGATTACATAAGCACTTTCCCCTTTGTAAAGGAATGACATCCACACTTTGTTCTGAGAAGATAAGAAAGTTTGTGTTTATTATTAGAGAAATACACTTCAGAGAAGAAAGACAATAAAAGACCTAGTTCCAGCTGACAAAGCTGGAGATGTCAAGAGCCATGCTTGGCCCTGTCATCTCTACAGGAAAAAAAAGCAAAATGGCTCCTCATGTGAGAAAGAAGGAAGGGACTTCAGCAACTCTCAGAATAACTACCAAAGGTAGATGGAAGGTTAGTCTAAGGAAGGGGCAGCCTGAAAAACTTAGTGATCTCTTCCCTCTCCCCTCTTCCCTATGCAAAGAAATACAGGGAAAAGATTTATCTTCTTTGGAAACTGGAGTGAATGGACTTATTATTTCCACGTATGGAAAACTACCACAGAGCGGATCCAGTAGTGGGATGCTGGGTTGTGTTGTATTAGTAATTGCTGGAGGAGATGCTACTGCACTATCCAGGGGTAAATATGAAAAAAGAGAGTTTCTATAGTGTCTTGTGACCCTAGACATCATATTGGATGCAAAAGATAAAATGTCCCAACATACGTGAGAGTCACGGGCTACTTTGGGGCAGAGAATGAACCATATGACACACTCGCTCTCCAGTGCTTTGTCATAGGTTATGTATCATATCTTTCCCCTTGCCTGTCTCTTGCACATTCAAACAAATACTGAAGTGCAAGAAAAGTATATCTCATAAGTAAAGCAGCATGTGAGTACAAATGAGGTGGAGTCGACAATGCAACATGTCTCATCAAATGTACGTCCTAGTCAGGAGCATTGAGTATCAGCATTAACTTTGACATGGGTCAGCCAGGCAAGTAGCCAATGAACATCACTGTTGTTGAGATGCCAACTAGGGAGGGTTTCCAAGTAAACTGCTGTGAAGACCAAGAATGGCTGTCTTCATATCACCACTCTTCAGAATCTGCTGACTGAGGAACTTCCTTGCTTATGGCAGGGCAATTTTCTTCTGGCAGCTGATTATATTAGGTCTTTATGACATGCAGCCTTAAATGTGTCTACACCAATGCACAGAGCATGGGAAACAAACAGGAGGAGCTGGAACTCCTAATACAGCAAAATAAATATATATTTGGCATCACTGAAACTTGTTGCGATGAGACATGATTGGAATGTTATTGGAGGGTATAACCTGTTTCAAGGGAACAGACCTAGTAAGAAAGGAGGAGGTGTAGCTTTATATGTTGACATTTATACTGCTGAAGAAATCCAGGATATACACCTGGGAAGGCAGACTGAGAGTATTTGAGTAATAATTAAGGGGGAGGATAATGGCAGGGATGTCACTATGGGGGTATATTATAGAACCACAAGCCAGCCAGAGGAGTGGGATGATGCCTTCTGTGAGCAGATGGCCACACAGTCATAAGGGAGAGATGTAGTACTAATGGGAGATTTTAACTATCCTGATATATGTTGGCAGTCCAGCTCATCTAAGAATGCAAGGTCTAACAAATTCCTTACTGCCCTTGCAGACAATTTCATGGTCCAGAAGGTGAAGGAGGAAACAAGAGGAACAGCCAGTTTAGACCTGATCTTAACCAATAGGGAGAACCTTGTAAACAGGGTTGAAGTGGTGGGATCTTTAGATAGAAGTGGCCATACTCTTTTGGAATTTACAGTGGGAAGGTGAAGCTAAGCCTAACCAGAAAAGAATCCCAGAATTTAAGAAACCCAATTTTTGTAAACTTAGAGAATTATTGGCTGTGTTTCAATGGACTGAAACACTGAAAGAGAAGGGAGTCGAAAGGGAGTTCCTTAAAAGTGAGATATTAAAGGCACAATCTAAAACTATTCCAACAAGAAGGGGGAAAATGGGAAATATCTAAAGAAACCACAATGGTTGACTAAAGAACTTTCAACTCAGCTAGCTATAAAGAAAAACAAGTAGAGGAAATGGAAAAATGGGGAACGCACCGAAGAGGAATATAAGCAAAGAGTAAATGCAGGGGGATGATTTAAAAAAAATCCAAAGCACAGAATGAAGTTAGATTTGCCAGAGAAATTAAATATAGTAAAAAGGGTAGGGACAAAGAGTAGATGAGGTAGAACAGCAATTGCAGCATAGAATAGGTAGAGAGGTAGTACAGGAACAACTGGAAACATTAAATGAATTCAAGTCTCCTGGGCCAGATGAATTACGACCAAGGATATAAAAGAATTGGCAAAAGTAATTCAAGAAACACTGGTAATAATATTTGAGAAGTCCTGTAGAACAGGGGAAGTTGCCATAGATTGGAAGAAGGTGAATGTTGTCCACATCTTCAAAAAGGGGAAAAAACCAAGTCCCAAATACTTATCACTCCATCAGCTTGACTTCAATTCCTGGAAAGATCCTAGAGCAGTGTTGGCAAACCTATGGCACGGGTGCCAAAGGTGGCACTCAGAGCCCTTTCTGCAGGCACCTGACATCGCCCCCTCACAGCCACCTGTATTCAAGTTATAGTAGTGTATTGGCATTTTGCAAAAAAAAAAAAAGTGGGTTTTGAATCACAGTTTGGGCACTCAGACTCTAAAACGTTTGCCATCACTGTCCTAGAGCATATTATTAAACAGGCAATCCGTAATTATTTAACTGGCAATGCTGTCATTATGAGAAGTCAACATGGGTTTCTTAAAAACAAGTCATGCCAGATTAATTTGATATCTTTCTCTGATAGAGTTAGAGGCCTGCTGAATGAGGGGAACACTGTAGATATTGCTTATCTACATTTCAATAAGGCCTTCAATAAGGTTCCCCATGGTATACTTGCAAAGAAGTTAGTAGAATTAGGTGGATTTGTAATTAGTTACAAATTTATGATCACTATTTGGTCGCACCCCAATAGTGATCATAAATGGCTTCTCTTGAGCTTGGAGAGACATGACAAGTGGGATGCCCCAGGGTTCTGTTCTGGGTCTGGTGCTATTCAATATCTTTATTAATAACTTGGATAAAGGAATAGAGAGTATGCTGATTAAATATGCAGATCATACCAAATTGGAAGGGGTGGCTAATTACCTAGAGCAGGGGTGCCCGAACTTTTTGTAAGGAGGGCCAGATTTGGTGGCTGAGAATGTGTCAGGAGGGGGAGGGAGGGGCGGGCCAGCCAGCCGCGGGCCACTCAGAATGGCCTGATAGGCCAGATTTGGCCCCTGGGCCGGACTTTGGGCAGGCCTGACCTAGAGGATAGGATGAAAATCCAAAACAACCTTGACAGATTAAAGTGCTGGGCCAAAGCAAATGGAATGAGTTTCAACAGAATAAATGTAGGGTGCTGCATCTAGGTAAAAAAAATGAATTGTACAGATATAGGATGGGAGATACCTGGCTAGATAATAGTAGATGTGAAAAGGATTCAGCAGTCTTGGTAGACCACAAATTGAAAGTGAGTCAGCAGTGTGACGCGGCGTCCAGGAAAGCCAATGCGATTCTTGGTTGTATCAACAGAAGCATATGTCAAGATCAAGATAAGTGATAGTACCACTCTATTTTGCTCTGTTCATACCCCACCTGGAGTTTAAGTATTTGAAATGATGTCATATTGAAGCGGGGACTGGTTGTTTTCCATGGCTTCAGAGATTAGGACTTGGGGCAATGGTTTCAAACTACAGGGAAAGAGATTCTTAATAAGCTTTCACAGAGGGTGGTGGAATTTCCTTCTTTGGAGGTTTTTAAGCAGAGGCTGGATGGCCATCTGTCGGGAGTACTGTGATGGGGTTTCCTGCATGGCTGGCGGTTGGACTACATGGCTCTTGAGTAGAAATGGGCACGACTTAGCGGAATTCCCGTTTCCGTTTCCGTTACTCGTTTCCGTTACGGAACGGAAACGGTAACGGGAATTACTCCGCCAGAACTCGAACTCGAACCGACTAAAGAATAATTGGGTCTGATTTGTCGTTGTCGTTCCTGGCATCGCGGTGATCCCGCGATGCCAAGCGGCACAGAAAAAAAGTTTTTAAAAGTTAAAAAAAAAACCGATTCCCGGCCCTAAAAGCAGGCGAAAACTGTCTGAGGGCACCTACCAGGCCAGAAGGGTGTTTTATTTGGGGGGGGTGTTTCCCCGCCCCCCTCTCCTTGGCTGGTGCTACTGCTGCGCTGCTGGTACCAGGCAGGGGGGGCATCATCTCGTCTGCCTTTGCCATGTGGTGTGCGGGCGGGGGGATCCAAAATGGAAACCGCAATATTTTTTTTTGAAATTGTGGTCCAAAAACACACCAAAGCACCACAGAAACATGCGAAAATTAGCTATTTTAAATGCTTGAATTTTTACAGTAGCAGCAGTGGGTTTTTCTTGCAACAAAACGTCTCCATTTATTTTATTTTATTTTATTTTATTTTATTTATTTTTATTTTTTTACACCTGCGCACGCGCAATGATGGGCTGGCCATGGGATGGGACCATGCAAATTTTTGGAGCCATTCCACCAATCGCATGGCCAGGTTTTGCTGAGACTTCTGGGTGTGCCAGAGAGGGCATTAAAAGCCCACAAACCCGAATCCTAAACCCTAACCCGAACCCGAACCCGAACCCATACGCCAGTACACTGTGTTCTTAGTGGGCCAGAGGCACCCAGAGGTACAGCCCACTAACCCACCCTAACCTTAACCGTTACCCTAAGCCTAGCCCTTACCCTATACCCCATGCTCTGGGAAGTCAAGTCGCGCTAAATTGCGGCGGTAACGACAAACGAAAAAACGGAAAACAAAATGACAAATTTTTGAAAAATTTCGCGAAAAACGGAAACGAGCCGAAATGGACCCGTCCTGAAAAACGACAACTCGAAAAAAAAAATTTCCAAGTCGTGCCCATCTCTACTCTTGAGGTGTCTTCTACCTCTACGATTCTATGATTCCTTCAGTAATCAAAAGGAAAAGCAAAGATAAGGAAAAGGAAATCAGTTGGTGCAGTTCCACTCCATTCAGGTGGGAAAGAGGATTGTTTTGAGTGTATAAGATGTTTTTAAAACATCTCTTTTTTTAAATGACATTTTTAATCTAGCTTGAAAAAGTTGGATGAAACTTTTTTTCTTCAAAAAGAGGGGATAAGCTTTCCCCATATTCACTGTTATTGTTCCATGCCTACTGTAAATTGTATCCCATCCTTTTCCGCACACAATGTTTTCTTCAAATATATCTGAAATACAAAGGGCATATTTCATGAGTATGCAAGGGTTGTCTGTGGGTGCCCAAGGAAAAGTTGCATGGAACTGCAGTGCAGATTGCTGTAGCAAATTACCAACTGCCTTACAGTTTCAAACATGAAACACTGAGAGGCCTACTCGTGTAGCATGGGTAGGATTTTTGTTTTAGAAACACATAGCTATGGCCTGTTTCATTTGTGAGTCTAGTTGCTAGTCTTTCCAACCAATGTCAAAGTCCGGAGGATTAGTCATCACTGAAGATGCATTACCTACAGAACTGATTATTTTCTGTCCTAAAACCATGATATCCAGGTGATGGAATATATTTAACTTGTTGACTTCCTTTTCTCACTCCTGGCTGGAGTTTGGCCCTCATTTCCTCACTATCCAATTTTCTCTGCTTGTATTTCATTTACATTTAAAATACTTCTATGATCGTTTGTTCTCAAGGTATTGAATGAAACATATTTCTAGAAATCCAGTACCATAAGCTTCTAAAGTACTGCATGTACACTGTAATAGTTTTCCTGGTAGAAATTTCCTAAGTGAATGAATTTTCATTCAAGTATATTTAAAAATACTTGCAATAGTGTAAAATTGAGCAAATAAATCATTCTAAATATTTCGACCGAGAAGTCATGCTGGCCGTCTCTATGACCAGCAATTCTACTACCATCTTTAAAACTAGGTATTGTGACCTATGTTTGTAATATTCTACCAAGTATATATACGTATGTTTGATTCTTCCATTGTGCGTTATTGAGGCATTCCCATCTAGGCTGTTTAAAAATGAGTTGGAACTAATGAGAGACTAAAATCCAGTTTGGATTTTTAAGCATTTCTTTCTTCCAGCTCTGCTAAACTGAAACTGGGCACACAGCTGACGTCCTGGTAAGAAAAGGACTTGTGAGATTCCAGAAATGTGTTCAGCATGAGAGGGAAGATAACTTACCAGTAATGGACGTTTTCCAAAATTCATTTTCCCCAAAGTGCACAAGATAAATGCTAGGTTCTTACTTAGATGAGCACAAAGGGATGAAAGGGGAAAAAATGAAAAAGAAGAGGATAGCCCTAAGCTGGAAAAATATAATTGTGCATCTAAACAAAAGTGTTGGGATGCTAGTAAAAAGAATTTCAGGTATAAAATGAGCCTTGAAAATGGGAAGGCCTGGTTAAAAAAAAGGAAAAATTGGATTTTTCAAAAGCCATTTTTGTTTTTCCTGGAATATGTTCCTTGGCAATGATCATGCACAAGCCCCAAGCCAGGGGCTGGCCATATTTGGATTTCCAAATATTTTGTATTTCCATTCATGGATGCTCCAGCCAATATAGTCTTTGGAAAGGACTGAGAGTATCAGGAGGCCCAAAACATCTAGAAATCCATAGATCCACCATCCTTTCTGGATCTTCTTGGATTCTCACCTCACTTTTCAAGCTGAAAAATGATTTGCTAGGGGGATGATACTCAATCTGTAATGCAGCCAAGCATCACAAGCCAGAGGGATGTAACCCACGTTGTAAACTCTGGTGATATAATTATTGAAACTTTGAAAGTCACAGGGTGGGACATGACCTTTCAGGAAGAAGCAAAGTCTGACTTTCCCATGCCACACTCTTCCCTGTTAGCAGGTAGACTATGGTCTGTGGCTCTCTTGATTGACTTGTTGCCTCAGTTTGTTGGACAATGGCATACCACTAGCACTGTGGAAATACCCTCCAGCTACCACTCAGCCACCATCTCTCCATGGACTAAGGAGAGACCGAATCTTCTTTTTCTGAGGCAACATCAAGTTCTGCAATGGCCCTGATAGGGTGTGCTCAGATGGGGAAATAGCTTGCCTGTCGGACCATGTTCAGGCATGATCCAGCACAATCTATTTTCCAGCAGCCACACAATATATGGGGAATAGCACTATGTGAAAAGATTTCTTTTTGAGGGGGAGGGGGGTGTTGGTTGGTCTAGTGACAGAGCTACTCTTTGAGTGTGGGCTGGAGACCAAAGGATCACTTGAATCAAGTTAGTGCCTTACAAAGTGACTCTGGTGCAATCAGATGTGGTACTGTTTCACCAGCTAATCACACACTTAGTCAGGGACAGCATACCTTCAAGCAAATTTATATGGTGAAACGGTGCATTCTCAGAATAATGCTTCTTTTTAAAACCAACGTTGGCAAACGATTTCACCCCATTTCCCTAAAATATCAGTACCTGGAAGCAATTATAAATCACAGCGTGACAGGGATGGGAAGAAGACAAACACCAGGTGTGTGTTTCACATCTCAAGTAATCAGCATAGCTAATGGTTTGTGTGTGAAGGATGATTAAACCCAGGGTCTAACATTAACTACCTGCACCAGTGTTAATATTTGATAACAAGAATATCAATGATTTAAACTAACTCATGCTGAATGATTTTGCCACCTACCTCTAATGAATATTAAACAGCTTGCGTGAGTCTGTATCCAACTGCTGGCATGTGTACTGTGAGGAAATCTTGGGAGCATTTACCTTGCCAAATGAAAATTACTTTATAACAGAAGTCTAATCACTACCTTCCAAAACAGTATATCTTTTGCAATTAGGACAAAGCCATTAAGAAAAAGTTTAATTTGAGGTTTTAAAGCACATTTTAATGAACTTGTATGGAATAATAATTTTGGTTTATTAATTGTTTTTTTTCCAGGATCATAAAATACTTTCTCACTATGAATGGAATATATTTCTAACAGTTAAAAGCATTGCCACTTCTCTCCCCTCCCCCCCAAAAAAACCAGAGTTTGTATGTTACTAAGTACCAGAGAAAGATAGATTCTGTTTTGAATTGGTTGGGTTAACAGACAAATGAGCTATTTAAAATATTTAAAATAATTATAGATAGGAATATGATTATCTCCACAAAAGTCCTAGTTTATTGCCTCACTGTGACATGCGTTGCCTTGGTGAGTGGAGAGTACGCTCTGACAGGTTTTAGCAGACCGCCATTTTAAGCAATACAAGTAGGCCTTGCATGAGCTACCTAGCTGCTATGGGTGTGATCAGATGGCCCAATTACTCCAACCTGGATAAATTTAAACAGGATTGCTTTGAGGTGTGCTATATCATTTGCAGAGAATTACACCATACCTTTTATTACTTTCAGCATAGACAGCAGTGTAATGAACTGAGCTTTCAGCCCGGCTGCAGCTGATATTGCCCCCACAATTTTATGTAACAGGCAGAATGCTCATTATTCAAGTAAATGATAGCATGCCTTTAGGAATTCTTTAACTTTTAATGATTGTTAATTTGCTCTGTCTTTCATTCTGACTCATCCAATGTCTCTCATTGTTATTGATAGCATAATTGTTTGAAGACATCCAACAGAATGCATGGAACAAAGAATGAAATCGATTGCTGAAACATTCTTCTCACTAAATACATGCCTTTCACACCTGAAAACAAACTGGGAAGAGATAAAGATCATTGTTTGATTTCATACTTATGAGTTCAACTATGATACCTGGATTGTAGCTAGAAAAGGAACTTAGGACCACTGTAACAATGACAGTCTGTCATCATTCGGTCATCAGATTAGTCAACTTCCACCATAGCATCACAAAACCACTGTGATACAGCAATACCAATGTTGTTTCATATCAGGGGTCTACTGAAATATTTGACCTTGTAACTATGGCCTATGTCATGCAATTTCCTTCCACTCCATCTTGCCTCCTGAAGGGTGCAGATGTCAACTCACCACTGTTTGGGTACAAGCTGCGAGCTTGGTTGCTATTCCGATCAGTGTGCCGATAGTGATGGTCACAATATGTGTGTGACTTGTGTCAAAATGCCATCCTTGAGTTAGGAACCCTAGTCCATTTTTAACTGCTGCCGGGCTATGCCTGGGCACATTATTTCCAAAGTATGCTTTACTGGTGGACAAATCAATTATTTGATGCAACTTTTGTTTAATCAGCTGGCTTGTTGTAGGGGCCTGTCACAGATTTGGTCAGAGTTCAGCTCACCCTGTTTGGTACAGGGAGTTTCCAGTGGCACCATGAGGAGGGTCAGACCTTGCCACCGTCTATATCACCACTCCTATATAGCACAATTTACCACAGCCCAATTAAATTTGTGTTTATAGAGTAGCAGTTTACCTTTTAGCAACTTTAGACCAGTGCTGTACTTTTATAATCCACAAAACCAGCACTGTAGTCAATGAGGTTAATTTATAAAATTAACCTAATTAACCTCATGCTAGCACAGAATGAGATGCATTGATGCAATTTCATGAATTATACTGGGTTGCCCATCTTTGTTCACTGGTTTAACAAAATATTTTCTATATAGATCTAAGCATGAAGAGATCATTTAAAAACAGTTTTATTTTTACTTGATGTTTCTTATTAGAAGTCAGCATCATTATCACCACCATGAACAACAATAGTTATCGACAACTGTTAATAATGCTAACCAGTAAGAAGCTACTAGGTGTTTAGCTGTGCTTGGATTTATTGCAAGCATGTTAGAAGATGGGAGTGAATAGGATAAGTGAACCAGCCTATTGGATTTGTAGCTGGCACAAAACTGGGAGGGATAGGTAGTACTGCAGAAGACAGAAACATGATTTAAGATGGCCTGAACATATTGAAGAACTGGATCCAGATAATCAAAACCAGTTCCTACATGGAAAACATACAGTTCTATGGGTAGACAAGAAAAAAAAAACAGATGCACAAATGTAGGATGGCTAACTGCTGGTTTGGTAGTGGTATTTGTGAAAAGAATATAAGGGTCCATCCAGATGGGGATATTTGGAGCAATCTGGTTCCCACTTAAAATGTTCTTATTTTTAGTGTGATGAGTTTTGTCAACACATGGTTGATTCCCCCCCCCCCTTTCAAACTGGAAATGTTTCTTCTCCTGCGAGAAGGGTTCAGACAAGACTTTGGTTCACTCCAATTTGCCCCACGTTTGATTACTGACACTCTCTTTCCCCAACCCCTTCTCTGGAGTATGACAGCCAGCTTCAAACGTGAAGGACTGGCATGGGGAAAATGGAGCTAGCTCATTTTTGTTTTGTTTTGTTTTGTTTTGTTTTGTTTTTAACTCATGAGAGGAGGTCATAAATGCAAATACTATACATAAATGAAGATTTCACCTAAATATTAGGAAGAACTTCCTAAGAGTAACGCAGGTTCAGCAATAGAATGGCCATATATCGTAGACACCTTCGTTGTGGATTTTTTTTCTGGTTTTATATTTAGCCCCATGTCAGCACTGAAAGAAGTGTTTACCATACAACACAGGGGAAAGAAATGAAGAAGTATTCCCACCACCACCACCACCATGTCTACATCATAGGTGATGCAGAGAACCTACCCAAGTGTTCAAGCAATAGTCTGGACATAGGCAAGGAACACCTATGTGCATATAGCAGTATATACATTAGCATCTATGACAGCTACACCTATCCAATGTTATCTGTGTCCCAGGTCACATGGAAACTGAGACACATATGACGGTGAGCCTTTTCACACAACCCCTAAGATCCGCTGGCCACTTAAGTTCGGACCAGAGATCTTGGGGGTTCGTTGCTCTTCCTGTGTTCCCACCCGCTCCGCACTTCCTTGCTCCTGTCTGCGTGAGGGGAGGGAGAAAAAAAAGGAGAAAAGAATGCCAGCTCACCTTCGCCAGTCAAAGCTGCCCTGAGCCCCATCGTTGTCCTGATTCCTGTCTCTTAAAGGGGCAGGGGGCAAAAACAACAACAAACAGAAGCGAGGAGAGCCCGGCACTCACTCCTTTACATCCGCATCAGGGATTTTCACCCCCTGAGAGCAGGTACCTGAAAAGTGCGCTGGGACGTGCTTAGGTAGGCGTGGTCGCACTTAATTTTCTGTAAACTCCAGAGCTGGTGGGGAAACAATTTTAAGCTCCGGAGCTAGGAGCCATTTGCCGCTGAGTTTAGGGGTCGTGTGAAAAAGCCCGGTACTGTATCTGTAGAGACTTCCCTTCTGCAGATATCCATGTACACGGCTATGCACAAGAATACTGGTGAAGAGCATACTATAACTGGGCAGCATGAGAGGTGGGGTATGTGATGTGGTTCTATATGCAACTTAGCTATTAACAAAACCCAGGATTGTATGAATTTATGAACAAATGAAAAGATCTTGAAATTGCTTTGCATCCCCAGACCTGAAATAATTAGCCGACACAAATGATTAACATGGGCCACAACTTTATTAAATATTTCAAATAAATGGAGGGGGCCTGCCGTAGTGAAAGTAAGGCTATGGCCTTGACCATCATTATCTCAAGGCCAAAAATACACAGGTGAGTTCCTCCTGAAAATAGGCTAATTTTGTTATTCAGCACATTTTCCAACTGCGGGAGACTAGATCCCTCAAGGTAGCCATATAGAACTTTAACACAACCTATTATCTTATTAATTTAACTAAACTTAACCTAAAATCTATGCTATTCACTTACAAGGCTGCCCTAACCCTTTCCTGGGACCATATTCTGGAACTCACATAAAACAGACGACCTTGCGCTACCTGGTGTTGTGACCGGATTAGTAAATGTGAAAATCTACCTAACTCTGTAATGAGAATGAGATAGGCAAAAACACACCACCACCCAAGGGCCAATCAGGGTAGTGGTCCAAAATTCCCATCCAGCCCTGTGCTGGCCAGGTAACCTCAAACTCATAACAACTAGAGCCAGGTGGGTGGGAGCCATCAAAGGTTCAGGAAAGAGGGCGAAGGAGCAAAAATGAGCCTCTTTAAAGGCACTGAGACCAGGGAATTCCCAGGTCATGTGGGTGCCATTTCATGACGCTTCGGCAGGTCAGGGCTGCAAAGCATCCCAGCCACGGATTTCACCGCAGCCGAGATTCCATTATAATCACAGCATGAAATAGTTTATTTACTACAACAATTTTTATGTACCTGCATTTTAACAAACTTCTCATTTGTTTGGTTTTGGTTAAATCTTGCCTACTTGCAAAGGCCATTCAGTAATACCTTTAAAAATTCAACATGGAATAAGTTTATGGAATACAAATGCAAAAAAAGGCAGATGAAAATCCTGCAAAATACTTGGTTATAAAACATTAAAGCAAAAAAGTCACACTCCAGAGAGGATGAATTTAAGCTCATCAGGTATGAGGATAGTGGGGAGCTGATGGCCCCTACAGATGTCTGGGTATAGATAAATTGAACCTGTCTGCAAAAAAGGGTATCTAAATAAAAATGTGTTTGTCTGATAGCAAAGTGATAACATAAAAGCGAGACAAGTGAATGTGGTTAGACTTTAAAATTGCTGACTGGTATAAGGAAGTGTGGGATATAGCGTTAAATGACAAATTGTCTTGTAATATAAAAGTCATGTGAGGGGAAATGAAAAAAGATATCTTTTACAATATTTGGGGGAAACTTATAGAGTATGTACTACTAAAAGGGAAAGGGATACATCCGACTTATAATCCAACACAGTTCTGGAGAAAAGGACCTTAAGAAGCTCATTGGGGGAAAAAAAAAGAAGATGTAGAAGGAAGAGAAAATGCAAGAATACTGGACGGCTCCGTGGGGTGGGGTGGGGGGCACTTTGTAGTGTTTATTATTGTTTATCACTTTATTATTATTGTTATTTCATGTTACTTTATGTTTGTATGTTTTCTTTATTTTAATAATAATAAAAAAACTAAAAACAACAAGTGAATGTGGTCCAGTCAGAGCTGTGGTCCAGTCTTCTTCCCTGCATATTTTGCATGCTGATGGAATGAGAGAAGGGCTGCTTTGAGCGGTATTTATTTATTGACTCTATAGTGTTGTCATTATGCAGGACACTATGCCTCTGCCCTAAGAAGTTCCCACTGTGACAACCAGCACAGGGAAAACAGCAGGAGAAGTAGATGGAAGTTGAAACAAACAATACGCAACCGTTGGACAAACTTGCTTGGATTTCGTTACCATGTGAGTTGCATTAGAGCATGGGAACTAAAAAGATGGGCCAAATGTACACGTCAGGGAGGACTTTCATTTCAATTAGAGACCTGAAGCAAGCAAAACAGACAGTCTCATTGGTCTCACTCTTGGAGGCAATTCGAAGCCTACAACACAGTACAAGTAGGATTTCTGGAGAGAAACTGAATATTGCTATATATAAGGGTGTGTGCAGAGGCATAGCAAGGGTTTGGAGCACCTGGGGACAAAGTTTGTTTTTGCGCCCCTCCTGCCCCCCCCCATTGCATCGCACCCACCCAGAAACGAGTGCCCAATGCATGAGGCATGCGTATGTATGTACATGCAGGCGCAGCCAGGGGTGGGCAGGTGTTTGTTTGTGTGCACATGTGCACGTGTGCCTCACACCTCTCCCACAGTGGCCCAAAGCAAGGTGAGGAGGAGGAGGAGAAGGAGGGCACCCCGGCCACCACACTCCCCACATGCTTGCCTGCCTGCACCTGCTTCGCCACTCACCTGGCACGTGGCAGAGGAGGCAGCGGAGGGGGTCCTGTCAAGAAGGCTTAGCCGGGGGTGGGGGGAGGAGGACTGCTGGCAGGAGGATGCACTGCTTCCTCCTCCTGCTCCCCCTCCAGGTGCCCTCAGATTGCTGCACCCTGGGGCAAATGCACCATTCTGCCACCACCCCCAGATACACCCTTGGGTGTGTGCGGAGTGGTGGTGGGGGAGCAGGGGTCTCTTAAGATTTATGCTGCTGTGTCATCAGTTTTGTTAAGAAATGATGAAAGCTAGCCTGCAGCTACACAGCAGGGAAAAAATGCAGCTCGGTCCACTTTTTCAAATGAGGGTCCATGTATAAAATCACTGTAGCCATCCAGACGACAAGGGGTTAGTGGGAGAAAGGCAGAGAGTTGTGTTTGCATGGAACTCCAACAGCAGAAGCTGGAATTGGCAAGGTGCTAAAAGTGGTAACTGGGAATCTCCACTTCTTTCTTTTTAAAAAAATTCCCAATTGCCTAATGATATTGGGTTCCAAAGATGACTTGTAACTTTTTAGATATAAAGGGCCTTGGATTGAGAGGATCAGAAACCTCATAAGTACCCCTTTGCATCAAATCAAATGATCATATTGAGCAGAAAGTAGACACAAGTGATGCTTCTTGTTTTCAGAGATTACAGTCACAAGACATTCAACCTGCATATCCGGCTGGTCAGTGATGAGATAATTTATGGAACGTCAGCAAAGGAGCAAAAGGGGTATATTTCCTAAGAAGTGTTCTGACCTCTTTCAAAAGGCAGCTTCAAGTTCACCCTTAGTCGTGGCAACACTTGGACAACAATGTAAAAAGGGACCCTAGATATTTGCTTAGATTACAGAACAGGGATACATACCCAGGAGAAGGAGCCCCTATTCAAAAGTTGAACAGCAACCTCAAACATAGTGCAGGAATTCAGGAGGGCTGTCATTTTGGTGGCAGTACATGACAGCAGAGAAGTGATATGAGCACCATGGGGCCAGAGTGGTTAAACTGCAGCTCAGGGGTTAGCATGTGGAAGTGGGAGCCATGAAATTCACTGGTTGCTCTTGGGGCCACTCCCTCTTAACCTGAATTACCTCACTGTCTTGTTGTATGGAGAGGAGAAAGAGAACCACCTGTTTTCAACTGTTTGGAAGAAAATAGGGTAAAAAGGTAGCAGGTAAATAAGTAAGTAAGTAAGTAAGTAAGAAAATAAAAAGTGAAGATAAACCATATTCAATCTGTTGGCAGCTGGTTCGGGTGTTCCAAACCCTCAGGCAGCTTATTAAAAACCTCTCATGGAAATGGAGTTATTATCTGTCATGTAAAAATATTACCTGGGAACCTGCTGTGCTACTATTGATCTTTTGGACTCAAACGTGTTTTTAATACCTGATAGCACCTCTCCACAGTTTTAGCTTCAAAAGTGCATCTTCGCCCTCTCTGAGGGGCCACCATTCAGCTCAATGGTGAAGCAACCATTCCCTGTTTGCAATGCTAAACTCTATCAACCATATGGTTAGGCAAATATTGGAAGACATACTCAATTCCCATTTTCCCAGAGAGATTCCCTCTAAGACTATGTGTGAATTCTTCATTGCAGTATGTCTAGCACTTATCTGGGCCTCTGTGGTGCTTACTGATGAAATCTGCCTTTATTCTGTGGATTCATCATGCATCTCTACTTTGAATGCTTTTGATTCCAGAATCAGAAATTATAGCACAATTTCCTGTAGCACTCACTTCACCTTCCTCTGCCCAGGGTATGCTGCTCCCCAAACCCACAAGCACACAGACAACAAAAATCTAATTGCCTATTAACTATAACAGCGGTTTTCCAAAACAGGAAATAAGCAATGTTGGCTTTCCATTGTTGGTTGGACCTGCAGCTCAAGGCTGAATTTACACTGCCCTTTTTAAAGAATAAGATCACTTCTGGTGAAGCATAGAAATCCTTTGTTATTCTGATGGTACAACTGCTAACTTTCAGAAATAAACTCGATTTGCTTCAAAATATTGCTTCAAAAAGAAGATTCTCTCTCTCTCTCTCTCTCTCTCTCTCTCTCTCTCATTAGAAGGTTCAATATTACAAGCTATTGATTTCATTTTGGAGCTCAAATCTCTTTTACTTCTCTCATATAACTTAAGCAAAGATCTTTAAATGTATCTATAAATATAGATACATGCTTGCTGCTACACCGTTTCATGAAACACACAATATTCCCACGGATTCTTCACAAAATTGGACACTACTTAGTACAGCTCTAAATTCCTAGACAAATAAGTCACTCCAACCCAATACAAAACTCCATCTCATCAAACTATCCCAGAAATTACCCAGCCAATACAAGGCTCCCTCACACAACCACACCTTATAGCAGTTTCTCTACTGTCAGACAGCACAGAGGCCGATCAGAAGACAGTTCCATGCACAAACATTCCATTCCTCCTCCTAGTTAGTGTTACCACACTGTCCTGGCACATACCCAAGTTATAATTCCTAGTCAAACCCAATAACGCACCATGCCCATAACAGATCCAAAGCTAGGACAAGTTTTTGGACTAAAACAAAAACAAAAGTACTGTATTGGAACATGCTGAAGAGTAATAGATTTATTTCAGTGTGAATGTTTGTCAATACAAAATAGAATCATAGAGTTGGAAGAGACCTCAAAGGTCATGGAGTCCAACCCCCTGCCATGCAGGAACCCCCATCACAGGACTCCCGACAGATGGCCATCCAGCCTCTGCTTAAAAACCTCCAAAGGAGACTCCACCACACTCCGTGACAGCACATTCCATTGCCGAACAGCTCTAACCGCCAGGAAGTTCTTCCTAATGTTTAAATCGAATCTCTTTTCCTGTAGTTTTAAACCATTACCCTGTGTCCTAGTCTCTGAAACCATGGAAAACAAACCAGTCCCTTCTTCAATGTCACATCCTTTCAAATATTTAAATATAGCTATCATATCCCCTATCAGCCTTTTTTTTTGTAAGGCTAAACATTACCATGTCCCTAAACCGCTCCTCATAAGACATTTCCTCCACACCCTCAATCATCCCGGTCGCCCTCCTCTATACCCGTTCAAGATTGTCAGCATCCTTTTTAAACTGAGGTGCACAGAACTGGACACAGTATTCCAGGTGGGGTCTGATTAGAGAAGAATGGAGTGGTACTACAACTTCTCTTGATCTAGACATGATGCTTCTGTTGATGCAACCCAGAATTGCATTGGCTTTCTTGGCTGCTGCATCACACTGCTGACTCATTGTCAATTTGTGGTCCACAAATATTGCTTCAAAAATATGTTGTGTAGAAGTATCCAGGACAGTTCACACTCAACCGCCTTTGGGACTTTTCAAGGGTATGTGGATATTTTTGTTTTGTTTTTCTTGGTGCTGAAATAGCCTAACATCCCTGCTTGTTTGGACCTCGGTTCCTAGACTCACGTCCAGCATGGCCACTTTTCATTCTTAGAGGTTAGTCCCCCAAAACAGATAGTTTCCAACATCTAAGGGTTACACATGCACATAGTTTGGGAACTACCTGTACAGTCATGCTGTCCTACCATCTGCTACGTTGAGTTTTAGGCTGTGGGAAAGCGAATGGAAATGTCAAACTCTGTTTCCTGCTGTCTTATTGAATTTCAGTATGGAACAGTCCCTACAAGCTGTGTTAACTCCCACTGTTTCTGTGTCATGCCCACCACTGAGCACCAGGAAATAGACCTCAATGGCAAACCATATAAAATGGTTATTCAATTTATTCTGAGCAAAAGAATGAAGAAGAAAGCTGTTTTGACTAAAAATACAATGTAACCTCAAAGTTGATCAACATTTGTCCCTGCAGGAAGCACACCCTTGTAATCGAAATGTATCCCCTGTTTGGAGGTATGATGTTCTGTTCATTTAACAGAAAAATCCAGTAACTGTTCTCCTGAGCCAGACTAGTTAGAATCATGCCTTTCATTTGTGGGAACTAAGTCTTATATTACACAATTTATCCAAGAAACTGAACAGAGGTGAAGCAAGCTGTAGCTTGTTTGAACATGAAAGAAGAAATCACCTATTGCTAACCATGAAGATTGATAGCATATTTCTCTCCCTGCAGAAGTCTCTGGATTTGCATGCAAAAAAGATAGCTTTGCCTTTGTTGCAGGAGGAAATAAAGGAGGTTCTGGCAGTCCTGGAGAGATCTGTGGAAGCATCTGAATTATAACTTCCTGGAGAGTACTTATTCCCTACTTGTTAGAAAAGTACATGCTTCCCCTCCATACTAATGTTCATCTGTTAAGGTTAGGTGATATAGGGAGAGTGAAGCTCAAAGAGAACATCAGGTATGATGTTTCCGAGGAAGAATGGAGCAGAGTGGGCCATGTGACATTGCCTAAACCCATGAATCAAAAATGTGAAAGCTTGGGGAAACCCCTTGTTAAAGAGCTTCTTCTTTTGATGCTCCTTAAAAATTGACCTGATCTTCAGCATTAGGAGGTAGATAACCAATATCACATCACTAGAGATGGGCACAACCAGAAAAAATTACTTTTCGAGTTGTCGTTTGTCGGGACGGGTCCGTTTCGGGTCATTTCCGTTTGTCGCAATAATTTTCAAAAATTTGTTGTTCCGTTTGTCGTTTGGTTGTTTGTCGTTTCCGCCGTGATTTAGCGTGATTTGACGTCCCAGGGAGAATGGGGGCGTCCTGCAATCAGGGCCGGTGCTAGGTGTTTTTGCGCCCTAGGCGGTGGGCAGGGCGGGGGTGGCGGCGGGCAGGGAGGTGCAGGCGGGCGGTGGTGGCGGGGGGCCATGGGCGGGCGGCAACAGCGGCAGGGCTGGGCGAGCGGCCGGCCGGTGGCGGGGGGCCATGGGTGGGCAGCGACAGTGGCAGGGGGGAGGCATGGGTGGGCGAGTGGGCAGCCGGTGGCGGGGGGCATGGGTGGACGGCGACAGTGGCAGGGGGAGGCGCGGGTGGGCAAGCGGGCGGCCGGTGGTGGGGGGCCATGGGCGGGCGGCGACAGCGGCAGGGGGGAGGCGCGGGCGGGCAGGCAATATCCAGAAGTGTCAGTCAAAACCTGGCCATGCCATTGGTGGAATGGTTCAAAAAAATTGCATGGTCCCATCCCATGCCCAGCCCACATGGGCAGGTCTAAAAAAATAAAAAATAAAATAAAATAAAATAAAATCAGTGCGACATTTTACTGCTATAAAAAACCCACTACTGCTACTATAGAAATTCAGGCATTTAAAATACCTAATTTTCACACATTTCTGTTGTGCTTTGGTGGATTTTTGGACCACAATTTAAAAATAAATATTTCAGTCGCCATTTTGGATCCCCCACCACCACATGGCATGCGAGACAGACGACGAGGATGACCCCCCCCCCCCAGCCTGGTGCAAGCATCCCAGGACAGGAGAGGGGGGGAAGTCCAGGGACCCCCCCCCCAGAAACCACCCCTCAGGTAGGTGTCCTCAGGCAGGCATATGTTCGCTGCTTTTTTGGCCGGGAGTCGGAGGTTTTTTTACTTTTTAAAACTTTTTCTGTGCTGCTTGGCATTGCGCGATCGCCGCGATGCCATGAACGACAACGAAAAACCCGACCAAATTTTTCTTTTGTCGGTTCGAGTTCGAGTTCTGACGGCTTAATTATCGTTACCGTTCTCGTTACATAACGGAAACGACAATTTTGCCGAGTCGTGCCCATGTCTACACATCACAGAGAAGATGTATAAATAGCTTCTTCCACAATGTTGCCATGGAAGATTTTAGAACAGGTACAACATGATTTATCTGTTCTTACTGGTAATTTATAGGTGTGTGGTGGGGTATAAGAAAGGAAGAGAGCGGTGTGTGTGTGTGTGTAAGATTGTAAACATGCCCGTGGAGGACCTGAATACAGGCATCAAGGCAACTCAAGGGTGGACCTGAAGTGCTTTTGGCAAGTCTGGATTGGGATCCACCCACTCTGAAGGAAGAGGATGCAGTGAGAACTTTCTGTTAATAGCCATTCTACAAGTGTTCAAATAGGAGTCATTGTTCCTTTCTTTTTCTAACACACTCCTTTAACATATTTTAATATATCTGATAGGAGAGAAAGAAAATCATAGAATAATAGAATCAAGAAGTTGAAAAGGCCCTATAAGAAGAGCCTTTTCAGCTGAATCTCCTGCTCATGGCAGGAATGGAATCAAAGGATATCTTTTCAAAGATAACTTTACAGTTATTTCACACGCAGAAGTCATTTCTAAAGTTGTGTCCCCAGCAGACTTGCTAAGTAGAAGGCATGGGCTGTAGGGATCGTGGAACTGCTCTTGTTCTCCAAGCAGAGAAAACTATCACAAAGTGATAGCTCTCGCTCTCTCTCTCTCTCTC
>JAHTLZ010003526.1:46199279-46223002 GCA_023846285.1 Phrynocephalus versicolor | reverse complement strand
TCTCTCTCTCTCTCTCTCTCTCTGTGTGTGTGTGTGTGTGTGTCTCCAACCTGATGAGTTATGACTTCCAAGGAGGCTGTGAAACGTTTCCCAGCCTGTGGTGGTGGTGTCATAGGTCACCTTACATGTGTTTTACACATTGTTAAATAATCTGGTTTTTACTTATTGGAGCCAGGCATTAAAGTTGGCATGTCTGTATGTGTGAGAAGCAGGAATTTTTTTTTGGGGGGGGGAGAAAGAAGCCTCTGCTATCTACTTTCTGAGAAGGGATGATTTTACCCCATTAAAATGTCCTTTTATGCAAGGCTGGGGCTGGTGGGAGGTTGCAAGTTAGGGCGCTTCTACACGACCCCTAAGATCCGCTGGCAACTTAAATTCGGACCAAAGATCTTGGGCGTTTGCTCCTCTTGCTGTGTTCCCACCCCTCCGCACCCCATTGCTCCTGTCTGCATGAGGGGAGGGAGAAAAAAAGGAAAAAAAGAATGCAGGCTCACCTCCGCTCTGCAGCCCTGGAAGCATTCCAGTCTCTTAAAGGGGCGGGGGGCAAAAAAACCCAAACAGAAGGCAAGGACAGCCCGGCACTCACTGCTTTACAATCCGCATCAGAATTTTTTTTTACCTCCGGAGACCAGGTACTTTTAAAATGTGCTGGGGCGCGGTTAGGTGGGCGTGGTCGTACTTAATTTCTTTTAAAGTGCACCGCTGGTGGGAAAACAATTTTAAGCTCTGCATCCGGGAGCCCTATGCCTCGGATTTTAGGGGTCGTGTAAAAGCACTCTTACTTAGCTATTCTAAAAGGGGGTTCCACAGGTGGTGTGGCTTGTGAGCCTCCTTGTTGTGCTCGCCCTCACAAGCAGCAACAGAAGGCCTGGGAAAATGTTCCTCATGTTTGACGGGGAATCTTTCACAAGTCCCAGGATCAGCACAGGACTTGGACAAACTTTTTACATTCATGTTATCAGCATCTAAGATCAATACTGCTGTATCTAGCTGCCTGTCCTGCTGCAGAAAGATCCTCCCAAGTTTGCTGAGTGTATGCCTGTGTGCATTGGGAAAGGAAACTAGTGTTGTGCAGTGGTAATCATGAGGGGAAAAATAGCTCCTCTTATCTTGCTGTCATCTGACGACAAAAAATATTTGCGGGGCTTGATAATTTGACATCCAAGTGTCCTCTTTGCTCAGGACAACCCAAAACAATGAGAATGGAGTAGTAAAATTCATTATATCCCACTTCTATGCTCCCATGCCTATCCTGTCCCTTCACATCTCATCTCTAAGCAAACCATGGTCTGGGGCTGTGCATTTCCAAGTTATCTGTTACTCCAGTTTCTTTGTTTCCCCACATAGCCTGTTTTGAGTTGTGCATGAGAGCTGTGCACCAGGGCTGTGTACTATATTATCCATCTCAGGAAATGTCTTGGCCTGGCCCTAAGAAGGAAGATGGATGTGCGAAAATTACTTGTTTTGTTTGTTGTTTCATTTTGGAGAATTATGTGGCATATGGCCTCTTCATGCCCTCTAAGGAAGCCAATTTTTATAGTTTGGTTGCATGATTACAGTAAAGTATTACTAAAAAACAGTCTTCTTCCTTATCGCCATTCCTAATAAACCACAATAGAAGCGTTAACCTTTCTGTAACATAGAAAATTCAATCTGCAAAGATCCTTCCTTCAGTATTTTAATGAGGGAAATTAAGTTGTAGCAAGCCTTCAGTAAGTAATGGCACTTTCTAATTTCATAATTGCATAGCCTAATTATATCATTACTGTATGTACCTGAAGTTCAGCATGTTGCACATTTAATGTTTTGTTTGTTCTGTGCAATTATGTGAAACATAACTGGCACAAGGGAATGGGTAAAAAACATTATTTGTTCTGGTCTCAATCTTCTCAATAGTTGTTATTATGGCTGTACTGTAGTGCATGCATGTTATTGTGCAGCAGAGCAAATTCACATTCTAGAAGGCAATTCTAAAAAGAGGGGCAGACAAAACAGAAACACATATCCTTGAAACCAGATGTCTGATTGGTGCCAGATTTGGCAGAGATATAGCAGAGATCATCTTGCTCTCTTCCAAAATGGGGGAAGTTTTGGCAAAAAGGGTTTTCACTTAAAAAAATAACAGTGCCCCCCCCCATGCAAAACAAGTAACCTCAAATGTCTGCAGCTTTAGAATAGCTGATATAAACTGAAAACACCAAACTTGCTTATATTGAAATAGAATTGTTTGTCTCACCCTCACCCTCATTTTTATTTTTTATTTTATTTTTTGAAAGGAATCCAGACTGGAGGGGGTGATATGTTGAGCCTCATAAAAGCCTTCCAAAAGGGAAAAACAACCACTTTGTTACTGAGCATGTACAGAGCAGGCTTCCCAACAAAAGTGTTCAAAAGTAGATACATTGTTGAAGCCTTGTGGGCTGGGAAGAGAGGTGTTTGGAGGACAATGAAACAGTCAGAAGATAGGCATACTTTGAAGAATCAAAAGAACAAATTTCCTTTAAAGAAAGTAACGGAGAAATTGTGTTCTGGACACAGACATTTTGCCATGTGTCTCTGGGGAAAAGCATACATATTTGTAAGGCATAGTCAAATATTTTTACATTACAAAAGCACAGATCAATTGTATTTGTCCCACACCTGAGTGTTTTCAGCGAATATTCTCTGGAGATTTATGAGACCAGATTCCTGATACAAGTTTTCAAAGAGGAAATGAGGTTCAGATCTCAGGCAATGTGAGCTTTTGAACCTATCAATCAAGACCCAATTAAAAATTTAACTCGTTCTTGGAGAAAGCCATTTTAGGTTGGCAAAGGGATTCTGTGTCTGTTTGTGAAAACACTTTGAAAGTTATATTAAAAAGGAAGAGAGACCAGATATTCACAAGCTCATGCATTTAAGCTGTGAATAATTGGTTTTTGCTTTGTGTTTGAGGATGGTCTTACTCAGTGCTAGCAGAACTGTTCCTACTGCCTGACTCTCCTTCACAGCACTATTGTCTTTTCTGGTCAGCTCTGTATTTTCATGATAAAGGCATGGTGGAATAGCTTCAGTTTTATTATTTTTGCTCCAGTGAGAGTTCTTGACATGAATGAGCACCTACTTTTCTGCCTCTCTGGCTGCCTATGATATCTGTGAAGTTCTCCTCCAACACATTTCAAATGAATTGATTATTGTCTTGTCTTTCTTCACTGTCTTTGTTTCTTTCATATAGTATGAATGATTTTGACATATTTCAGCAGACATCCAAACCACTAGAGATGGGCACGACTTAGCAGTATTTTTGTTTTCGTTTTCGTTTTTCGTTTTCGTTACGGAAACGAAACGAAAACGAAAATCGGCACCAACCTGGACCGAAAACGGAAACGAAACGACTAATTTCGAGCCAATTTTCGTTTTTCGTTACTGGAAAAGCACTCAATTGAGCTAAATGGGGAGAAACGAAAAACTTTTCGTTTTCGTTTTCGTTTTCGTTTTTTCGTTTTCGTTACGTAACGAAACGAAAACGAAAAATTTTGAAATTAGTCC
The DNA here is from genome assembly GCA_023846285.1 of Phrynocephalus versicolor. NCBI lineage: Eukaryota > Metazoa > Chordata > Lepidosauria > Squamata > Agamidae > Phrynocephalus > Phrynocephalus versicolor. Next base: position 46,219,474 of record JAHTLZ010003526.1, on the reverse strand, counting down.
ACGAAAACGGAAACGAAACGACTCAGACCCTAGCCGAAAACGAAAACGAAAACGAAACTTTTTTTCTGAGTCGTGCCCATCTCTACAAACCACATGTTTATAGAGCTTTTGGTCCAATAAAGATTTTCTTTCTTAGGTTGCTTACCCAAAGAAAGGAGTTTACAAAAATGGAAGATAGCTTTCTGAACTACATTCCCCTGTGCATACATGTCAACTAACTTACCGGAGAAGCTAAAGGGTGTACACTTTTGCTTCATCATTTCATTCAATCCCAAACAGTCCTTCAATATATATCACATGTATCAAAAAACAGTCATAATTGCTTTGCTTTTAAGTGAGAAATTGTTAACTGATGAAAAAGGGAATTCCCCTTGTTTGTTTCCACATTGTGAATGTTTCCAAGGATCTGTGAAAGATGTGACTTGAGGAGTGTTGTATGCGAGCTTGAGAAAAAGGTGTTGGACAAAATAACAATCTTGCATGCAGCCTAACATTGGGTTTCAGTGGGAAGAAGGAGCTTTCATAAACTAAAGGTTACTACATCTTCTCCCACTAACCAATTAGCAAAATTATTGGGGATTTTTTGTCCCTTCTCTCTTCCTGTTTGTTTTCTTGCCTCAAATCAATCATTTGTTTGCTCGCCTCTCTTCTTTCCTGAGTTCTGAGCATGTAGCAAACTTAGAGGGGGGTATCTCTTTCACATGTAGGAGGCTCTATTTTTCCTTTTATTTTTATGATTGTACCTGCTGATCACAACCATAAGAGGATAGTTTCCCAAACTCTTTCTACTTAAAATTATACTTAATATGATTTGAGAGTGTTTTTAAACACTCTGAGTTTAAAACTCTGAGATTTTTCCTGTTTCTTATGCTTTCTTTGTATGCTTTCTTTGTACTTTTAAACTCTGCTAATTATAAAGGAATTGCCAATTATCCACAACAATAACTTTATCTATTTTATCCAGGTCCCCTAATCAAGCCACAACCAAATCAATGTTAGTTTGGTAGTTAGATGTTTAGCCTGGGAGACCTAGGGCAGGTATGGCGAACCTATGGCATGCGTGCCAAAGATGGCACACGGAGAGCTTTTGCCTGGCACGTGACAGGCTCCCTTCCTCCCTTCCCCCTTTGCTGGACCAGTCATGAGGAATTTGCAGAAGGGGAAGTGGGGGGCATGTTGCATGTCGCGTGCCAGGCCGACCCTATCGCAGCCGTCCCCATTGCTGCCCTCGCCCCCGCCTCCACTGACCCTACCGCCGCCATCCCCATCCCCATCACAGCCCTCGCCCCGCCTCCTGCCAACCCCACCTCTGTTGACCCTACCGCCGCCGTCCACATCTCCACCCTCGCTCCTGCCAACCCTGCCTCCGCCAACCCCTGCCATCCCTGCCGCCATCCCTGCCCCTTGCTGCTGTAGCCACCAATGACTCTGACCCCGCCACCCCATCACCCTTGCTGCCCTCACCCCCACCCCTGCCCCTGCCGCCAATCCCGACCCCATTGCCATTGCCATTGCCGCCACCACCCCTGCCTCCGCCAACCCCCGCCTCCCCCGCCATTACCATTGCCATCTCTGCCCCCTGCCGCTGCAGCTGATGACCCTGAGCCTGCTGCCCCAGTCATCCTGCTGCCTTCACACCCCCTGCCCCCACCCCACTGCCCCAGATCCCACCCCCCTGGCACCACTGCCGTCTTCGAGTTTGGGCACTCGGTGTCTAAAAGGTTTGCCATCCCTGACCTAGGGGATCCATGTTCTGGTCCCTGTTGAATTATTAAACCCTCTAAGTCAGGGCTGTCAAACTTTGAACAGTCCGCAGGCTCCCGCGCACCTGCTGCACATCCCCACCGACTCCCCACCAAGTGCATGCTCTCTCTCCCCCACCCCTCATGTTTGAATTTGGTGCTGCACATGCACACTCTCTGGTGCGGCACCAAATTCAAACAGGTTGAGTCTTCCATCTTTTCCCCTTCACTATGAAAAGGAGGAGTGGGGGAGGTTTGAAGAAGGAGATTTGAGCAGCCCGGGAAGTTACCGAGGCAAGCAGCGATGGCGGATCTGATCCGCCACCGCTGCTTGCCTTGGTAAATTCCCGGGCTGCTTGAAACTCCTCTTCAACCCCCAACCCACCCCCAACCCACTCCTTTTAAAAAGAGATTGAAGCCTGCCCACCCCACCCCCAATGTGCTGGCAGCAGAGCCCTGGCTGCCTGCCCACCCAGCACTTTTTCCAATGGCACCTCCTGCAGTGCCACTGGAGACACCAAGCAGGCCCAGCCCAGCACTGGGACTGGGCGCACTGCCACCACCAGGATAGCCAAGGAGGAAAGGGCTTCAGGCTCCATTCTCACCCCTGCCATGAAAAAACCCAAACGGGCTCAGCTTAGCAGTGGGAATGGGTGCACCGCCACTGCCAGGATGGCTGAGGACGAAAGGGCTTCAGGCTCCATTTTCCCCTGTCTTGCCCTGTGCCCCTGTGTCACCATGGAAAGCCTTGGCCTGGGCCCACCTCCATGGCTGCAATGTGTGCCACCGGAGCCACAACGGGCACCACCGGAGAAACACACCAAGTGCTTCGCTGGTGCGTGAGTGTGTGTGTGTGTGTGTGGGATTTTTCCCTCCCAATACCGGACCTGGCGGGTGACTTCTGATGGCACCACGGGTAATGCAGGCCTGCTCTAAGTAATCTTTAACCTTTCACTTACTGTCTCCCAAGTCTGACCTGCCTCATAGGATGTTGTGACAATAAATGGGAGGAACCACATGAAAATCCTTGAGCCCACTGGAGGAAAGTCAGATTATCAACATAACTAGTAATAAATAAATGATTTCACTGACTGTTGTTGGCCAAGTCCTCTCAGTTAGTCCTCCAGTTCCAGTACAGTAGTACCCTGACTTAAGAGCAGCTCGACTTAAGAGCAATTTGACTTAAGAGCAGAAAACTGTTGGCATTTTAACTGCCGCCTTACAAATTTTAGATATGGACTGCTCGACTTACAAATATTTTTTTCCATTTTTTTCATTTTTTAACTTATTTTTTCAATTTTTAGATAGGTACCCCAACTTAAGAGTAGTTTGACTTAAGAGCATGCATTTGGAATGGATTAAATTTGTAAGTCGAGGTAACACTGTAACTTTCTCTATTTCAGAATTCAGGACAATTGTATTTTCCTTCTGCTTCCTTGTCCCCTTTTTCTGACTTGACAGAATTCTGTGTTTTCCTCTCCACAGCTCCTCCAAATCAAAAAGTAGGTTTTATTACTGTTTCAACTGACAATGGCTCATCCACACGGACATTTGTCCCACTATAAGGCCAAAGACTTCTTGCTTTTGTTATTACGTTTTGTTTTTACAGGAGAGAAATCAACAGAATCACTGACAACATCATATCTCATCAGCTGACAGGGCAAGCTGGCTCCAGTCTTAATCTCATTCATGTATCAGCAGTTTTGCCAATTAACACGTTGAAAAACCTGGGGACTGCCCAGGGTGTGTATGTGTGTGTGTGGGGGGGGGACTGTTTGCTGGATTTTTATTTGGTTTGGGATTTTGGTATAATAGTGCTATCTTTTGACCTTTGCCTTTGACCCTCATTTGGAAATTACATGACCCTGAAATGAAGTCTTCGAAGAATGTGGAGGACACAGCCACATGGCAAATGATTTCATGTGTGGTGTGGATGCATCCACAACACATTGCTGCACAGCTTCATGAAGACCTGCATGGGTCGAAAGTTAGCATTTGTTTGTGATTTGTTTAGTGGTTTAATAAATGCATTGCCTGTCTTTGCCTTGGGTTGTATCCAGGGGCTATGGGGATTTTTTTCTGGACATCTCAGTCAGCACATATAACACACAGGTAGATGACAAAAATAAGCCACTTAAATGTCCAAAGAAACACAAATCCAACAAATCCATGGCTCTACCATTCAATTCCATGGGTTGGAATGGAAAAAAGTGTATATTAGATGTCCCGCTTGAAATATGGAGGTTATGGTAATTCCTGTTCTATTGTATGATGTGTAATTGTGGGAGAAAGAGAGGTAGCTCTTTGTATATTGTTTTTCTTTTGTCTTGCTATAGGAGACAATGACCTTAATTAGGATCTCAAGGTGAACACATCTGAGATGAGTAAAACATAAAATGGATCCGAATGGAATATTATCTGTGAATAAAATGTACCAGTGCTATAATGTGGATCTGCACTAGACCACAACATTCAATCTGACATTGGATTTTTCAGTATCAAACTACACACATTGCAAGCAACAGAAGGACTGAATATTGAATATTTTAGTAGCCTCCCATGAATCTCTAATTAATGACTAATGGTAGGACATATCCTTCTGAAGAAAAAGGGGACACTTGCCTGAAACTGTATTATAAGCAGGCATTTTATAAAATGCCATATTAGCAGAATACAAAACATACAAGATAAAGACTTGGCAACCATGGATTCCAGTTCCAACTAATGACTCCATTTGCATTTAATTATGCTTAACAAAATCAAACTTGCAGTATGAAAGAATGACTTGTGGGACCAAGCCATGGAGTAATGTTTCTCCAGAAGGTGCAGAAGCAATGAAGCTTTATGCAGGTGTAAATGAGAAAAATACTACTTAATGCCTATGAAAATCTGGTTCATAGAATATATGAATATTCATTTAGCAGTGCAGAGCTACTGATTTAATTTCCTTTCAAACTGCTTAGCTTAAATTCTGCTTTACAGAGCAGCCCTCCCCCTGAAAGGAAGGCTCTCTGATGACTGCCACCACTCACTTGATTACTTGTTGATGGTGCATCTGTAAAACATCACGGAATGAGCAGCAGTGGCCCAATAGCCTTGCGATCTCTTAGAATTGATTTCATGCAACACATTGCACGCAGGTAACATCCGTACCAGAGGCCACTGCACTGAGTTAGGCAAGATGCCAATACAGACATACAGACAGACACAAATGCATGGTCTTCCTGAAGAGTTTTTTTAAAAAACTATTGGAGGAATTTTCCTTTTGATTAATTCCTTTTAGTTATAAAGAATAAAGTACAAAAAAAAAAAAAAGCGGGAGCACAGGGGAAATGTGGAGGAGAAGAGCCAAAAATCCCAGCTTCCATCCAGCATTTTTGTTTTCACAATGAAACTAGAGCTTTGCGTATAAAAATCACTCTACAAATCATCATAAGTCGAAAAGAAAAGCATCTGGCAGCAGAGCTGGAGATAGGGTGTTTGATTCCCCACTGTGCCTCTTTGTGAGCGGCTGGACTCAATCATCCATAGGTTCCCTTCCACCTCTGTAGTTGTAAGGTGATGATGATTTACTTACAGCTGATCTTCACTTACAACCAGAGGTGTGAAATAAAGCAAAAGGACAGAAATATTCCAGCCTCGGGTATATGGGAAACTGAATCCATCATCCTGGCCACATCATCCGAAAGTCAGAATCAGAGGATGCATGCCTGTTCTGGTCAGTGACCAGAGAGGAAGAGAGAAAACAAACAAACAAACAGAAGCAAACAGACAAGAAGAGAATGCAAGGCTTGCCTCAAGCCTGGGAAAAAGGATTTTGCTCACTGGTCAGCAGCAGAAAACTAGTTGAAAGAAAACTGCTTCCCTCCACTAAAGCCTAGGACTGGGCTGCAGGCAAGATGAACAGCCACAGTCCTCTGGAAACTCTGGCCCTCTGGACAGACTGTGTTCAGCTAGCAATGCAAATACTGTACAGACAACTTTCAAACCACAACCCCTTTGGCAGCCCAACAAAAACAGAGTAGTCTTGTAACGAGACAGATGAGCTGAATCAGCATGATTAGGCTATGATGCAGTTTGATTCACAGGTTATCTTCTGCTTCCATCCTTTTTGATTGTTCAGACAGGGGCACACCTCACAGGGTAATCTCAATTTCAGCCCTCACTAAAAAGCAAACTGTGCTGCCTATGTACTACCCCATAGTATGTAAATCACTCTCTGGTTGACAAGTAATTATGCAAGGTATATATTGCTCCCCCAACAAGCTGGGTACTCATTTTACCAGTCTAAGAAGGATGGAAAGCTGAGTGAATCTTGAGATTCCTATTGGGAATTGAACTCCAGGTTATGAGCACAGATACAGCTGAAACACAGCATTATAACTGCTCTGCTATGGGGCTCACCTATTCCTACCTCCTTTGCCTTTTTCTGGTGGCAGCAAGAAAAACAAGAGTCATCTTTCCCTCCTCCTTTTGCTTGTCAGTAGAGATGGGCAAAAAACAAATTAGTGCTGGAGTGGAGACCTTGATGGGTGGGTAGGCAGGCAGCCAGGGCCCTCTTGCCCTCTTCCTGTTATGTCCATATGGGATCATATACTGTAGAAATTGCCACTTTTGTTCCTGGTTCTGCCTGTCCATCCATCAATTTTATTTTACAGCCAAAGGCCTGCCATTTCTAGCTCTGCCTTCAAGGCTCTGCTTTAGCTTCTACCCTGCCAATCATAACGGGCACCAATTGTGATCGTTCACTGGAATGTGCTACAAATTTTGGATATATTTGTTTGCTTGTTTACAATATTTATATGCCACCTTTCCCCTAAAAGTGGCCTTCAGCCATCTACATCTTTACATTTATCTCCACCTCAATGTTTCAGAACACCTAGACTTGTCTCTTCATTTCTACAGTTTGCTGTGGACCATATTTTTTTTTGCATAACTTGGAAAAACAAAGAAATTAAAAAAAGGAAAAGGAAAAAATCCCCCCTAAAAGTTGCTTTATAATAATCACCCCCTGCAGTACAGGTTTCTTCCCATATGGAGAATATAAAGATACAAAATAATATATTTTTGAGATTCTGATATGATGTGTATTTTAAAAAGCCAGCTATAAAACCTCCCAGCTGCAGTGAGAAGAACTAAGCTACATAATTCCAAGTTAAGAGCTATCTATATAGAAGTGAGTCTCAAAGATCTTATTGGGACTAACTCCAGGGTAACAGTGCAAAGTCTACAGCCTAAATCACAACAATTTCAATTGCAGATTTGTTTTCCCCCAGTTGGCATTTTTGATAATGCCAGCAAAGAACAGAAGTTGGCTGAGTATGAAAGTTATGCAAACGTGCTGAATACTGTGGTTGCTGTTTATGGAGTTGATTGTGTAAGATGGTGAGACGTTGATTACGATCTACCTGCAGATATAACCGTCTTACAGAATGATTGCCAACAACAGGTGTGGCCTGCTATCCAGCTGGTAGAAGAAAAAGGTGTTTCACTTCCAGGGTAGGCGTTGATTTAATATGGAAACTGCTGAGAACAGTTCATTTCTTCTGCAGGTATGTCACTCTTAGGTTTTCCGAATCCACATGTGTATCTTACACATCCATCTCCACAGCACTGAATTTTTAGATGGCTTTCAGGCACAATATATTTGAAGAAGGAAAAATCTAACCCTTTAAGACAGGGATCTCAAGTACAGCACATGGAATATATGTGGCCCCTGGTGTTCCTCCACAAAGCACCCCTGTCCCGTCCCCCCAAAGCTTTTTAGGTGGTTTTTTTGTTGCAAACCTGATGTCACTAGCTTGACATCCCTGCCAGAGGCCTCTATGGGGAATGTCTGTGAAGATTCTCAGTCATCCAGCTGTTTGCTCATCCAAACAGCTTCATCAGTCTGAAGAAAGCTAGTGCGAGTCCTCCATCTTATAGTCAGCTTTGACCTCTTGTCACCCTGGTCTGAAATAGGCTCATAAGATGAACAAAGGCCTGAATAGGCTTGTTAAGTAGACAACAGTATCCATAACCTTAAGGTGAACAATGACCTAAAGTGTTGAAACCCATAAAGTATGGGTCCTTAGCTATGGCCTTGGTGGTGAAGGCTTTTTGATTTGTCTCTGCATCGTTGAAAGCATAGCCTGATAAGTAGCAGGTAGACTGTGCCTGAGGCCCCCACCTCTGTTGAGAGAAGGGGTTTCAATGCTCAAATGAATGGCTTACCTGGGCCCTCTCTCAAACCACCTATCTTCTCTGTCTAATATGTGTACATCCTCATCTTTGAATGAGTGCCCTTTGTCCTTCAAGTGGAGCTGCTTTCTATTTTGGGAACAATCCCCTCCCTCCAATGCTTGAAGAGATATGAAGCCCTCTGGGGTTGAAGGAAGTGCTGAAATGGATCCAGACTGTTGGACATTGCCTGTTCCTGCTTTAGAGCAAGTCAAGAATTTACAAGTCCATTTGCCTCTTTAGCTGACAAGTCAGCATTTTCTTCTGAGATATGGTCACTCTCCTCAAGTCTTCTCCAGGCCTTCTGAGTTTCCTCCTAAGAAATGTGGTCTTTTTATTGTGGTACCTCGCAAGATCTGCTGTTTATTATCCCATCTGATCTTTTTCTGATACTCAATCCAACCTTCTTAATAATTCCATATTACATCTTATACACTACACCAGGAGTAGGTCAAGTGCAGGTGCTTTGCCATTGTGAGGCTAAGACTCTGAGAACGTCTTGTCACTGGGTTTAACTTTGTCCCCATCAACAGGCCTCACTCCCCAACAACATGCCCTTGAACTGCACTTCTGAAATCTAAAGAAAGGTTTAGGGTTCATCTCCCTATAGCATGCTTTTCTAGAGAGAGAACTGGATTTCCCAGCTGTTGAACTCAGTTGTAACCACTTGTACCCCAGAACTTGGGGTAATTGCCTACTAAAGGCATTGCATTTTGAGATGCTTCTAGGTAATACAAGGAACTTTACAGCCTAAAATTACAAGGAATATGTATACGGACCCAAATGTGGAGCTACAGAAAATGGAAACCTATTTGGAAGCCCAAATGGAAGCCCAGAACAGTGGAAATGAAACAATAAACTAATAACATCTCAGCCAAAACATCTTAGCTATTCATTCATCTGTGGCTCTCAGTTCTTAATCCATCCTCAGGCAACATTGGCATCCAATGGGCTTGGCTTCATATTTGGGTCCCAGCTGCAGGAAGTATGCTTGCTTCCTCCAAATTCAAGAGGAAGACCTTGATCCTCCTTCAAAATAACTTTCTGTGGGACCTGGACACTCTTTTCTTCCTGTTCCATCTGTAGAGATACCTTTATGATCTTGCAACCAGTAGGCACAGGTTAAAATGGGCACACTGAAGCAAAACAAAGCCATGAAGGAAAGGAATCTTGGAAAGACTCTTTCATGAGCTTCTAGTCTACCAATGTTGGGCTAAGTAGGTGTCTGACTCAGGATAAGGCAGCTTCCTGGGCTTCTCTACTGGTAGGTTGGGATGATACATGGATTGTATGGGAGGTTGACTCATGCCCCTTATATCTGGCAGGTGTCCCCTCTTAATTACAAGTCACCTATGGTGGAAGGGTAGCATTCTGCCTTTAACACAATAGATGGAATCACTGTTGGAAAGTCCTTAGTACCAGCAGACGCTAAACGTCAACACTGTACCGATTGGTATCAAGAGATAACATGAGAAACCAGCATCGCTTCTTCCACAAGAGAAATAATAAGCTACATGCTTTTAGATTTACTAAGACAAATGCAGCCCTCCCATTCTCATCTCCCACATCCTCAGCAACCTGTTCCATCAAATGCAGAGAAGCAGAAAAACCAGAAAGTTCATCTAGTATCTGGTAGGCTACTGTAGGGGGCTGGTGTGCAGCATATAGCTGAGTGGGTCATGACAATTTATGCAAGCTTGTTCTGGGATTTTTTTTAAAACAAATATTTTTATTTTTGAAGTCCCTTCTTTAAACTTTCTTCCCTCTCATTTTCTGGAATTAGTGTAAGTTAACTTCTGCAGGTACCTGCTTAGAAGAAGTGGTTCCTCTTCTGTTTGCTTGTTCCACCGACAAGATCAAACACGTCTGGGAGAACTAATAACAGCAGCTACATTCCAAAAACAAAAAAATTTTCAGAGGCTCGCAATGTGTTTGCCTTGGCTCAGCCGAGGCGGCATTATAGTTCGGTGCCGTGATGGAATGATAATTGGGTTTTGATGAAAAACATCAATCGCCATTGCATTGTGATTCAGGCTACATTTGTTTTAAAGTGAAGCTCAAAGCTGTTGTGAAAGAAAGCCGTTCGGTTTGGGTGATTGCATTTTAAAAGCTTCATCCCTTTGCTTAGGGGGCCTTATGTGAGACATCCCTCCAAATCAATAGAGTGGTTGTGGTTGTTGCTGTTGCTTGTTTTTAAAATGCTGGGATTGCCTTAAAATGCAAAAAAGGTTTGTCAGTAAAAGAAATTTAAACAACAACAATATGTTGCCATTTCTTTTTCTTATCCCTCCTAATCCTACCTACCGCCATTGCTTTGACACTCCTGGCCTGACGCTGCCAAAAGATTCTGAAGCAGGTTTCTGCCAGATAGTTTATTGGAGTTATGCTGATATCTGCAATATGAATGATTCAGTTGTGATATAGGATAACACGAAAATCAAGCAAAACTTGCCCAGAGCTGTAGAGCTGCCTTTGGCATAGATCTGCATTCATTATTCCAGCCAGGTGCAAATACACCCATCTGTGTCCCAAGGCAGAAAACAAATGTTTAATTATAAACAAACAGGAGATAGGATTATGGGGTGTGTGTGGGGGGGGACACAAGTGGATAGTGTTTTAGTGTTTAAACTCAGTGTCTTGAGTGGCAAATTATTCAAAGCAGAAAGTAATTTGAAATTAAGAAGGCTAATATAGAAGAGTACACTATATGGTGTTGTGGATTTAGTAATGCACTAGGACTCAGTCAGGAGACCTGGATTCAGTTCCACCACTTGGCCATGGAAACTCATTGGAGGTGGGTGGAACCAGTAAAAGCTTAAGTTCTGACATGATGACATATAACAGGAGCAACAACAATACAGAAAGTGCTTTTAACAGTAGCTTCAATAAACAAGGCGTCAGGTTTGTGGTACAGCTAGTACAGTGAAGAAAAGGGTGGGCAGCCTGTGGCCCTCCAGTGGTTTCTCCCATCAACCTTAGCTAACAGGGATACAAATCTCCACTTATTTTGTTTGCACAGGTGAAAAGAAAATAATTTGCACCTTTTCTCTCAAAATAAGTTTTTTTTTCCTTTTGAGGGAGAGCATTTTGACTCATTTTTTGGAAAATGCTTCAGTAATTTTACACAGAAAGTCATGTGCTTGGCCTAGAAAAACTTGCATTTTTTGTGCAAATGACATGCAAAACTTTTTTCACTCCTGCACAAGAGTGAAAAGACTCACACTTGTTTCCTCAGCAAAGAAGTGTGTCTGTTTTTTTGTTTTGCTTTGTCTGTCTTTTTTATGTTAAAAAAACTAAAGTCATTTTACTCTTGTGTAGGGAAAATAAGTCTTACTGTAACTGCCTATTTTAACACTGTGTTTTGATATGTTGAAACATCATTTCGTGTTATAGATGAAAAAAAAAGTTGTGAGTATTTGTTATATCCTTGCTAACAACTATAGCCAATGGTAGTGAAGGACTCACAGCCTGTAACATCTAGAGACTCCTCACCAGGATGTTAGCTTCGTGGGTGGAAATTCCGCCCAACGAAGCTGTTTTGCCCTCTCGCAGACGAGAGGAGGAGGATGCGTCATCGCGTCCAGATGGGAGGGGGGAGGAGCGCCCTATAAAGGGCAGCTCTGACCCCTCCCAACAGCCTTTTGCCTTTTAGCGTTCCCCACCCGCCCACCATTTTAAGGACTATTGTGAGTGTAACTAGTCGCCTTCGGGGGCCGGATAGGAATTTTTGACCCGCACTCTAAATTGGCCGTTGAGAGCGGGGATTTTTCACCTATCCCACACTGGTGCCTGGACTGTAGGTAAAGTCACTTAAATGTTGGTCACACTAGCGGCTGAAGCGGATGGTAGGGCAGCGGTGATTATGTAATATAACATCTATCCCCAAGTACCCAATAACCACGGCACGGTGGATCAGGAGGCCACCGTGTCAGGGTGGATACGCGGGGATGCCTCCCTGCATCGGGAATAACCCAGTTTGTCGCAAGTGGATGCAGGGAGGGGTATAACCCTTGACTGGCCTGGTGGGTGCTGTTGGCTGACTGCACGACCTGGGGGTTGTTTCTCACCCTACACTGCCAGGTTGGAGGGGTCCTGGGTGACCCCGGGGTTCCAACCATCTATGCTGATGCCAGGCCCCTCCTGTTGTTGTTGTTGTTGTTGAATAAAGTTGTTGCGAGTGAATAAAGTGTGGCCCTACTTGAACCCCATTTACTGACTCGTCCCATCATTTCAAGTGGGAGGGCAATAGATTTCTGTTGACTTTATTTTCCAGATAAAGCCATTCAGCTATGTGATCAGTTACCTCTCTCTTATCCTGGACTATGACACTTTCTGCTGACAAGCCTTGGGTGACAGGCCTCTAATTACTAACACAGGTGCCCAGAGTAAAACAGCTACATGTGAGCATAGAACAACATATGGATAACATAATCTAACAGATTTATATGGCAAGTCTTCCTCAATATCTAGACTATAAATGATACAGTAGGACTCTGGTATCCACTGGGGATCAGTTCCAGGCTTCCCATGGATATTGAAAACCGCGGATAAGAGAGAATGCCAGAAAACCCTCAAAACTGCTCTTTTGCGATGGTAGCTTGCTTTATGGCTGCTGTTTTACAACAGTAGCTTGCTTTACTGCTGCTATTTGTGACAGTAGCTTGCTTTGTAGCTGCTGGATTATTTATTTATTATTTGCCAACCATGGATAATTGAATTAGTAGGTAATGAATCAGTGCATATGGGGGTCCTACTGTACTATTACACCACCAAACAGCTGCACATGAGGACACATATGTTGATCATTCAGTCTGATACAGGCCATCATCTCCTTCCATTCTCCATTGTCCATTCTCCATGGGACACTCTGGCCAATCTGTACATGAAATAATAAAATGGAGAAATATCAACAACAATATTCCAAAACAGGTGGGAATATATATCTGGTTACTCAGTTTCCTACCTTTGGTGGCCATCTTATGCAAACGCAAAACAAAAGGTCAACCAGGAATAAATCTTTTATTTGGGTCAAGTTGTGTTTGTCAGTCAAAGTAATAATAGCTCAATTCTTGCCAATGTGAGTTGGCACTCACCATACATTTATAATCCAGCTATAAGAGTGGCCTTATTTTAGAGTTAGAAGCTTATATAAACATGAGGTTGTTGTATCAACATAATCCATCTTCATGAATTTAAAAGTATGCAATGACACTTAAATCTACATTCAGTAAAAAAGCTATATTTAGATATCCTAGATACTAATGGCATATGTTATAGTATAGAATGTTTTATTAATTAAAAATAAAGAACTTGTATAACGTCTAGAACACAAGATGGTACACATAATGGCTGAAGTCCTGTTGTTTAGCTATGTGTGCATAAACTAACATTTTGCCCATGGTAAATACAATAGTCTTATCTACGAAGCACTTCTGCCCACACATTATCCCATCAAGTATTATAGGAACTGTGACTGATTGTGCAATCAAATTATGCAATCTGCATTGCCTGGGCATAATACCCAGCAGAATTATGTTTGCATAAATTTACATCACAAGGCAACAAACTGACCAATTCTTACAATGTTAGGTTCTTTTAGCCATTTTAATTATCCCATGTGAAGACTTTCTTTACCCCTTTTATCCTGGCACTCCGAGGAGTAGAGATGGGCACGAAACAAACAATTTTCCGTTTCCGTTTCCATTTTTTCGTTTCATTACATAATGAAATGACAAACGAATTTTGCCTCTAAAATGAAACGAAACAAACAGAAACACCGGAAATTTTGTCGTGCGTTTCGTTTCCGTTACTGCAATATGAGTGAATTGCTTGAAATCCTAAAAAAACCACAAAAATCGAAATAAATGGTAACAAAATGGTAACAAAACAAACAAAAACGAAAATGATTTTTTTTTGCAAAAATTCACAAAAAATGGAAACTATCAGAAACGGACCCTCCAAACGACAAACGACAAACGAAATGCCTTTTTTTTTAATTCATGCCCATCTCTGCCTAGGAGTCAAATTATGTGTTACATGAATTAGAGTCCTCTTCAATCCATCAGTATCTTGGTGAGTTAAACATGAGAGTGCCTCAGCCTTGTCCCTTCCCCCTCATGCTCATAGAAGGTGTCATATCTGAAGAGCTGGGACTGCTCAGTCTGTAAACACTCTCCCCATAAGCCACAAAAGGGGGAAAATCAAGATCACAAGAAGAGCCTTTCCAAACTGATGTCTCCTTTCTTCAAACCTGTCATTCTGTGGGAGCAAAGCCACAGCTAGCTTGCTTTCCTGCCTGCTCCTTTGAGCCCTTGCTGGATGCTGAATGACAGAATAAGATTCAAATGCACAGTGTTTCCCCATCTACTTTTTGGTAATAGCAAAGTAAGGGAGTCCCAGATCGAATCATGACCACCACAGAGGTTTTAGAAACATTGCACTGGTCATCTGCTGAGGAGTTCCAGGGCTTATATAATACAATAGTTACTTTCCCAAGTTTTGCCCTTCTATGCAGAGATTTTAAATCCCACCTTTTCCAACATTGGTCTCCCCAAAGCGTCAGTGTTGACTTGTCATCACAGGTCAAATAAGCAAACAAAACATGTTATCTCCCTGCCTCCCAGAAAGTCACTAGACAGTCAAGATGAGAAACATATGTCAGAAGAGTGTCCACTACATCCTGGACACCACAACTGACAAAGTCCTTGCTTTAGTACCCACACTTCTGTCGGTGATGGAAAACACAGTTGACTTGATAAATAATTTTGGATTATTTATTTATTAACTTCCATGCAACAGAAATTGGACATAACCACCAGGGGAAAAAATCTTCTTTTTACTACAATTTTTTTTTGATGGTGGGAATTTATTTACCAATGCAATTTTCAAAATACACCCAACACCATATCTTGATGAATGGTTGCAGTCCTTCGTAAGGTCAATAACTGAACCAAATCACAGAAATATAATTGTGAAGTCAGTGGCTCTGTAATAATCTGGCCACATCAGAACTCATGTTGAAACAAGCAGCTCATTCTTACTACATTATATAAGGTAACTGTGGCTATGTTTGCATGGGATGATAAACTGGGATTTGGGGGAGTACTGGCATACGATGGACACATTACATTCAAGTCGCTAGAGCCCGTTTGCTCATGCTTGGCTTCTTAAGCTTGAGTGAGTTGCCAAACAAGACATAAGTGGTTTGTTAAATATGTTTTCCAGCTCTGCAATCTTGACTTGTTCAGTCCTTCCCAAGCTAGAATGGAAAGACACATTTGTTCATGGCTTATATATCCTAGCTTATTCAGGAGCAATGAAAGAAATGCCTAGCTTCAGACAATCAAAATGGCTAGAATCCTGTTGTTGTTCACTAGAAATGGTCAAGAAACTATGGGTCATGGGTCATCACTATTCACAAACCAAACAAAACAGAAACTTTCAGAACTGTTCTGTCAAAATGAACCATTGCGTGGTTCATGTGATTTGGGACTTTGGGGAGGAGTAGAGCAGTCCCTGTGATATCCTTTCTTGAACAATTGATAACATGTCAGGGCCTTATATTGGTTAAATGTCTGTCCACACATCCAACTGTGCAAACTAGATGTGCTCCAGCTCCCAATCAATTAGCTGTCATTGGCTACAGCAAGGACTGCAGATCTTATGAGAATCAATGCTGTTCATTTGTTTAACAGCTTGCCGTATCAGGAAGAACCAAGCAGAAAGTAAAGGGTCAAACTCAACTACTTCATTCCCCTGCTAATTTTGACTATTCTGGGAAATGAACTGTATGGGATAAGCATGTTTTCACTCATTTCCAATTACTTTAAAATCTTGTTTTTCTCCACTTATGTCTATGGACAGTTCTCATTTTTATTTTATAGAGCATTTGAAAAACTCTATGCAAATTGGCAAGTGATCTATCTATTTAATTAGTTGTCTTTGTCTGTACTCTTGTTGGCCTAGAGCTGAGCAGGCCTGGATCCTCTAAACACTTCAAAACAATGTGCATTGGGCACTATTTGAAAGGGCACTAAGGCTTCAGCTGGGTAAAAGAGCCCTTCCTTCCCCATAAGGCAGTGGTTTTCAACCTTCCTAATGCTGCGACCCTTTAATACAGTTCCTCATGTTGTGGTGACCCCTTTCCCTGCTTGGAAGAGGCCACGAGTTCCCTTGGCAGGCCACTGCCACAGGTGTCATAGAGAACATCCCTCTACAGGCACCCTCAGCCAATCGCAGCCTCCGGTGCCATTGACTGACATCCCCTCCAACCTATCAAGCTGTAACTCACTATCCTCCATCCCCCCCCCAAGACCCAAGTCGCTTGTGCCCTTTTCTTCACTGGCTCATGGCAACCCCTGTGAAATGGCTGTTCAACCCCCAAAGGGGTCCCGACCCCCAGCTTGGGAACCACTGCCATAAGGCTTGCTTGTCCCATGGGTGGTTGCATCACCATGTCAGGGATGGTCATGGCATCCATGGAAGTTGTGGCAGCTAGTATTTTTTGAGGGATGGGGAGACCGCTGCCACCAGTGCACTCTCCAGCCATCACCATTCAGCTGCATGCTGGACAGGCCCTGCATAAGAGGAAGGACAGTGGGGTCCTCATTTGGTGGAACTCAGCCATGGAAGCTGACCCCTCCAGGCAAGAAAAACACCATGGGCATTCAGTGCTGAGAGTCTTCCCAGCTGCCCTGTCACCAGCCAGCTAGCATTGATCTTGCTGGTGGGTGAGAGCAGCCCCTTGCTCCATTTTTGCCACATTGAAACAGGATTTAGCATTTGCCACATTGAAACAGGAGTTATTTAGCTACACATTTCTTTTTCATAAAAATAATAGAGTGCTTTCCAGCTATCCCTTGCCTCCCGTAGCTCTGTGGCCTTTATCAGTTCTGAAATTATGTCCACTTCAGCTGTTCCAAAGAACTTTTCCAAAAGTATTATGAATGTATTGGCTATTAGTACTGATTAGAGATGGGCACGACTTAGCGGTATTCCCGTTTCCGTTTCCGTTATTCGGTTCCGTTAGTCTACGGAAACGGTAACGGGAATTACTGCCCCAGACTTCGAGCTCGAACCAACGAACGAACAATTTTGGTCTGATTTGTCGTGCTCGTTACTTGCATCGCACGATCGCGCGATGCCACGCGGCACAGAAAAAAAGTTTTTAAAAGTTAAAAAACCCGGTTCCCGGCCAAAAAGCAGGCGGAAATATGCCTGCCGTGCCTCAGGGCACCTACCAGAGGGGTGGTTTCTGGAGGTCCCCGGCCTCCCCCCTCCTCCCTCCTGGTGCCTCAGGGCACCTACCAGAGGGGTGGTTTCTGGAGGTCCCCGGCCTCCCCCCTCCTCCCTCCTGGGCTGCTCTTGTGGGACTCGCCGCAGGCTCGCAGCCAGCAAAAAGCCCAGTCTCGCCGCCGGCTGCCGCAATTAAAGCGCAAGCCGCACGGCACGGACGGCACAGGAAAAAACTTTTAAACTCTCCCCCCACCCATTCCCAGGCCAAAAAGCAGGCGGAAAAATGCCTGCTTGACTAAGGGCGCAGGGCACCTACCAGAGGGGGGGTTTCTGGTCTGGAGGGGGGGACGGCCTCCCCCCCCTCCGTCCTGGGATGCTCTGGTGGGACTCGCCGCAAAAAGCCCAGTCTCGCCACGCCCGCCGGCTGCCACAATTAAAGCGCAAGCCGCACGGCACGGACGGCACAGGAAAAAACTTTTAAACTCTCCCCCCACCCATTCCCGGGCCAAAAAGCAGGCGGAAAAATGCCTGCTTGACTAAGGGCGCAGGGCACCTACCGGAGGGGGGGCGGTTCTGGTCTGGAGGGGGGGTCCCGCCTCCCCCCCATCCTGGGCAGCTGGACTCGAGTTGCCATGCCATGCGGTGCGGGCGGGGGATCCAAAATGGGGCGGCGAACGCAATATTGTTTTTGAAATCGTGGTCCAAAAACACACAAGCATGCACAACAGAAACACGTGGAAATTTATAAACTTCCAATCCAGATTTTTCACAGTAGCAGCCAGTGGTTTTTTTCTTGCAACAAAATGTCTCTCCTCTCCTCCTCTGTCCTCCATTGATTTTATTTTATTTTATTTTATTTACACCTGCGCAGTGCGCAATGATGGACTGCCCCAGTGGCCTGGCCAGCCATGTGGGAGTGGACGACCATGCAAATTTTTGGAGCCATCCCACCAATCACATGGCCACTTGGCCACGAAGACTTCTGGGATGTGCCAAAAAGCCCCCTAAAACCTGCCCTAGCCCCCTAACCCCCTAACTCTAATCCTTGACTCCTTACCCATACGTCACAGACTGTCTTCTTAGTGGGTCAGAGAGGCACCCAGAGG
This sequence comes from Phrynocephalus versicolor, assembly GCA_023846285.1. Lineage (NCBI taxonomy): Eukaryota > Metazoa > Chordata > Lepidosauria > Squamata > Agamidae > Phrynocephalus > Phrynocephalus versicolor. The sequence goes on along the minus strand of JAHTLZ010003526.1, from coordinate 46,201,173 downwards.
TGCAACCCACTAGCCCACCGTAACCTTACCCGTCATTAGCCTAACCCTAGCCCTAACCCTAACCCACCTTAGCCCATAGCCAGATCTACTTGCATTGCACTACACGCAAGTACGATTCCCTTCTTTGTGGGACATGGCAGGTGCGACACACTCCTTGAAGGGTCGTACCAGAGGACCAGGTGGTCTCACTGCCTGCAAATGGTATGCATATCCATATGGTTATGCATGCCATTTTGCAGCAGCAGGTGAGGAGGGGAGACCCCCATGTTGAGGGGTCTCTTGGAGCCTGCTGCTGTCCCTTCCTAGTGGGTGAGGATAGGAGGCACCCACGGGTGCCTCCAGGAGCCCACTTTCCCTTTATAGTGGGCCAGAGGAGGCACCCACCCCACAGAGGTGCCTCCAGGAGCCCGCTACCCCCCCAAAAAAACCCAGTATAACGATAACGAAAAAACGAAAAAATGAACCGACTAATTTTTGCGGTTTTTCACGAAAAACGGAAACGAGCCGACACGGGCTGCCTCCGACACACGACAACTCAAAAACGTCATTTTCCCTAGTCGTGCCCATCTCTAGTACTGATACGTAGAGAAACATTGTAAACATACAACCTGAGCTGGATTGGCCAAGGGTGCATTTTCCCTCTCTTCCTGTTGAATCTGTATGCCATGCATACCATATAAAAATCTGGATAGTATTCAGATGAAGTGGAAGTGAGAACTGGCAAAAGAAGCAACCATGATTTACAATATTTGGAGCATGCCATATTACTGACATATAGCAGCAGTGATTTGGAAAAAGAGGTGATAAAGGGGGAAAGAAAAATAACACGAAAAGGATTACAGCAGCCCAAACCCACTTCCTAAATCTCCTCACCATGTTAATACAAACTGCCAGCTGATTGTTTCACCCTGAATGACTCAACTCCTACACCACCTTCACTCTTTCAAATCAGAAAACAGAGGTACCGGCATGTTAAATACAGTCCTGTTTATGACCTCCTAGGTAGTGATGGACAATGTATGATGAGAGAAAAATATGTTAATGTTCAAATGAAATGATTGGATTAGGCCAAAACATTAAATTGCTGACATTATGGCCAATAAAGCTACCCGCCCAAAGTACAGTAATACCTCGTAAGACGAATGACCCTTACAATGAAAAATTCATAGGACGAATGCAATTTTCAGAGGTAGGAAAAAAATGTAAAATGATTTTTCCTTCCTGCTTGCCTTCATCTTCCAAAGGACCTTGAGGGGCTCGTTATGGTGGGCGCACGGCATTCAAAGTGCTGCAGTCAAGGTGTCATTGCCTGCAGCTCTTTGAAAATCCCACACCCACCATAGCAAGACCCTTGCTATGGCAGGCGGGCGGTATTCAAAGTGCTGCACGCAAGGAAATCTACTTTGATTCCCATGGAGCAAAAGCAGTCTGAGAGCTCCTTTTGCTGCATCGGAATCAAAGTGAATCTGCTCCTCACCCGCCCGATTCGGGGGGAGAAGCTGCACACCACCATTGCCGCCTCCCTCATCGCTCCTACTTCTCTTCTTCCTCCTCCTTCTCCTCTTTGTCCCGCTGGTGGTGACCAAAGCCGTGCACCACCACCGCCACCATCTCTTCCCCCATCGGCCCCCATCTCTACTCTTTTTCTTCTTCCTATTCCTCTTAGTCCCACCAGGTGCCCGGCAGTGGCCAAAGCCGCATGCCGCAGCCTCATCCCCATCTCACCCACCCCCTCTCCCGAGCTCTGCTTTTCTTCCTCCTCCTCTTCCTCCCGCTGTGGCTTCTCACAGCAAGGGGCTTGCTATGGCGGGTGCGGGATTTTCAAAGAGCTCCAGCCAATGACACCTCGGTTGCACCACTTTGAAAACTGTGTACTCACCATAACGAGCCCCTC
>JAHTLZ010003526.1:46148526-46181412 GCA_023846285.1 Phrynocephalus versicolor | reverse complement strand
CATCATCATCATCATCATCATCATCATCATCATCATCATCATCATCATCATCATCATCATCATCATCATCATCATCATCATCTCTGTGCTGGATCTGGTTGTAAACTCTTTAAGATACCAGCAAAACTGGCTGCTATTACTGGTCAGGTGGCATATAAATTTTAAGTAACTGTTAGGGAGAGATGATCTATGTGAATCAATTGACAAAGTGGTCTTGGAACAACTAAAGCCAAACCTGAAGGAGAAGCATTTGGAAACCTTGATCCTAGCTTCAGATGTTCCTCGGGGGGGGGGGGGGGGAGCCATCGACAGAGAAGCAGGAAGTTGCCTCCCCTGCAAACTGCCCCCCAATAAACTTCAGATGCGGTGTCTTTTAACACCTGTCTCAAGTGGTTATTACATTCTGTCAGAGCGTAAATTCTCAGTCAGTCCAGACTCTCTCTGAGATGGAGTACAGGTTTCCTAGAGAGCTTCATAAAGTTTTTAATGATTCCGGAGTGAATTTCACCTTGAATGTACGCTTCACAGTGAATACCTGGCAAACTGTGATCTTAAGCACACCATGTGAATTTCAGCTTAAGAAATATACGGTGAAATTGCACATTGTGTCAGCTTTCTCGACAAGGAAATATAGTATGATGAAAGTGACCTAGAGGTCCTTTTGATAGCTGTTTTCTTTCATTCTGGAAGAGGGGTGGGCATTGTGTGGCCCATGGGCCACATACATTCTGTGGACATTTGTTCAGTCTCTGCCACATCATTATCAGAACTGAAAAACACATTGTGCTATATGCATATTGTGCATTGTCCACTTGCCCTGATTCGACTCCCACATTGTACTGTAATATGGATAGTGGGTGAGTGTTTTTTTCGGGTGCATTTTGAACCAAAGCCCTGTTACAATGGGGGTAAATTTTTGCCTAGATCCTAGGCAAGTCTCACTCATTTGGAGCTGCTTGTGGAGGCGATAAAATGAGCTGCACTTGGTCAAGTCATTCCTGTCACAATGGAGTAACAGGCATTTCCATTTCTGCATGTTTCCATAATAATACCAGGGACAGGCATGATACTCAAAGAAGAGAAATTATTTAGTTAGAAAAAGTACAGGGGGGATATCTGGCTGGTAGGTCATGTGGTAGAGTATTGAGGCAAACTGAAAAGGATGCTATGTATACAAGTCAAATATATGATTCAACTAAATTCTGTTTCTGTGTATGAGGAACCTGCTATGAGGAGTTACAAATAACATAGCTACTGTAAGTACTTTATTACTTACAGATAAAGGTATAGCTAAGTTATGGGCCTGTTCCCAACTGCACACTTCAAAAACGGGCATTGGTTCACCTATGAAGGGAGTGAACAGCATTCACATAATACCAATAGCAATTGCCTATACCCAACAAGAAAATGAATCAGGGTGAATGTGAAAACCTAGTTCCACTTTATTCCATCAGCTGTGCTACCCTTTCAATTTGGGTTTGTGTACTCAATATGACTCCTACCACAGGTGGCCCATAGTCATAACTGGCAAGTGGCAACTGCAAAAAAGGATGTCAATGTTAGAGTATCTTCTTTCAGTAACCAAGTACTGAGAACGCTGTTGGTGGTAGAGAACCAGTTGCAACTCTGCCAAGAAATGGACATGTTGTTTAAAATGCTTCTATTTGATCTGGTCACTCTATTTTTCTGAACAACTTTAAAAAAAAAAAGAGGACCAGTTAGGGGTGGGGGAAAAACTCTAGTCTCAATAGCCAAGATTCTTCTCTTGGCAAAACACAAATGCTATAATGTTTGGCAGCAAAATGCGGCATGTTACAGAATTACAGTCCACATTATTTGTTGTGCGCTGGGTAGCACAACTTGGAATGCAACAACTAATATCTACACTGGTTTTGTAATCTTGTGTCAACTCACCTTCCAAAGTTGTGTCATTTGGATTACATTTAGGGCAGTAACTAATAAGATAAGGACCAATGTATTTTTTTTTAAATACAGAAGGGTTTTTAATTTGATTTGCTTTTAATTTCACAAATTTCCTTTGCACTTATTTATCTCCAAGGGTTTTTTTTTTTTAAATAAATAAGTGGAAACGTTGATGCAGACAGGACGAGCTATTGCCGGAGGGAAAAATGTTGAAAGACAAAATTGCGAAGATGATTATTTTTTGCAGCTGGGTAGAAGAATGCTATTTCGGAGTTTTGCTTGCTGGCAAACCCCCAAGTGCATAAATGGTTTGCAGCTGGTTTAATAATCAGTCTAGGTCCATGGTAAATGGGATAATTGTTATTAATTTTTGTAATGCTTTATGAATAGCATGAATCATCATAATCAGAATATATTTGTTGAGATCAGTGGTCATGAGAATGTAATGGTAACAGAGTTAGACTATGCACAGAATAGCACAATTATACAAAATGACTGATAACCATTGATTTACAGACTTAAATCCAGACAGTGTGGCCTGTTCTTGTATTTGCATCTCTAATAACAGCATAATTTGAAATTGTGTGGGCATTATGGAAATAATGAAAAATAAACAGAGCACTTGCAGGTTTCCCATTCAAGCCTTATGAACTGTGCACAACAGATTTCTTCATTGTTCTTTTTGGAACTATAGCCAATCTAATCCTGAATAGCATAATTTAACTGACAATGGCTCGACTACTTACCTTGGTCATTATTTCCAGTGCCAAATTGAGGTTACTGTGGAGAATTTTCATCTCCATCTAACCTGAATGTTTTTCTTTTTAGCTCATTACTCTTCCTCTTCCCATTGTTCAAGTAACGAACGTTTTTTTTTGTTTTTGTTTTTTTTGTCCCTGAGTATTGCTCAAACAAATGAACATTATGTTGAGGATTTCCTCAGGGTGGGATTCTATCACCAGTGACCAGGAAGAAAAAGTGGTTTTTTGCTGCCTGGCTGCCTCTTCTACAAACTCACAGCAGATATAATAATTAGGTTGGGGATGTCTGAGTTCACTGAAATTGGATACCTTTTTTTTTAATGGAGACAAAGCTGAAATATACTGTGCATGGAACTCTCAAGGTCAAAGAACAAGCTTTCTACATATTGGAAAAGCAAACAATAGGCCACTGTCATGGTTCTCCAAGCAACAAGAAATCCTCCCTGTAAGGATATAGAGACATTTAAAATTCCGGTAATAGTCATTCAATGTCTTGAGAAGCAATCAGGAAAAATGTAATACCTTGTAACTTTCCATAAATACACATGCCTCTTACCAATTGTTATTGTTATTTTTATTTTTTTAAATTGTTGTTGGGTATTTTCTCCTTTATTTTACTATTATAATCTTGTGTATTTCTTGTGTTTTTATGTGAACCGCCCAGAGTTCCCTCTGGGAAATTGGTGCGGTATATAAATATAAAAATAAATAAATAAATAAATAAATAAATGCACACACGCACATGCATGCATGCATGCACACACACACACACACACACACACACACAGAGCAAGAGAGAGAGAGAGAGAGTGCAGATTTGTGTTATTGGGCATCATTCCCCAGAATCCATTGGAAGAATTCTGGGAACACAAGTCTTCAAAACCCACACATCTTCATCATGGTGGTACACATGTTGAACAAGCCTGGCCTTCCCTACCCATTCTGCTGTCCTCTGGCTTTTCTACAGGTGAATCCTGGAATCTCACTGCCATACTGAGTTTACCACAGTGGTCTGAAGCATCTGAAATATCTGTGCCTTGGTAGTGTGTCAGGGCATGGTGGGAAATTTAAGATGACAGCTGGTTTCTTGACCTTCGTCCTATTTGTAGCCAGCACAGCACCAGGCAGCACTTTTCTTCATATTATTAAGTTTTCTTTTGTTTCTTTTAAAGAAGAGCTTTGTTTTGATTTTTTTTTAAAAAAAAATTCTTTCCCAAAACAATAGATTATCTCTGAGTTGTCACGGAAAGTCTGCGACCACTAATGAAAGCAAAAGGACTTCTCCACTTAGGGTAACAACATCTCACTTAATGACAAAAACTGCTGTCAATCAGCTGAAAGGATGGCCCCCATGAGGAAGCCTCTGTCTAAACAATCAGAAGGTGAGTACTCTTAATTTGTAAGGGGAAGGGCATCCTTCTGATGGAGTTTTATTTGCATGCTCACATGCTGTATCTAGTTTTTGTAACTGAGAGGGACTTTTCTGATCTGGGGTGCATTCAACCAGTACTACAAACTAATTGTTCTTTCCAGCATTTGAATTCAAAGGCAGCTCCATCTCTCTTCTGAGTGCACTTTCCTTCTCTTTCTTGGTGTTAGCTGTTTCTTTTCTGTTGATCTGTTCAGTTGGTTGCTGATTATGTGTGAAGGAAAGAAAACAACATACACAAATCTGTAATTTTCGACTATAAGTAAAAAAAAAATGTTTTTATAGAACTATAGAATAATTGAGTTGAAAGGACCACCAAGTCAAAACACCTGCTGAATGCAGGAATATACATTTTATTTTGTCTCTTACAAATGTCTCACAGTAGGCTATTGAGACTTTTTAACCACCATTAGTGAGAAAGTGGTAGACTCTGGTAACTTGTCATTGTTATCCTCTGCACATCTACAGACTTTATTTTCATAAACAAATACCATTGCTAGGGATGCTTCCTTCATGTACTTCTAGTGGTACTGTGAAACTGTAATTTGGGGTTAGAAAAGTGTGGGGGTGTCTTATACATGGGGGTTTCTTATAGACAGGAAAACACAGGTATATAGAGTTTTAAATTAACTTTCTTCTGGTGTGGGGTGCCAAGCAATGAGCATTCTATTAGGAAGGATGGAGAATCTGCAACACTTCTCAGTACCAAGAGACAAAGTCTCGTCCTGGGAGACATAAGTGACTGAGAGTTAAATAAGGCAAAACCGGACCTGCCTTCTTTCAACTACATATACACAATCACTTTGTGTCAATATTTTATGTCAACAACTGCAGCAGCAACGGAACAAGATGGAAGCTGAAAATGAAAAACATTATATGGCATCTTTCCCTGCCCCCCATGGGGTAGTATATGGTGACTATTCTATAAAGCATAGCAGTGCAACTGTCTTCGTGAGCTTAGGATTTCATCATATTCCTCAGACCACACACTGATATGCCGTTGCACTGTCTGATTATGACAGGGCCAACAATTACAGTTAAGCTCATTATCCAACCAATAAATCTTACTTTAGAATAAATTGTTGTAGACATGTCCCAGACTATTGTACAAACTGGAAGAAAATCTATACTTCTCTGAAAGACCTTCTGAGAAAGATTGGGGTGGATAGCATCCTTAAGCAGGACATATTTAAATATTAGAAAACAATGTACATTCCATGGGGGGAAGGAGAACCAAGGTATTTGTCGAAAAAAAGTGGGGTTGGTGGAGAATAGGGCAGGTATAATGGCAGAAGAGATTGTGATTCTGGTTTATTTACTCATGTTAGTGATGTTTCAGGATGTGAGGCACAGCCTTGGAAGGGCGTGCCCTCCTCTCCAAGCAAATTAGCCAATGAGTGGCAAGAGGTGGTTAAGCTGGGTATGGAGGGGATAAAAGGGGAGGAGTCACGTGGGGATGGGCAGTTGGAGTTGATGGGAGTAGAAGGCAGAGAGGTGGAGAGTGCAAACATGGTGGTGATGGTGGAAAAACCAAAACAGACTGAAGACCTCGTGGAGGTCAAGAAAGAAGACCCATGGAATTTGGAGTGGGTCACTTTTCGCCTTCCGAGGGAAGCGGCTGAATGGGAGTGGCGCAGCAATAAAGCCTGGAAGGCAGTGTTCTGGGGACAGATGGCGAGGCAAGAGGCACAGAAGCAAGCAGCTGCACTGAAGGTTTCGCTACCCATAGGAGTGCTCCGAGGAAGCAGGCTTCCCTACCACCAAGCCGTCTCGATCCTACACCTTGCCTTTGGGAGCCGCCAACAGGGAAGTACTAGCTGAGCTATTTACTCCCAGGCCATTTGTTAAAGTCACTGGGGAGTTTGAGAATGTTGTAGCTGTTGCACTGTTTGAAAATATTCGCCTAGAACAGTGATAGTGAACCTTATAGAGACCGAGTGCCCAAACTGCAATTCAAAACTCACTTTTTATCGGCGAAGTGCCAATACAGCAATTTAATCTGAATAGAGGTGGCTGTGAAAGGGCAATGTCGGGTGCCCACAGGAAGGGCTCTGAGTGCCAACTTTGGCACCCGAGCCATAGGTTCGCCAACACTGGCCTAGAACTACCCAAGACTTTGAGGAGGACTTGGCAGGCAAATGCCTCCGAGGCCAGTGAGGACAAAGACTTGGACGATGGGATGGCTGTTTGGAAAAGTTGTTTGAATAAAACGGAATTAGAGTATGCAGAATCTGTGACTGTGCATTCTTTTGGGGCTATTGCCCATGGAGGAGGGGAGGAGGACCATGTCGGATCTCACACAGGACTACACGCTCTCTTTTTCTGATGGGTTCTTAACAGTGCATGCCATCGTTTTCTATATGCTGGAAAGCCGTGTACCTGTTGCATTATGTTTGGTGCAAATGCTCCCATTAACTGATTCATTCCAAACCAGTTGATTTTTGAAGAATTTTACAAAATTTCTTCAGGTGGAAAAAACAGGAGGTTTTAAAGAACCGAAGGTGGAAGAAAATGAAATAGATCAATTTTCTGTACCTACAAGCAGAAATGTGGTCAAAAAATTAACCAATGTGACATGTGTCTTCTTTTGTTTTTTAATCATTTTCATGGGATGAAACCACTTCCCTGCACATTAACACATTTTCCAAGGCTTGCTTCTCTGTTGAAAGAGCTGTCCTGAAGCCATCTTTTACACGCTTCCCTGAAAAGAGCGGATTGGTCGAGGAGAGAGGGAAACATCCCTGGATTTCTCGAAATAAATATTCCCTGCTAGCTTCTTGGCATGCACTGAGCCCACCCTTTCAGAAAGAAATCAGATCCTTAGGCAAACATTTAAAAAAGAAAGAAAGTTTTAAACCCCAGCTGTTAAAACATTTGTGCCACATGCCCCCTCCCCTTTGCAAAGCGTACAGTCATTTTAGACATTTTGTATGTTTTGAAGAAAACGCAGACCCTCTGCCACGAGCATGCATCCCATGGCTCATTCCCATCCTGCTCTTCCCGGCTGCTGTCCTCCTCATCTCCACCTTCTTTCCACATTCCTGGAGGACAGTCAAAAGATTTATTGTATAATTTCTTTGGCGGCTGCTAGCCAAGCGTGCAGCTTACAGCTTGCTTTAATTAGGAAATCAGAGGGTTTCTTTTATGTAGGTCACATCAGTTTTTGATTCTCAATCTCATAAAGCTGCTGTAACCTCTCTGAACAGCCAGCTCTGTGTGGATGCATGTGTGCATGGCAGCATATTAAGGGAGAGAGGAAGGAATGACACACTGATTGCTGCTGAATATTCTCCATATGCCAGCCCATGCTGTCACCTTTTTGCAAGACAAGGAGAGACCGTCCATTAAAGGTCTGAATGTATCACTTGATACCATTGTGGGACATACCTCCACCCACCCACCCACCCACCCACCCACAAAATTAAAAAAAATGCTTTCAGGCAGGACCCAGGAGAGTAGAATAGGCTTCAAATTACCAAAAAATCTGGCATTGTTTCTAAAAGAGAAAAGTTTCCCATGTGATGGTGTATTTCAGATCATCCAAGTTGTTCATATCAATTTGAATTATAGTAAATGAAAACAGGTCCATTAAAGCAGTAAGATAGTTTCTTTCAACCTTCTTTCTTTTTCTGAGGGGACATGGAAGCTCTTAATGCTTGTTGATACCTTAAGCTGCTTCTCTCAGTTCTTAACGAATTACCCCATTAGATATGCCAAGAAATAAAAAAAGTGTTCTGCTTATATATCACCCGATACCACTTCAGGTGGTCTTTGGGCGGTTTACAGTTTAATAACAGTATGCAGGCTACACATTGCCCCCCCCCACCAAGCTGGGTACTCATTTTACTGACCTTGGAAAGATGGAAGGCTTAGTCAACCATGAGCCAGCTACCTGGGATTGAACCCCAGGTTGTGAGCACAGTTTTACCTGCAGGACAGGCATTTAACCACTGCATCACAGAGTTCACCAAATACACTCCTTGGCTTGCTTACTTCTCATGTTGTTGGGACTATCTATGGCTTAAACCTGATGAAAGATTACTGGAAGGATGAAATATTTTAGGTGGAAGTCTATATCCATCCTGGATACTTTATACAGGGTGGAATTTTCTCAGTTGTCTTTCTCATGCTTGTTACTACCACCTTCCAGAAATAGCTGATAAACTCTTCACCTTACAATAGTATCTCTTCATTTTATTCCTGTGAAGATTTTTTGTTGCCTTCAGGAACCCACAAGTCCATGTACACAAGTTGACTGGACTGGCAATGGGACCATATTTCAACACTACTAATAGGATCTCCTCTTCTATCAGGCCTAAGCCAAGAGGATAATGTAGAAAGGGCCAGGTAACGTGCCCTCTGTTCCAGCAGGAGAACAAATGGAGCATTCAAGAGGAGACAGAAATACCACCACCCCAAGTGTCTGCTGCTTTAGGAGGCTGCCTCATACTGGTAAGTGGGAGGACCAAGACCTATTTACTGATTTGCAGGACAACTTTGAGCTGCGGAACAACAGCAAAATGAGAGCTCTCCTATAGATTCCCTTTTGTTATGGAAAAATCTAAGCATAAACATGCATGTTGTGACATCAGCCACCTAACAAGTCAGACCATTGATAATTCCACCCTGTATCGTTTGCTTCAGTGATGGCCCTTCAGGGTTTCAGGTGAGTGTTCTTGCCCAGTCCCACCTGGAGATCCCAGGGACTGAAAGCTTAACACTTCTGCATACAAAGCACATGGTTTATCACCAAGTTACCGTAACCCTCTTCCCTTCATGCTAGCAACCAGGTTCTGGGATTTGGAATGGGGTAAAGAAATCTTTTGCTGGCATGAAGAGGAAGACAAGTTCCTCATTGCTGACACAACAACCTATCTTTGGCATAATTAAAGTTTTTATGCTTCATTTAAGTTTTTATCCTTATAACTTCTTCAAAGAGTAAAAAAAGCACCAAGCATAATCCTTTTCTTTTGGACTATATCTTCAGGACAACCCTATGTCAGGGCTGTCCTGAAGATACTGAGAAAGTATGTCTAATCTAAGATGATCCAGGTAATTTCTGAAACCCAAAATTCCAAATCGGACCTTGAAAATGAACCTCCCAAATTCAAGCACATTGCTCTAAGTACTATACCATATCGGCCTCTACTGTCATGATACCTTGTGCCAATAGCTTCACCTTCTTCCCAATGGGTTGAATACCTGCTTTGTGCTTAGCCTTTGCACAGCCCTGGAAAGGAAGAAGGGGATCCTGTATTACTCCACATGGTACTTTAGAATCATAAAATTGTTAAGCTAGTAAAATGTGCAGTCCGAACTATCAGTACTTTCTCCAATTAAAGGAGAAATGTCTCCATGCATTCAGTATGAGATGTAACTACAACTTCCTGCTTTTCTGTTGTTCTATGTGATGGCAAAACTACTGCTTACTAATTACAAACAATGCATTTATTTATTTGTGTGCTCAGTTCTTCCTGCTACAGAACGGGAAGATTCTCTTCCCAGCCCTGAAGAGACTGGGAATTTGCTATTTTTACCATGTAAATGTCTGTATAGTTTGGCAGCCATAGCAAGACAAAAAATTTCCTCCTGGAATAATATCACAAGTATTTGTAGAACATAATTTTCACAGTTACAGGTCCATGAAGAAAATTCTGAAAGTTTCACCCAGTGCCAGATGAATGCTGCAGACAGGCAGGCTGTCTCTGGTGGATTGTCCCGGGATCAAAGAATGATCATGTTTTCATCCTGGCTTTGCCAGTGAGAGTGTGTGGTCTCTGGCAAGTCATGATTCTTATGGAGCTCGCCCAAGTATAAAAAGGAATGGAGTCATGAAATTTACCTTTTTCATTTGAACAAGAAATGTTTTGCTAATATTTACAGTACTTGGTGATGTAGCTGTTGAATGCTGTGTGTGAAAAGAAAGGCTAGCCACTTTTTATCCCTATGATACTGTTTTTTTTTAAATCAAACATTCAAGCATGATAGTTCTGTGTGGTTTCTCCACATCTCTGAACCCCTTGATATTTCGGGTTTTGGATTGTACAGATAACATCAATTTGTAATGGACATTGTAAAATCCTGTATCAGATTTGGGCATCCTATTGTCTGAGGGTAGCATAGTTAGTTAGTTAGTTAGTTGGTTAGTTAGTTAGTTAGTTAGTTAGTTAGTTAGTTAGTTAGTTAGTTAGTTAGTTAGTTAGTTTGTTCATTTGTTCATTAGTTAGTGAGTTGCCACAAAACTACTTCTGGACTGCAGAAGTTTAAAAATGCAAAATCTTCCCCCCAGATATGGTACATTTCTGCCCTTGGATGCCAATGCTGATAATAGCCAAGTATCATATCAAGTCAATACTTGCTTACAATGATCCTTAGGCAGACAAGCTAGCTCTTCTCTCAGGAGGCACAGTGGGGAATCAGACGCCCAACTTCTGACTCCACAATCAGATATAAAAACCAATGAGCTTCCCTGCCAGCTTGGTTTCCTCTAGAAGTGACTTTTTTAAAAACCTGGTGAGGTTCAATAAGGCTCCCACCCTCCAAAATGAAAACAAATCAACTTAAAGTGTTCTGATTGGGCACTTAAGATTAACAAGTTTTTAATTAAATGGATAAAAGCACCCATTTCCAGGCTGGCGTTGCTTGTGGTAAAGCAAAGCAAAGTGTTCTGCTTATATACTGCCCCATACCACTTCACGTAGTCTCTGGGCGGATTACAGTTTTTTATTATAGTATGCAGGCTGCACATTGTCCCCACCCCAGTAAACTAGGTACTTATTTTACCAACCTCGGAAGGATGGAAGACTGAGTGAACCTTGAGCCGGCTACCTGGGATTGAACCCCAGGTCGTGAGCACGGTTTTACCTGCAGTATAGGCATTTATCCACTGTGCCACAAGGTGATAGCTTGAGGAATAACATGTGGTCCCTCCATCTCCTAAGATCACCTGCTCCCTCTAAATGAAGGGGCAAAATAGAGATGTGGGCAGTGCTAACTTTCCTCATGCATTCAGACTTCCTGTGTACTGAATGTCTGCTATGGAGTGGTGCAGAAGTGAACATCTTTTTGCAAAACTACCTTCATGCATATGTTAAAGAAGGAAAATGTGTGAGCTGTCTGTTGATTGTCAGCATGGGGATCGTTTAAGATTAGAAACATGAATCAACCAAGTAGGAATCTGCATTGTCTTTGGAATCAAAATGGGGAAGAAACTTGCAGGTGTGCAGAAATGTATTGACTGAGGCCAAGCCATTTTTAGCAATGGCATTCCAAAATGGAAAAAAATATATATTGTAAACCAGTGTCCTTAAAGAGGCAGCTCAGCCACTCTGGAATATTACTTTTGTAGAGAACCTCAAAAGCAAACTGTAAAAAGGGACAACCAAATTATACTTCACATCACATGTTTACGTGTTCAAAATTTATATTCAGAGAATTACATTCATGGGTGACTAGAGTACCATGCAAGTAAAATGCCTCTACTGAACCAGTTCTGAGAAGTGGTAAGCCCCACTTATTCTGCAAGCCATGAATGATTTTAATGCATACATGAACAAATTGAAATTGTTTACACAGTTGCTACCAGTAGTATCCATTATATTTTTAGGCAAAGCTGCAACTACACCGGCTACACAGCGACTACATTGTGGCTTGATTTGCATTCTACTATATTGAAGTTCTGTTTTCAATCGGGGATCACACAGAAACTGGATCTTTTGGGCACCAGTGTCCACACTGGCCCCTCAGTTTGATGCAGTTTGATCCATGCCATAGGTAGGACACAGCCCCGTGTCTTTTGATACTGCTCTCTATCAATCCCTGGCTCTCCTTTTATAGTTTGTTGTAAAGCTGGTGGGCTCTCAAAAAGTTGCATGGACAAATTTCTAACAATTTCCATAGCATACAAACACATACACAAACACTGTGGAAACAAATTAGTCTGCTGTTATTTGTCGGGGGTTGTTTCTATTGCATATTGTTTTTGATCTTGTCTGTGTAGAAGTGATCTAGTGATAAACCTGGTAGTTTGGCTATTGAAAAAATACTTTGGTGCAAGTAGAACAAAAGATTGATGGGAGGGGAACACTGTTCAAAACATCACACCCAGTTTTAGTACGTCACAAGAATACCATCACAGTCATGCCCCACCAAACCTTTCAGAGAATTAACCAACTGGAAACAAGGGAGAAAGTCCATTTAAATTTTTCTAGCTTGAAAAACTTAGAAGCCCCCAGTGGTAGAGAGGAAACAACAACAACCCTCCACATTGGGAGCAAAAAAGTCAGGTGACCTTTCCTTTGCATCTGGAGGAAATCTCATAGTTGACCAATTAGTCACAGACATAATAATGTGACCCTGATCAGGTGATACATTAAGAAAAGGAAAAGGGGTCTCAGTTTGCAACCATATAGACACTTATCTCAGAATAATTCCCCTTTACTTTTACTTCAAATTAGAGACATACAAGTTTTGCTTTTACAGTCATATAAGTTTGAAACACTTTTCTGGATTCGGAAAGAAATAAGTAAAACTAAGTCCTAGACAACAGTAAGTTGTATCTTCAGTTTCCAGACCTAGCCTTATTTTTTCATTCTTAAGGTGCAAGTAGGGAGAAATCAGGTGAAAGAGTAAGCACATTGACCCTTCCTCATGGATCAAGAAAAGACATGTTTGCTTTCTTTTTATATTACAGTTGGGTGGGGATTTTATTTGGTTTTTCTATGATAAGAATTGTTCGGAGGTTGCCAATTTATTCACAGCTTTGATAGAAGCAAGTTGAAGCTGGGCTGAATTTGTGTTGCCTCTGTGGGTCACGTCTCTCCCACCTCCCCTGAGGTACTTTGTTCCTTACAAGCTCATAGTAAGTAGGTTGGACATGAACTACTGATACCACCCTGTTTGCTTCATTCTGTGGATTCCTGGGTTTTGCAGTTCAGTGAGGTTCTTCAAGTTCTCTGCTTGGGAGCTCTAGTGCTTTAGTTCAAGAGAGTGCACTAGAGGTGTCTAAAACACACTGCAAATACCAGGATGCTCTAGATCAGGGCTGTTCAACTTTGAAAAGGTCAAGGTCTACTTTTTCTGGCCCAAAGTGCCTGAGGGCTACTACATTAAAACCTCTACTTACAAATTTTATCTGTTCCGAGCATATGCTCATAAGGAAAAACTTTTGTAAACACAGCAGCAGTTTCCCATAGGAATGCATTGAAAACCAATTAATCTGTTCTGGAGGGAACAAATTTCAACGCACCATGGCCCTTGAACTGCCCCGCTCGGCTGAGACGGTGGGCTGGCAGACCCAGGACTTTGCTGGGGCAGTGGTGGTCCTTGGGGTGGGGGAGGGAGAGGTGGAGAACTTATCACCTCACTTTTTTTATAGATGGTCGGCAGGCTACTTTTGAACCCTTCGTGGGCTACCAGTAGCCCACGGTCTACCTCTTGGGCAGGCCTGCTCTAGATAGAATGTTGCCTTGAGGGTCACAATGGTATCAAAATATTGTAACTGCCTAAAGTAGGAGAAGCCTTGGTGAAGAAGGGGACTTTAAAGAGGTTCTCCCTTAGTTAAAGTAAGTATTTTGGTGAACTGGCAAGGAAAAACAGATTGTTATTTTGAAAACTGACAGAAAAGTCATTTGATTTTCATTAGTAAGGAATGCTAGTATATTACTAAATATAGTTATGGGACAGAGAAGGTGGCAGATTAATGAACACTTTTATGGGTTTTTAATCACATTCTAATTTATGCTTGTTTGCAGCCGTTTATCCTTGATTTTCATAAATGTTCAGGCAAGCCAGGTTTTGTTCATAGAAACCTGTAGGTATTTAATTTCAGGCCTCTGGCAGAGAGTTCCTTAATGAAAATTGTTACTTTGCACAACACATTGTTTTAGTGACTAAATGAACTTGTTTCTGGCTGAGGATAAATTCTTTGTAAAAGCCATGTCATCCAGCTATGATGCACAATGGCACACCATGACCTAAATGTTCAATCAAATATATTTTGGATCGTCACATTCTGACTCCTGCATAGCCAGATTAATATTTGCTATGAATACTTCTAAATGGGTCATGGTCTGTGATTTGATTACAAACCCATGTGGTAAGCTGTTTCTTAATAATGTGGAAAAGCAAGGAAACCGCCACTCAAAACTTAACTTTAAATTCAATTGAACTGTTGGGCAAGTTTTAGGAATTTTTAAATACAAAGGCAAATGTTTTCAGAATTCAAAAATACTTTCTAGAACAGTTATACTGAGATATATTAACAGTATTGAATGAAGACAAATGGGTACTTCAAAGCCAAGACCCGGCCATAGTTCCATCATACTCTGGCTGAGTATTCAACAGACATGTGATCTTACACACACACACAATGTTATTCCTGGTGAGGAAGACAGCTTTTGAGCCAATCATATGTGGATACATGTTGGTACAGTAAACCCTTACCTATTGCAGGGGTTAGGGACCCGACCCAACCCGCAATAATTGAAAATCCGTAATATGTGGGTGCTGGGTCAGGTTGGGACTGGGCAGGCTCTCGGGGGGCTCTTGTACTTACCCCAGGCCTGGCACTGCCCCAAATGGGCCTTCAAGGGGTTTTCCAGACCCCCAGAGACCCCAAAAGTGCATTCTAGTGATCTGAAGGTCACTTCTGGTTTACGGACGTCACTTCCGGTTTGCAGGGAAGCACTTTTGGGGCCTCCGACAGGCCTGGGATGGCCTTTCCTCCTTACCCCAAGGGGCCTTTTTTCATACACTGCAGACCCGCAATATACCGGGATCGTAGTATATGAACCACAAAAGGGCGGGGGACAACTGTACATGTGTAGCCATGTGTGGTGGGCCACTTGGCATCTCACACATGACTTTAACACACGAGGTGAATTGGTTTCACCTCTTAAAGGTGGTTGTAAAGCTATGGTAAACACTGGTAGAACCCTGTGGATTCTAGAAGTTACATGACATCCTGTTGGACCAGGGTTGAGGCTGGGGCCCCCTTTAACATCAACCTGTCAAGCACAGACAAGCAGTGAGCTTTGCATTCGATCCAGGACATGCCCACAGTGCTTAGCAGCTCATTGTGTCATGCCAGAAGAAGAATAAACCTGTCTTGAAATGAACAAGTCAAAGAATTTTGGAAATACTGAAGAATCTTTCCGGGAAGGTGGAGGGAGCTTGCACTGATAAAAGGAGGAGGAATAAAGAAGTATAAGCAACTAGACAAAATATATATTAGGTTCAATTGTTTATCTTACTAAAGGTGGGGGAACATATATGGATTTTGGATCCCCTATGGATTTAAGAGTAAACGTCTGTCTGACGAAAAAGACTAGGAGGGAATGGACAATCAAAAATACCCTCCTGAGAATGAAGCGAGGTGGTTGCTTGCAGAGATGCAATGGGTGGTTTATTCCTAAATAAGTTTTCATTAACTGGAGCTTCTACTTATGCATGTACGACTGTGGTCCAACCCTATGCAGTTCCAGAGAGCTGGCATGACTGCTGAGTTAATATATAGTGTACAGTAGGTCTTTCCCCATCTTATTCATGTGATAAGAAATCCATTTTCTCCTGTGTCAGAAACAGTAAAATGAGCCATTCCCTTGGTTTGGAAATGGGAAAAAATAGGAAAAGAAAAGAAAAGAAAAGAAGGAAGAAGTCCCTTTGTGCAGTAATAGTAACAACTGAGGGATGGTCCAGAGCAGTACTGTCACAGAGGATGCATACACTATCTTTACTGAGATGTGAAGTTCAGAGCAGTTTTATTTCTCATTTCTGGTGCATTATCTTCTTGTCTCCCATGCTGTGTCACAGCATGTTATCTTGTTTTGCAAAAAGACACAATGGGAAGCTGGGAGGGGGAGAAATCACCAAAGAAAAATGTATGTGTTCCTTCTTATTTTAGAAGCAGCTCTTTTTTTCTAACATACTGTAACCCCAGACCATGTGTTTACATAATTCCAGTGCTTTTCCCTGTACACATTTACAGATTGTCTGAACAAATGTAACTGAAAAAAGAGAGTTCGTGATTGGCAATGCTATGTCACATTTGACAGGCATCCTTAAATACTGAGAATGAAAAAAACCGAGAAGAACCTTTGGCTCTAGCAATATGAATCAAATTCTATCCCAGGTATGAGAAAACAAAAGAAACAGACAATTCTACGGGAAGCTAAAAACGACTCACTGAGAATACAATTATGTTATTATTATCTGTTCAGAGCTAGGAAAAGTAGCAGTGAGAATAATTAAGTGTCCACTGGCGACCAGCAACAAATTTGCAGCTGACCTAAAATTGTGCTGGATATTTCCATGCATGCCTGCATGACTTGAAAGGATATAGTATACTGGCCCTTGGAGCACCACCATGCAAGCTATCAGTCTTGTGGCATCACTTCTCAATTTAGTACATTATTCAAGACTGGGTGGCCTTCATTTTCAGTCTCCAGCAATGAACTGGATCACATGGGGTAGCAGCGCTTCGGGTCACCATGGGAAATATGGTGGCTTACATTTACCCAGGAATATGAGAACATTGTCAGTGGGCGTTGCCATGTCCCTGGGGCAGCTGTGCTTTTGTTAACAGGCCTTGGCAAAGTAGCATGAATTGGCCATATCAAACTGATTTTGAAGTGGTTGCTGGTTCATGAAACTCACAGCTCCAGTTTAGGGTGGTTAGAAGTAGTGTACAACACCCGAAATGGCTCAGGACTTCCTTGAAGGAAGGCTCTGCCCTCAGCCTATACAAGATTTAAGACCAGGAGTCAGAGGTCCACTTCTGCTACTCTTGAACCATACAGCCTGCAGAGGGAAAATATATGGCAGGGCCCTCATGGTGTGGCTCCGTGACTATGTTGTCTTGTTCCTTTGGACAGTGGTACCCCCACCCTGTTACTGTTTAGGCACCAACTGAAATATCATGCATTTAAGTAAGATTTCATGAGATACTGAAATGCATCACATATTTAGTTTATGATTTCATTGTATTTTACTATGCATCTGACCAAAATGGTTTGGGACCTTGGTAAGTTGCAGAATGCCTACTTCTAACCAGTACCGCCCATGATACTCACATAACACAGGCAGGATAGCTGAGGATGATCACTGTAAGGCAGGCCAGGAGGGAAAGAACAAGGAACCAGGCTTTAAGAGTATTTCTGTTTATATTGTGTCATGTATTGGTTATTAATTGTCCTGGACACTTTGTGAGGAAGGGTGAGAAAGATGGACGGGCTGACTGACAGACAGAACAGTCATACACATCCTTAACCAATAATTTTCAGAACAAGGACAAACACAATGAGTTTCCATATGAGCATTCAGCCTGCCACGTTTCAAGAAGGGTTGAGGAGGTCTGGCATTAATTGTGCAGACAACTTTGCTTGAGATGACGTTTATCCAAAAACATGTCAGGAATAAAGGATGCTGTCTTTTTCCTACACAGCTGCTTCTTCTTCTGTTGCTGTTTTTTCCTGCATATTTTTTGCAGCTGTTTAATTGCTCTTGTTATTTCAGTCATAGTCGGCTTCATCAAATTAGAATGTGCCTCATCTCTCTGTGCCATAAATTATCATCCTCCAAAATCTGAGCAAGTTATTGGAAATGCAATAAAAATATTATAGACTGTAATTTTACAGCAACGGCTACTTCTAAAGAATGTAAACTGCAAGCAGTTGAGAGGTGACATCTATTTAGTGAACCTCTGCTGCCTTCCCCTCCTGCACCTACAGTGTGTGACTGCCTGTGTGTGAACAGTCTTTCTCCTTCATAAAGGCAATTTACTCAAAGTAGTCAAGCAGTAGAAATGCACCTGAAAAAACAGGGACTATTCAGATTAAAAATTATGCAAAATTTTATCTGGACAGGGATACAAAATAGTGTTGTTGTTGTTGTTGTTGTTGTTGTTGTTGTTGTTGTTGTTGTTGTTGTTGTTGTTGTTGTTGTTGTTGTTGTTGTTGTTGTTGTTGTTGTTGTTGTTGTTGTTGTTGTTGCAAAACTAAAATATTCCATACTGCTAGCTGGTATAAGATTCCACTATATTGAACAAATAGGAGTTTCCTGCAGGGGTGATTCATTTAACTAAAATACATTTATATTGACTTAAATTTTGGCACTTGTACTGTATTTTATCTGTTTTACTGTGCTTTTATTTGGTTTTGTATTTTGATATGGTCGAGAATGGCTAATCAATAAAGTTGCTTACTGTTAGCTGGAGTATTCTGGGTCCAAAAAAGTAACTTTTCCAGTTCCCATTTCAGTCAAAGCATGTAGCTGAATTTTCTTGAGCCAACTGGATGCCTCTTTGGATGTGGATGGGAATGCGTCATGGATGACATGTGGTTAAAAGGGAGGGTATTCTCCCTGCTCCAACCCTGTTGGGATAATAGCAGTCTTGTGGGAAGAGGCTTCCATTGTTTCATTGATAGTATGCTTCTCTTGGTAACCTCTGATCAAGTAAAAAGCATGGTGGGTATTTCCATGTGATGGAGGCTTGATCCCCCTACTTTTTTTCCTTTCTGACTGTAACTAAAATTGCAGTGTAAGTAAAGGTACAATTTCCTCACTTAATTGCTGCACCCATTCTGAAATTCATCTCCCTACATGGAGATTGAGGAAATATAGAAATTCCTTGAAACCTGGCATCTTGTATTACTGACTATGAATATAAACACATAGTTCATGTTCAGAATACTTAGCAGGACCCCAATATCAACTGAGGATTGGTTCCAATCCCCCTTTCCATGGATACCGAAAACCACAGATAATAGCAGATGGGTAATAGTGAAAATTATTTCCACATGCATTACCAGAGCTGGCTACGAGAGGGCACTAGAGGCCATGCAAAAGTACTCATAGCACAGTCTCTGACTCTTTCCAGTGGCCAGATCTGGTGGTAACACTTGTGCAAATCATTTTTTCTGGATTCCCCTCCTTAATTTGTTTAATGTTTTCAGACTGTAGATGAGTTAATCAGTTGTTGCAATAATAAAGCTTATTAATAAGTACAGCAATATTAATAAAAATATTATTAAAAACATTATTAAAATCTCAATGCTTTCTGTTTTTATGTCTTGTTTGCTGCATTTTATCTTGCACTTCATGCCTCTTAGAGTTTTCTGTGTTCTGTGTTTGTTTACCTGATTTATTTAATATGTGCCATTGCATTTTTATCTTGTTGTACACTGCTGAGATAGCACATTGCATTAATGGGCCAGAAAAATAAATAAATAAATAAATAAATAAATAAATAAATAAATAAATAAATAAATAAATAAATAAATAATTTTTTTGCAATTATTTTTTCAGCCTACTGTAAACAAATACCTAGGAAATGACTGTTATGTAATCTTTTCACCCTTCCACTTTCATTGGAGAAACTGATTTTATTTCTTCCCATGCAACTTTAAAATTATTCTGTTCTTTGTAGTGAATAGTTTCATCACTAGCTGCAGTGGGCAAAACAAAACAAAAAGAAACACATACACACAACGCATCAATTGGCATGGAAGTTGCTGTTGATTGACACTGGCTGCAAGCAAGCTCAGAGGTACAAGAGCCAAAACCTCTGGAGAAAGTTTGGTCATGACAGAACTGCAGGAGCAGCAGCAGTGCTTTGTATCTCCTGAGGCCTTACGATATATCAAGGTGGTGGTGGTGGGGAACTGAGAAAATAAATAACTATCATTTATGATTTTACGTTTAAAAAGTCTGCTGATATAGCAAGGGTAGGGGGAGGAAAATGGTAATTTATTTCTCTAAAATGATCTTTTAGCAATAAAACTCTCACATTTCAAATTCCAGGAGTAGCTGTCTAGGCTAAATTCTATTGCACTTAATTTCAACATTATGCCTATATTCTATCCCATTGTAAGTTACTACAGGCCCACTTTGAAGCCTGCTTTCCCTGAGATTTTGAGCTGCTTCCCTCTCCACTGACAAAATGTATATTCTGAGAAGCGAAACTTGCAGATATGGCAAATAGGGGAGTTGCTGCAATGCTTTTTAATATAAACTGGGTTAGGACCTATTCAGTTGATGCTTCAGGTCCTTGAAGAAATGTTACTCCTATGTAGGCCTTCTCGATTTATGTGGTACGGACCCCAAACTTTCACTTCCGGTGCTAACCATGAGTTACAACAGACCTGGAAATGGTCCAGATCCATAGTAAGTCGATGCCTACTTCCAGTTTTGACTTTTAAAAAATCATTTCTTTCTTTCTTTTTAGTGTCGTGGAAGGGTTTTGGCAGCAGGGTTTGCAAGGCTCCGTAGACCCAACATTCTTAGTAAATGCAGGGGGGGGATGGAACTCCACTTTTGCTTCTTTTTGTTCCACCTGTGGGAGCTGTGGTGCTAAAGAAATGACTTTGGCATTTTGGTCATTAAAATGAATGTCCAGCTCAAGGCTCATGGAGGCTGGGGGTAGCGGGTCACACAGTTATAAAACACCCAGAGACTGTTCTGACACCATGGGGCAGTATATAAGTTGAAATTGTTGCGTATTTGCAATTTCTGCAGCCACAACTACAAATCCAATAATAATTTCTACAGAAACAACAAGAACAGCAACCCAATATGTATGTGGAGACCCTTTTGCCCCTGGTCTTGACTTATCAAATCAGTCTCAGGAGATTGCGCTGAGGGGACTTCTCTCCTCTCCCCAGCTATTTTGGCTGAAGGCATATTTCAAGGCACTCACTTGTTCCCCCTGCTACTTAATGTCAATGAGACACCCATCAGGTGAAATCAATTGGCAAGAGCTGTCGTCACTTTCACTGTATTTACAATGCAAGGTTCTATCTGAAAGCAGCTTGCCTCCTAGAGTCATTTAAGTATGCATACAAATACAGTCACATTTGGGCTCCAAGTTCATTACAGAGGTTCAGATGCAGCCAGGTAATTAAGCTGTGTGTAGATAAATATGTCACACCTTGTGCTCTGTTTTAGCAATATTCCCTTATTATGATCTCAGTTTATTCCTAGTTACTATTGTGACTGTCTTGGCTTCTCAGAGCCACTTTAGTAATTGCAGTTCAATTTACACAAAAACTGTATGTGCTTTTCACATTTTGAGGCAGGGATAGAGAACACACAGCCCGTCAGATCTTGTGGGACTTCAGCTTCCATAATCTCTCAGCATTGGCTGTCCCATATCAGGTGGACGGGAATGGAATTTTGACAGGCTACACATTCCACATCCCTGCATTATATTTAGTTAATACTCATGGTAGCTGAAAAGGTGGAAAGCTGCTGAGAAGATAACATATTGGGGCAGGGATAAGGCAAGACAATAGTATTGTTTAAAAACATTTTGAGCAGCTATTATTGAGGCTGTTTGTTCAACATAGGAGTGCCCTTGTGGACACATGTGGTCATGAAAACTGGCACAGAATCAATGTTTAAAGATTTATTTATTATTAAAAGGAGCAACCCAGAAGTCATCTGTTCTCATGTTAGAAGAATTGGCCTCCAGTGCATCTCTATATCCAGGAATTTGCCCTCCTTAGGCCAATCCTACCATTGGGCAAAGTGAGATGGCTACTTGAGCAAAACCGCAACAAATTGTTACCTTTGATTTATTAACAATGAAAACAATACATTTTAAAAGTCTTTGTAGACCTTAGTTGTTGCATGCTGAATCATGCCACTCACCATGCAACTGATTTGTAACATGGCAATTCACTTTCAAAAGTTACAACGTTTGTGTAATTGCTGAACAGGATTTCAGGATTTGCTAGGAATGGAGGTGTTTGTGGAATCTTCCAGATTGGAATATGATCCACATTGACTAGGGGAAATGAGCTGCTGCTCCTTGTTGTTCTGCATCAGGTGGAGAAATATCTTGAGCCATCTCTGTCTATCCCTGAAAAGTAGGCTGATCTGGAAGGAAATGCCTGCCGATTCTTATTCACAGTTGCAGAATTAGAGGCAAGCATACTGCCAGTACTTCTTCTCTTCCACTATAAAATGCACAGTGCCTCACTGAACAAAAGAGGACAGTTGTAAACCCACGAGAAACAGAGAATATTTGAGTGCTGTATAGTTCACACCTTGGGGATGTACCCATTAACCCTAATTAAAATTTGCTTAGTTCAAAACCAGGGAAAGCTTTCCAGCAGATGGTCTTCTTAATCTACTCTGGCTCTGTCATGATGCTCATCTTAATCTAGAGATATTTGATACGCACATCATTACCGTATTTCTGATGTCTCCTTGAAAGTGATGTAGTAGATAGCAAATCTGCACCATTTCCCTTTCAGAAAAAAAAAGCAGTGGAAGCAAAAGTGCAGGTCATTGAAATGCAAGTAAAAAACAAAAAGTGGAGGTAAACATATTTATTACATTGTGGTTTTTTTTAAAAAAATCAAAAGACAAAAGAAATGTAGCACCTTTGAAAAACAGCATCACTGAAACATCTCTTTGAACTGAAGAATTTGGTTCTTAGTGTAATTGGCAGCTGTGCAGCCCAATCCGAGTATGGGCTTCCTAAGTTCTTCCAATGTCAATTTCGCGCTTCCAATTAAATTTTTCATTTCATATATATCCACTAAATCTCATGGTTTAAGACAAATATTTGATCTCAGGGCCTAAAACTCAGACTGTGCCAAAAAGAGAACTGTTGTCTACAGATATCCATAAAGTACCAGATTGCTTGCCTCCCACCCAAAAACAACATATTGTACATGTTTAATGTTACTATATAAGATATAAATACATGGGTCAGAAATTTGTGGATGGAAAAGCAGTTGGATGCAAGTTAAGTTTTATGCAACTAGACTAGAAGAAAAAGATTAACTTCTGCCGTATGCTTTCTCTGGCAAATCATGTATCCACAGTCAGCTTGTGGATCTTCTTGTCACACTCCTACAATATGTGCTATTTCTGTAATTCCTTTTGGGTGAGTAGAAAGCTTCCTGGACACATCCATACCCACCAGTTTCCAGAATCCACAGTACAGTATAGGGAACCCCTTCTTTCTGGGGCAGCCTATGGGATGGGAGGGCAAACAAAATTAAAGCTGGGAAATTGTCACTGCCAGTCCTGAACACTGGCCTAGGATGAAAGCAATCTCTAGGAATCTCCAACATCTGGGGACCCCTATTTTATTGCCCCCAACCAGCTCTGGTACAGTTTTCACTGCCAAGATTTCAGCCACTGATTTGTAAACTCATTTCACTTCAGCCTAGAATTAAACCTGGACATTCTGTTTCAGTCTAGTTCTCCTTATGATGTGCCATGAAGTCCATTCCAACTTATGGCAACCCTATGGATCACTGACTGCTTAGCCCTCATAAAGATCAGTCTGGGTCAGATTAGTAGGAATCTGGGATTTTTCCAGATTTGGTATACCAACCTATTAGAAACGACACCGAATGGTCAAAAAATTCTGGCAGATAGCAGTGCTGTCTATTTTCTTCTTCTGGCATGTTACAAGGGCTTCTCATGGTCTCTAAACAGGCAGAAACCAAGCTGCAAATAGAATAAGAACACATCTACAATGATGATAATATAAGAAGTGTTTTTAGCAATGAGGTTTGCCCTTTAGAAAATGGTGAGGCAAAAAATGATATAGAACACTGCAGAAAATAAAGGCTGTCAGGTTTGGCTGTGTTCTTTCCCTAGGGTTACCATGTCAGGCTTGTTCAAATGCCCTTCAGACATCTTGCATTTTGACTTCATTTGTAAGCTAGTCTGTATTTCCATCAGAAGCCCCACCAACTCACTAACCGTAGTACCTTGAAAAACATGTTATTCCCCAATGCTTTTTAGACTGTCATGTCTGACCTAGAAAATGAGTTGTCTCTCATTCAGAGGACATTTTGAACTAGAAAAGAATTCATAAAGATACTGATCACCGCATGGCTAACCTGTCTCATAATTAACCTTTAGCATATACCTTTATCATGAAATAGAGACATTTATAGCAGGCTGAATATTGTCTTCATTAGAAGGTACACTAACTCCTCTTTTTTGTTGTTTAATTGCTGATTGTCTCAACTTCATTAGGAACCTTTATTTGTGGTGAGGTGCCATTTAAAATAAATATCAAGTACTGCTATACCAAACATAAGATAATCTTTATTTACTAAGACACTAAGGAAATCTTATTGAGTGCAGAGCTTGAGTGCCGGCCCCAAGCTATCTGATATCAAATCCCCATCATACTTTGGAAACCAGAGTTCAGAAAAGCTACTTTTTTCCTACACAACTGTAAGAATTCATCACACAACAAAATAAAGGAAATGATATGTATTCTATTTACTAGGGTAACATTTTTATCCAGCACTGATTGTCCTTTGTGAGTTGTTTTTAAAGGCAGCCTCACATACAACACTGCCAATAAAGGATGTGTGTGTGTGTGTGTGTGTGTGTTGTGTCATTATAGTCGTGACTGACTCTTCGTGACCCCATGTCCATGGAGTTTTCTTGGCAGGAATACTGGAGTGGTTTGCCAGTTCCTACTCCAGGCGCCTACAGCACCTGGTATTCCCTGGTGGTCTCCCATCCAAGTACTGACCAGGGCCGACCCTGCTTAGCTTCCAAAATCAGGCAAGATCGGATGTGCTTAGGGCATCTAGGCAGCTGCCAATAAAGGATAACAAATAATAAATAATAGCTGAAAACGGTTCTTAAATTTCACATCATAAGGCTTATGTTATGATACCATCAGCTGTGTCAATTTTGCAGAAACAAAACAGTTCTGACTCCTTTGTGATCCCAGGACTTTCATGGAATCCTTTTCATCTTCAGAAAGCCCTTGGTCAAGCTATCTTGGGTCTTTTTGGGGACAAATGTGGAACAGAAATATTATATATTAATAAATAATAAATCAAATATCAACACCACCTGTTAACTCAACCTGGAGGTGGACATTTTTGGTAATTAGAGGCACATGCACCCCCACAATCCCAGTAGCTTTCTAATTATGATTCTGTGTGAGACTAGGATGGTTGCAAATGGGGCTGGGAGCAGAAATGTTTTATCTACAAAAAATTGTCTTGCCAGATTATCTCATCAGCCTCTTCTTTAAAGATAAAGGAGCAGTATCAGCGCCCATACCTTTTCCTTAAGTTCAAAATCTTACATGTTTGAAATTATTGAGTGAACCCTATTTTATTTCTGAGGACACATTTCCAGAAGTCCCTGGAAGTTCCGTAGGTCATAACAATGAAGTATGGTGTTCCCCACAGCCCACTTTCAGGTGGGTCTCCTTAGTGCTCTTTACTCAGTAACATTTAATTTAACTGCTCTATGGTATCTCTACACTACACCCTTTCATCTACATCCCCATGTGCCCAGGAACTTTGCTTCAAAAGGCAGCATAATAATATTTGAAAGAAATAAAATAAGGTGAACTAAGGGAGCAAGGAAAATAGAAGAGAAATCTCCTCCACCCCCAAAGAATAACCAGGCATTTTTATAGAGGACTGGGGGGGGGCTATGTGTGTGGTTAAAGGGGGGGTGTCAAACCAGATGTTAGGGTGAATCCACATTCCTTATAATTATCATCATTTTTCCCTTCCACAAGGGATTTCTTCAGACATGTGTGCCTCATTAATCAGAATTGCCAATTAAGCCTAACTGTGGTGTAGTTATAAATTTAGAAGTTGGCTGAGCTCATCATGAGAGTTCCCATATTATAGGCTATTACATCAAACATTGATGAAGAAGTTCTAGTAACTTTTGCTTCCACCAGGAGCAGGTGTTTCACAAAGATAATGGTTCTTAATCATCTATTTCAAACCAAACCACCCTTAATTAGCATTCCATCCAGGTTGCATTGCAAAATCAATTCCCCCCTCCCAAGTCAGTCTGAGATAGGCTAAGCCCAGAGGAATGGGGAAACTTGAAGCAGGTGGCAGATGATGTCAATGTCCCTGCTAATCAGAAGGCCCCTATCCTTTGACCCTGTCAGCACTAGCTCTGCTACACTACTGATGATTACCATCCAGTGACCAATCACAAAACAAAGCATGTGGAACACAAGATGTAACTGAGCAAAAACAAATGTTATGAATAACGGAGGTCCTACACCAATTGATGGACCACCTCTGTGAAAAATTAAAATGGGGCAAATGATCATTTGTGTTGTGTTTCCCTTGTTTATTGTTTCTGCCCCCTTTAGTATTAAGTATTGTTTTGCCTCTTGCCGGATTCTTGTATGTTTTTGTATGTTATTATGTGTTCATTTGCTTTATTTTATTTGCTCTATTTAATTTGCTTTGTTGCTTATTTCTTGTTTGTATTTATGTAAACCTCCCAGAGACCCTTCTGAGAAATCGGTGTGGTATAAACATGCAATAAATAAATAAATAAATAGTTTGGCTGTGTTTGTGTGCATACACACACACACACACACACACACACACACACACAAGAAAAAAAAATAAAAGTGTAAGACTCAGAGAACTGAGTACCGTGTTTCCCCGAAAATAAGACAGTGTCTTATATTAATTTTTGCTCCCAAAGATGCGCAAGGTCTTATTTTCAGGGAATGTCTTATTTTTTCATGAAGAAAAATGTGGTACACATTTATTGTTATATTATTATGGGAGGCCTTATTTTCAGGGGATGCCTTATATTTCAGTGTGGGGCAAAACTGTAAGTAGGTCTTATTTTCAGGGGATGTCTTATTTTCAGGGAAACAGGGTAAGTGTACTTGGGAAACAGATATATTTGGACAGGAGAGAAACATAGGTCTCCCCATTTGTGGGGAAAGAGAGGGGCTGGGCTTTGAAGGACATGAGAAAGAAAGATTAAGGGGTCTCTCTTTCCAACAATGATAATGATTTTAAAAGAAATTGGGAACAAAGAGAAAATCAAGACAAGAGGGAAATTGATATAGGAGGAAGAAAAATGTAAAAAACAGCAAAGAGGGGGAATTGATATAGGCAGATTTACATGGACGTTGTCCCCATTTGAACTAGGTAGCCAGTATTCTGTTGGGCTTCCAATGTGCTGAGAATTCCACGAATAACGTGGGATCAAGCTTCTCCAGATGTTGCCATTGTTCAAAGCTATGATATTTTTGTGGTGATCATCACTGCTTGAACAACAGCCACACTTCTTCAAGTGGCAGGCTTCTGTGTTATTACATTGGTGGGACTTTGTAGAAACTCTATTGTGTACATGCCAGTGACACTGTATGTAAGGAAATATGTATGGAATTCTACACTTCAAAACCTGTATTTAAATCAAAATCAAAATATCAGTAGAAGTAGCATATCATTCAACTTAGATGCCATCTCTTTGGGTCACTTTTTGAATATAACTATTTAAAAAGAAATAATCATCTGAGTATAATAAGCCCGCCTTCCCTACATCTTCCTTATAAAGGGGGGAAAGCCTCCATTTCACTGCAACGAGCCAAGTCAAGCCCACCCACACCTGTGAAAACATTTCATCAAATGGAGTTTTTCCATCCTCTCTATGAACCCTTCCCAGGCCTTTGTCTGCCTGCTCTCAGTTGCAAGTCTTGTTTATCTGTCCTGTAAGAATACTTTACAGAGCTTACAGTTTGAAGTTAGGCCATCATTTGCTTTTCATACTTGGCAAAAAGAATAAATACTACAGATTGTTTAAGAAGTGATAGCAAGGAAAATCTATGGTGGAGAAAGAAAGAAAGAAAGAAAGAAAGAAAGAAAGAAAGAAAGAAAGAAAGAAAGAAAGAAACCCTAGGAAATCCTTACTTCTTACTCCATTTAAAAAACAAAACAAATTAGGGTAATCACAGAACACTTTTGCCTCCATGCTCTTATTGAATTGTGGGGTGTGTGGGGGGTCAACTTAAAAGAAGTTCTGAAAGTCCCCTGTGGTTTCCATTGATTCTCCAGATGTGACTGCTGATGTGGCCTTTCACTTAACGCCAAGAGAATACAGACAAACTCTGGAACCTCACGATCAATTCATTATCACTTGGGTCCGAGGGAGTAGCTTCTTCTTGGTTTAAAAAACTTTGAACCAAATGGAATTTTTATTTTTATTCCTGAACCAAATATTTACATAAGTGACCATCCTTTGTAACCTGTTGCCTCAAGAGACTGAGAGTAAAAGTTTGGGTGTGGTCTTGAGACAGATTATGATGTTTTTAACACTTTCTATGGCCTATCATATTTTCAATAAATGTATTGGCATTTTCCACTGGTTTCAGTTGGACTTACGAAAAGAATGACCAGGTATAAGATCACAGCTTTGTTCTCTTTTCTTTAAAAGCAAGGATGCAAACTGTGTGTGAGCTGAAGATTGACCCCTTCCTTATTATGCTGCAGCATCCATGGGATTTGTCGTGCTAACAATAAGGTGTCTGTCTGTCTGGCTGGCTGGCTGGTGGGCTGGCTGTTTGCTAGTCTGTGCCTAAATGGACTTTGCATAGTGCTGTGATAGTGGGACAGATGCTGTGGTCATGCTGGCAATTTGAATTGATTCCGATCTAGACTTTTTCAAAATCAAGTTCAAGTCTAGGCGTAATGAAACCAGTGGCCGTGTTCACATCCACTGAATGGAAACTGAGTTATTTCTGGAAGGTCTTTGCTTCCGGAAAGACAGCAGAGATGGGGCAGTTCTGGCCTTCAGCAGGAGGGAGTTCCAACATCTGGGAGCTGCAACAGAGAAGGACCTTTCATGTGTTCTTCTGAGGCGCACCTGTGAAGGTGATGGGATGGAGAGAAAGGCCTTTCCTGATGACCCCTTTCCTGATAACGTACAAGACTATGGACCAACTAGTAGAAAAGACAACAGAGGCCCTTATTCACAGGATCTGTATCCACCGGTTCACTTATCTAGACAGATTTCATTCTCAGAATCTCAAAGGGATCTCCTCATGCAGAGATCTCCAGCCTAGATCCAGAATATCCCACTCTGCGGGGGAAATATGAGGTCATCACCTCAGAAATGTTTTCATATTTCATCTTATTCTGCTCTACAATTGGTAGGATGGGGATTCCCTCAGACTAAGAAGTACAAGTTGTATTTGGTTGTTAAACAGGGTATATACTAAGGCAACAGTACAGTTTAAGCAGATTGCAATATAATAAATTAGAGGTCATTCACACAAAAGGCAGATTGAAAAATAAATTAATGTAATTATTGTGAAATGGACAAATCCAGGAGCAATTTCTTTTGGCAAGTTTTTTAAGTTTGCTCCCAGATCTACCTCTTTCTCTGGGGATATTATGTAAACTTCTCTGCCTACATTCTCTTGAATGGAATGCTTTTGAATTAGAACAATTGCTACTTCTAAAACAGTGGACCTCAGCCAGTTTTACCAGATTGCTATGAAAATGCTTTATTTAGGTGGGATACAAAGTCTTCATAATAGTTGCTGCAAAACAACTCTGAGTGGGAGGAAAGCGAAGTTTGGCGCTTCAAGATCAGCTGATAATGCTTAATGCACTCTGTATAGTCTACAATTATGTAGGCATGCACACACACACAAGCACAGCAAGCTGGGTACTCAATTTACTAACTTTGGAGGAAGAACAATCAGCTACCGGAGGCCATTGGCATCAAACTCAGGTTGTGAGCAGAGTCTTAGCAGCAGGACTGAAGTTTAACCACTATACCTTGAGGCTGTTTGTTGCAATTTGGCATTGTACACACTAGCTGTGATTCAGGTAAACAAACAGAGAGAAATAGGAAGGTGTAGGAATGGCGTGATAATGAAAATACATTCATTATCTTTTTATGTTATGATGTTATGTTATGTTATTTTATTTTCTGTCACAGTTTTATTATTTTTCTTCATTCAATTATGGTTATTGTGTTGATTTTTTTTTAGTTATATGTGTTTTGTATATTGAATAACTTATTGTATTTTTTTATGTTTGCACTTTATAAACTGCCCAGAGTGACCTTTGGTTAGATAGTGTGGTATATAAATCAAATAAATAAATAAATACAATATACTGTAGATAGATGTTGGGTGGGGGAGTGAAACATGAGTGGAGAAGATAGTCAGTACAGGCCAGGATCAAAATCTTGGGGGGAAATGCATTGTTACTAGAACACCATGCAACAATTCCACTCATACATTGAGATGTAAATACTGATGATCCATTCATAACCACCCCAACCAGCAACCTAAGATAACATGTTAAACCAATAATAATAAATCAGAACCACCACTCAGAGACAATTGAGAACAAAGCGAACAATGGTGGGCACCACTCCTGTTACCTAATTTTCCTTGATTTCCAAGAACTATCCAGTTGTTGGCTTAAAAATGTATGAAAATGGATTAGAGACAGATACCTACATCTGCAACACACATATGATTTTTTTATATTTTAAGGGAAAAAAAGAATGCAGAGGGAATCTGTTGGGTGAATAGCTGCAGAAGTGATGCAAACCTGAAATAGAAAAAGAAAGTAGATGTGCCTATAACTTATGAACATCTCATAAGCAACGGGTTGGCCATTGTGAAACCAGAATACTAGACCAACTAGGCCATTGGTTTAATCCACCATAAGTTTGGAGTTCAAACCAAGACCACTTCCTCACTTCATGTTTTCATAAACCAGTTCAGTTCCTATGCACCTGAAAAAATGTGGTTTAAGTATGGTGCCTATAAGTAATACTGGGTAAGATAATGGGGAGTAAACCCACTTGAAAAGAAGCTGTTTCACTTCTTTGCCCTTGTCCTTAGTTGAGGAGAATGGGGAAGGAGTCCATAAGTGTTCAAACTGTGCTTATGTGGAAAACAATTCAGTGCATCTAGGTCCCCTTCATGCAATCGACTGGTGGGTGAAATCAGAAAGCAGCCATGCCATCTGAGCCTGTGCAGTAAAGGTTGGACTTTTCTCGTTCCCCACATTAATGGCTTTCCCAGTGTGATTGGCTACTGGCTTTGTAGGCAGGAATGTCATGGCTGGTAGCTGGGAAGGTGATAATTTCCTGTTTCTACACCCTATCATAGGAAGGGGATTACACGGGGGGGGGGAAGTATTATCAGATCCAGTTCTCCATTTATACACAGTGGCGAAAATCAAGGCAGAGCTCATCACTGGACAGAATGAAGCGGCTGCCTCAGGCAGCAGAGACCGGGATGCAGGGGTGGCAGTCCTTTGGCTGAAAAGTATTTGGCACTAACCTGTCCTATACTCCCAAGCTAGCCCAGGAAGATGCAGTCCCACTGGTAGGGCTGAATTGCAATTTAACGGCCAGTCCAAACCAATTTGATTCGCAGAGCAGAACAGAACAAAGTGGCACCAGCTTCCTCTTCCCCTTGCTCAGCATATTGCCTCAGGAGAGACATGAGGCGTCTGCCTGTGGGAACCAAACCCAAATAAATTGCAAAGGCTACACTGAATTTTCCATCATTTAATACAGTGGGAATGAAATAGTATGTTGCTGGACTAAGTTGGTGGTGGAAATAGTAAAAAAAAATGAAAAATATAAATTAACAAATGCAGACATTTCATACCTTCGAAGGCGGTCAGCCTTGTTACTTGGAGTAAATGATGCAGTTAACATTCCATGCTCTTAAGTAACTAATTTTCCATCTAAAGCATCATTTTTTTTCTGGGTTTCATTTGCAGAAGCACTTAATAACTGAATTGGCACAGCTAATGGAAAATATATGTTATGCCAACATTTGGTTCTTAACTGGGTTGGGATAATTAATTTTATATTATTCATATTAACTTTAATTGGGCTCAAGCCATGATCACAGCAACAGTGAAGTTCTTTATTTTGCTAAGACAGGGTGGAAAATAAGAGAGTGACATCAACGCTGCACACAATGGGACAGCAAGATGATATACAAGTGTATTTTGAGGAACACAACTCTGATTTCAGTAAAATAAAGCTGAAAACTTATCTACATGCTAAAGTAGGAGCAACTGCCATTGAATTCAGTGGCACGTACTTCTGAGTAGACAAACACTGATTGCCTTGCAAAATATGAGAATTCTTGAATAATGGTTCCCATGAAGATTTGTCTTATTTCAAAATGTGATTATGGGAACAGTGAAACAGTATACATTGTTGGCAAATGGATACAGACGTTTAAGCCTTTAATCAAGCACTGCCGTATATTCCAGTTTATAAATTGTTTATGAGTTAACTGGAGACTTTCCACACCAACCTATTTCACTTCAATAATAGTCTGGATAAACCTTTTCTGTGCTGTGTTCTATAGAATACAGTTCTTCTAGTGTTCAGAATGCAATAACGTTATGATTGCGCCAAAGATGTAATATGTCAAAGTCCTAACTGGTACTGGAAGCAGACAGGTTTCTTCAGCCCAAGTCCAATGAAGGTATTATGCCTACACAGGAAAGACGGGCTTGTGTAAAAGGCCATGCACACCATTTTAGCTTCTAATATATCCCCCTCTCACTTGGCATCTCATCCCCTTCTGCATCATCTGCTGAATGGGGTCAGTATAGTTCTTTCCAGTGCAACTGGGAGACCTTGAGGTTGATTCCTGATAACCAACTGAGAGCAGCTTTTCTAAACTGAGGGTGAAGATGGACAATAAGGGCATTGGCTAAAATTAAAAGTGGACACAGACTCATCCTGCTGGTGCTGATTAGAGTATTGCTGTAGAAAGACTTCACAAGATCCTTTGAAACCTGATACTGGTCTTTGTTAGTCTTTTAGCTATCCTGAGCCATTCACTGCATTGAGGCAACTCAGTCTAGGTCACAGAGTGATGTAAGATGAGAGGAACAGCCTAGCTGATCCGGCATGGTCCGTAGCCTTATGTTGGTTTGACAAGATGATGATGTGATAATGCCGTTTACCAGCATTCTCCCCAACTGATTTTTTGCAACCTCA
>JAHTLZ010003526.1:46099890-46137426 GCA_023846285.1 Phrynocephalus versicolor | reverse complement strand
CTTCCTTCCTTCCTTCCTTCCTTCCTTCCTTCCTTCCTTCCTTCCTTTTAATTTGGGAAGGTTTCTGTTCGCAAATAAGTACAAAATGGATCCCTCCAATCTGGAAATATGTCTACCCAATCAATGTGCCCGGAATAAATGAGGCAGTTTTTTGGGGGGGTTCATTTTTACTCATTCATAAGAATATGGAAATTTTAATTTATATTCAAATATTAAGAATGTGGTTTTTTTTAATAAAACATGAATATGGGAGAGAATGAATGGATAGTTTCCCACTCAAGCCACTTTTAAATACTACAGTGTATTATATTCCCCCAAGCTCTATGTTCATTGTCTCCTCTAAAAATCACCCTTCCAAAGCCACATGGTGAGAGCTCTTCCCTCTAAAATGGCAGAAACAACACAAGAGGAAAGTCAGATCTTGCCCTCTCTGACATACTTCTGGATCACTGGAAACTGTGATTTTTCAAGCTTCCATTCATCTCACTTGCCTCCTCAACCAATTACATCCCTTGGTCTCATCTTCTTAAGTAGTAGCTCCTATTCTTATCTTCACTTCTTATGCACAGAGTCATTAGTTATGTTGCAGTCCTTCACATTTTAAATAAATATGATGATTGCAATCAAAGCGTGCAGGGTTGAAGTTGGCAAAATACTGTTTTTAATCAGACTTTTGATCACTAGTGAGTGAGGCCAAAATACCACACTCAGTTATCTGGGGGGAAACTATCACTGAAATCCTAAATATGTTTAGGATTAGGCATATGTAAATGAAAGGATTTAGTATCTAAATTAAGCATTCAAGTTGCTCTGGAATTGAATGTTGAACACTCTGCTCCCCCACCACCCCACCAATAAAGCTATCATATCTCATTTGAATGGTGAAATGTGATGTGCATTATTGACACCAAAAATAGTGGGAATACAGGGTAAAGGAAATTCTTCCCCTTGGCCACTGAATTATAGCAGATGGTGAAATGGATTTTTTTTTATTTGTCAAAAGAAGAGCTGAGATAATGTAACAGATTTTAAGAATTAAATACAGTACAGAGGGAATGTTTCTGGATATTTTTATAAGAAGCCTTGGGGCACAGTGGTTAACCTCTAATATTATAGTCAAGACTTTGCTCAGTCTTGATGGGCTCAGGTTGCCAGCTACAGGTTGACTCAGCCTTCCATCCCCTGAGGCCAGTAAACTTTTGATGATGCTTTGGCTCAGTTCTTTTCTCCCAGGAGGCCCAGTGAAAAACTGGTCTTCTAACTCCTGACACAGACAGGTAATCCAACTCATGGAGCTATTCCGCCAAGCTATCTATAGAGACATCTTCCACCCTGGTAATTTTAAGTCTGTACTGTTATTAAAATGTATTTACTAATTTCTAAATATTTCTAGAACAATACCTTATTCCTTTAATATTTGTCTGCTTAACTCAAACATTTGACTCCCTTTTCTCCCTGAAAAGGATCCAACATGGCTTATAGTCATGAAATAATGACTCACACACAATGAAACAAAGTTTCGTACAACCTGAAGCTGAAATACGTCATAAATGACCAGCACTCCGCCACTGCTGCTGCTGCTGCTGCTGCTGACGTCACTCCTATTGACCGTGCCGAGCTCTGCAACAGGATCCTGGCTAATATTTTTATGTATAATTTGCTCATAAAATATTTGTAAAGGTGTTGCTCATGGGAGATTCTGAGGAATGTTACCCCAGGAAAGCAACTTTACCAAGCTCTGAAAAACATCAAAATCTAAATCTAAAATACTTTGTTGGGTGGTGGTGTTCCAACCTGAATAAGAAATAATCAGATCATATTTTCATTGCAAAACATATTTTTCTTCTATCAAAGGCCACGGGAAGTCTTGATAAAGAATCAAATTTATATTACTTGGCACAGTGAAGATTTTCAACTCCATGGTTTATACCACATTGTTTAACTTCACATTGAACTGTTCTTAAAGTAGAGTAATTTTCTGCAATTTGATCTGTTATCTCAAAACAGTAATTTCTGAGCGATGCTAAACAATATTGCTGTGCCATTTAAGGTAACAGATAGATATTTTATGGTTTCTTGGAATGAGGTTTTACAAGGCAGTTCTATTCTGTACCCTTCAGACTCCACCCACCGTGCATTCTGGTCTTTGTTTCACAGCATGAACACCATGCCCTGTGATGATAAGAGTGCTTTTTCAGCCCTTGGGCTACTACAGTTTAGTTCAGAGCTTTCTGCACACTATTGTCAATAGATGAACCAACCAGTGAGTAAGCTCCTATGAACACATTGGATCTTATTTCTGAGCAGAGGTAAACAGATCTTCCAGTTTTGCTTTTTGCCAAATAAGTTTTTTTTAAAAAGTTAAATAAATCTCAAGTAGAGATTGGCACAGACTGCTGGTTCAGTGGTTCAGTGTGGTTCACTTTCCAGCTGAACAGCAGATCCTTGATTCACCACCACGGCCCCTCCAGTGGACACCCACTCAGTGGTAGTGGCAGGAGGAAGTAGGGTGGGGCACTGCCACTGAATGGGCACTCGTTCCAAGAGGACCCATGGGCCCTTTCTACCTCCTATAGTCACCTGTGCATCTCCAAAACTTACTGGGAAATCCTGTCAAACAGTTTTTGTTGTTGTTGTTTTGGGTTTTTTTTATCACCAAGTATCCTTGAGTAGAAGAAAGAAGGAAGTCCCTATTTTGCTGGCTTTAGTGGTGTACAGTAACCCCCCGCTTATCGCAGACCCACCTGACCCACAATACATGAAAATCTGCGATATGCGAAAGCAGGTTGGGTGGGGGCGGCGGCAATCAGAGGGGCGGCGGCGGCGGGGAGCAATCAGATCACTCCCCACCCCCCGTGCGGCTCTGAGGCCTCCTGGAAGGGGCGGGGGGCGGCGGGGAGTGATCAGATCGCTCCTCGCCACCCCTCCATCCCTTCCAGGAGGCCTCAGAGCCGTGCGGGGGTGGGTGGGGAGTGATGTGATTGCTCCCCGCTGCCCCCATAGGTACTGCAATCCCATGATATAGTACCTGAACTGCGGAATGGTGGGGGGTGACTGTACAAACTTTGGCACTCCAGATGTTTTGGACCACAACTCCCACAGTCCTTTGTCACTGACAATCTAGGCTTAGAATTCTGGGAGTTGCCATCCAAAACATCTGGAGGGCCAAAGTTTGGACACAAGATAATGAAGCCAGTCAATGGATTTTAACCTTATATCCAATTAAGCCCACAACAGCCTTGACTTTTAACCCCATTCTTGAGGTTATGTTTAGAAGTTACCACATCAATAGGTGTTTGTGCAAAATATATCCTATCCCTTGGTTTCATTCTGAAGAGATTTTCCATTGCAAAAAAGGAGCATTCCCATCCTAGCAATCTCAGCTAAAAAGCAAACCCATAGAGTAACCACTCAAGGAGGAAAATTGACAATTACATAAAGGCCAACAATTCATTTGAACAAACTACATGTAACCATTTTAATTGACATTTTATCCATTCTAAATGGCTCTTCTCTCTTCACAATTCTTCCTTATTTAGAAATTAAGAGTGCATAGGAAATTGCTATTTATTTGGATTGGTGTTTCTCTCCCTAAGTGCCTTTTGATCTGGGTAATGTAGAGCAGCTCAGGTATATAAAATTATGTGGTATGTACCAGTTTATTGTCAGAATAATATAGTACAATGAGAATTGGTGAGCACACAAGCCAGGGATGCTCTTAAAATACCACTGCTGAAAAAAATGAACGTTAAAAAGGTAGGCAGACTGTCTACAGTTCTCTTTTTCTGCTATGTGTGACTAACTGGGGAATTTTGATTTGTTCTCTCACTAACCATGCAGATATCATATTCTCCTCAAAAGGTTTTATATAGGGCTGCTGCTGCTAGAGGCAGAATTCCTCCTGCTTTTTGACCGCTGTGATGGTTATCGGACATAGGCTTATTTTAACACAACAATCTTCTGCCAGGCTATGCATTTATGAAAATACAGACCATGACCATCCAAAAAAAAAAAAAAAACGGGTTGTTCAAATTGTTCGAGATAAGGTGACAGGGCCAAAGAGAAATGAAGAAAAGCACTGGGTCCACAAATATTTCTAAACAGCATGTGAATTGATTATTTAAAAGGACTGATTTTGATACGTAGTCTGAAAAGCTTGCTAGGAATTAAGATATGTGGGATAGACCCCCCCCCACTTTGGGGTGTGTGCATATGTGTGTTACACTAATAAGAGAAACAAGTTTGACATGGACATGAGGCAGGGTCTGTTCAATGGGAGAGGCCATGTCCTCCAAACACCATTTTTATGGAAGCCCCCTTGCTCTTTGATTGCTCTTCTGCCAACAGTTGAATTTCAGATAGTCCTGCAGACACTTCCACTGAGCATGGTTTGAGGCCACTGCTCATGATACAGTAATTCTTGATAGTAATGATAGGCCATCAACTCATTTCTAATTTATGGTGACCCATTCCATGATTTCCTAGGTATAGATTATGAAGAAGTGGTTCCCTGATCTTTTCTCTTGGGGGTGCCCTGGAGCTGTGCAACTTGGCCAAAGCCATAGAGGCTGGCATTTCTCCTGAGTCACAGAGTGGGGAATCACTGGCTGAGCAATAAGATGCCCAATTCACTTAGTTATTCATGCATACTATCAAATTCCACCCACCTTATGGTGACCCTAACAAGGTTTCCAAAGGATGTGAGATGCTCAAGGAGTAACTTACCACTGCCACCCACCAGTGAGTATCAATGACTGAGAGATGATTTTGATCCCAGATCATCTGACTCCTAGCCTGCCATTCTAGTGTGTACATGGCACTGTCAATAATCCATGATGTAAACTGAAAGGACAAACATTTATTATTAGTTGGCTTGGCCACTAGTTTTATCTAGAGATGGGCACGAAATGGAAATATAGTGTTTTGTTTCATTTCTTTAGTAGTTTCACTTCATTTTGTTTCTAAAGAATTTTAATGTAGTTTCATTACAAAATGAAACAATATGCTACACTCCCCGGGGTCCTAAAGGCACCAAAATGG
Organism: Phrynocephalus versicolor; assembly: GCA_023846285.1. Classification (NCBI taxonomy): domain Eukaryota; kingdom Metazoa; phylum Chordata; class Lepidosauria; order Squamata; family Agamidae; genus Phrynocephalus; species Phrynocephalus versicolor. Next base: position 46,132,386 of record JAHTLZ010003526.1, on the reverse strand, counting down.
CAGGGGGTGTTCTTCAAGCTCTTCCCTGTAAGCCCCCGACATTTGGAGAGGTTTGGGGCTCAGGGGGCTGGGTTATTAAGTTCCAAGGGGGGTGCCCCTAGGGAAAAATCTGTCTAACTATAAAATTAATTTACAAAATTAATTTTGGAACAATATTACTATCACTTCCCCTCCATGAAAGTGCTAATTTTATCTACCAGCTAGATAATTAATAATTTTAACAGATGGCCTAATTTTGTCTGTGTCATTTGATACATTTTATTAGTAAAAATAGGGGGGGGAAGAACAAGAAAATCACTTTTCTGTTTTGGATATTGTTTGTAATACATGAGAAATACATAAATCCAAACATTAGAAACCTCTGCAACTGGTAAATGAGACCAGCCCCAAACCTGGAACATGTCCATCTGTGAGGAATTCAATTTGGGCAGCAAAACACAACAACCCTCAAATGAGGTCAGACTCAGTACCAAAGAAGCTTAACGATTGATTCAAATTTGTGTGCAGTTGAGTTGATCCAGTTTGCTTGTTCCTTGGTTTCCCACACTATATAACATGTCCTATAAATATCTCCTGCCCACTTGGGGGCAGCACACTATGGCCGTTACTTCACAAGCGGCTCGCTTCGCGGTAAGCCGTCATTTGCGTGCGAACCGACCGCTTCAGTCCGCACGCTCCTCCCTTTTGGCTGCGACGTCACCCCGACCACGCCCCCTTTAGCGTGCTCCAACCGGGGCAAGTGATGCCCCTGGCGGAGGACGGGAATCTCTTCGCTTCGCATCTCGCTTCGCACCCAGCGCCACGTGTGGTCTCAGTTTTTGGCTTTTATTTCAAGTTTTTTTAAAAAATATTCAAACAGGGATATCGATGCATCGCTATATTGTTTCATCGCTTTGCGCTGTTACTTCCTCGCTCAAGTAGCAGCGGCGGCGGCGGCGGCGGCGGCGGCGGCGGGCGCAGGAGGAGCCGCTGCTGCCTCGCCCGGCCAGAGCAGGGCACCCGGGGCAGGCAGCGTGCAAGCGGCGGAGGGCGGGCGGCTGTGCCGTGCGGGGCTCCCCCCCCGAGTAGCGGCGGCGGCGGCGGCGGGGGGCTGCCAATGATGCCAGGAAACAAAACACAGGATCGTACAGTAACCACGCTCTGTCGTGAATGACAGCCAAGCATTGATGCATCGATACACCGGTCCCTTTTTTTTTTAAAAAAATCAAAGAACGCGGGAAACGGGGGAAGAACATCAGTGTTTTAATGCGAATGGAGCTCGTGAGGTCATTCTCGATTCGAACGGAAAAGCGGCCCGCGTGAGTACAGGGGAAAAGGGGTGGGGGCGAAGGGAGACCACGTGATCGCCTTCGCATTCAAAGCGAAGGCAATCACGCTGCGAACCGAAGAGCCTCGTGAAGTGACGGCCTTTGAATCACTCCAGAGAAATATCAACAGATTGGGATTAAACACCTAAACGAAAGATAGCCTTTCCTACAACTCCGTAATAGCATGCTAGTAGATTGTAATTCAAAAACATTACCTTAAATGAGTCTCATGTCTGTGGGGCTGCTCCAGAATACGGCTGTCTGTAATTATTGCAAAAAGCAGGATTTTTTAAAAATCTGTGAAGCAATAGAAGGAGTTAATTGGAGGACAGTAAAGGGGGATTATTAATATCTCCAGAGCAAAGCAGTGGGGCAAGATTTGCTAGCACATATTAATTAAAGTAGTAAGATGGTGTAGGGGCATATCTCTTTGATAAAGGCCAAAGGGGACTTAGTATTCTGACACAAATAGCCATCATCTTCTTTCTCAGCAAGATAATAAACTTCCTTGTTATATGGCTGCCTTCTGAAATGATTGTCCTAATCCCAGTGTGGAAGGGAATAGATTCATAAATAGATTCAGAACTCAAAGGCATTCTCCTCTAAGGGGTTTTTTAAATGCTTCTTTAAAAAAATTATCAAAGCTAACAAGGAAAATCAGAAAGGGGGATTCAACAAAAGAAGACAGTTAATGAGAGGAGCTATGAAATCGGGAGCCGTATTGTTTTAGTTTCCAGCCTAATAAATCATATTAATTAAAAGAGAGATGTTCAATCTTCTTTTCCTATCAAGCCTACATTTTCCGAATACAGGAACCTTTAGAAACTAAGGGAAGATAAATGGAGAAGCAACAACAGGAGAAGCAAGGGAGAAAACGAATAGGGCACATCCTAATCACACAGGGTTACTAACAATTCCATAAATCATCGTATCTCATCTGACCTCTGTGGTATCAACTGCAGAAATATCAGCCTGATCTGCATTCACAATGCTCTGCCTCAAACAAACAGAGGAGCAAGGTTCAGGTCTGTAAAAATTCATTATCCCCTCACAATCAGCATTTGGGGAAGTAGTTAAAAATAGCTCTTAGACAATACTGCATCTATCCACCCACCTTTCGCTGAAGAATGGATTTCATTCTCTTGTAAACCAGTGCTGCTTAGGATAATGGCTTCCTTCATGTTTCTCTCTTTGTGTACTTTGTTTTCTGTTTGTTCTCGGGCTACATAGAGAGGTTGCCAAAGAATTGTCTCTTGTAGCCAACCATGAGATTAGAAACAACATTATATTAAGCTGTGGACATCCCTTTATTGCATTAGAATCAAGCAATCCAGGTAAAATGCCCCAATCACCTTTGTTTATTAACATGATAGAGATGACATTTATTCTGAACACCCTCTATCAGCATAAATGATATGATCATAACATCTCTCAGGAGGAGAGAAGAGAAAGGAGGAGTACTAAGAGGAATCCAGCTGTCATTAGTCCTGTCTTGAACCTGTCACTAGGTGCACCAACTTAGGCTGCAGTCCCATAATGGCTTCCATGTAGTTTTTTTAATCTTATATTGTATATTTATACCATCTCTATTTATACAGTTTCAGGCTGATTATTACAGTACATACAAAAAGGCTTTCCTCCTAAAATCAATGAGATCAGATAGTATTCTAAAGGTTTGATGTTACTGTGAAGAATAGCTTTTTCCAAGCTGCTAAAAGAAGGGCCCTTTACAGATACTGGAAGGAGGCAGATTCTGGTTCTCCTTGTTATGAGCCATCAACTCACTTCTGATTTAAGGCGATCCTCTGGAATAATGACCTCCAAAACAGCCTGTCATTAAACATCTTTCACTTGCTTCTATCTTTGTCCATTCATATATAACTTATTTTCCAGAGGTCAAAAACATCTGGATTTTACTCACTGGAACTTCTAGTACCGAGTTTAGGCTTAATTTTATCTATCACCCACTTAGTTTTTCGGGCAATCCATGGTATCAGCAAAGCTGTTCTCAATACCACATTCAAGATGAGCTAATTTTTAACCCTTGTCAGATTTCTTTATTGTCTAGCTTTCATATAGTAATAAGGAATACCACAGTATTGATCCAAGCCTTCATATGAATCACATGATGCTCGATAGGACTAGGGCCTTCACATGGCCATGGACTTGCACAACACTGGCTCTTTAGCTTGAAAACGGAGATGAGCCCCACCCCTAGAGTCGGACACGACTAGCATGCATGTGCACGGGGAACCTTTACTTTTATACTGTTTTGAAAAGCTATTGTGTTTTATTACAATTGATTGTTTTTAATGTATTGTTTGTTGGCTATAGTTCGTATTTGATATCTGTTTAACTTTGTAAACTGCCCAGAATAGCCATGGAGCTAGATGGAGTGGTATAGAAATTTAATAAATAAATTCCCCTCTGCCGTTCCTCCTTCTTCTGGATCTGCTGCGCCATATATGATGACTGATTATACTGATGGTAGGGTCTAGCACAGGTGGTTGGATACTTCTGTGAGTTACTGTAGGTTTCTGACTGTGGTGCCAGAGGTTTGGAGTTCAGTTCTACACTGTGTATCTCTGAAGGTTTTGTGATCTTGGTCAAGCTACAGAGACCCAAAATGCCCCCTGAAGAAGGGAATGGCCAACCACTTCTGGGGAAAATTCTGATGAAGGTCACCATCAGTCAGAATTGACTTATGTGTGCAATCAGATGTGCATTTGTCCTACTGTTTATTCCATTGCAGGAATTGGGCTGATTTGCTTCTTTTTCTGATGATCACACAACATAGGCTGTTTGTGACAATTCCCAAGAAGATGTGCCTGATAAAATGCAAGGTATGTATTTCATTCACATCAGGTAACCCCTGACACCTGATTGCTAATAACAACATCTATATGTCTTTTTGCTTACGAAGGAAGTCTTCATAAGTAGTTTTGGTTGCATTATCAAGCTGAATAAGGGGATCTGATCATTGTTACCCTCTTGATGTATATTTCAAGAAAATCCATCAATTTAGCACTAACAAAATATTCATAGAGATTTCACCTTGCTCTTACAAGTCAATGGGCACATGTATACATGGTTATATTGTACACCTGATTGTGGCATTCCTTGTTATTTTGTAGAAATTAAGTATATCTATGTTCCCTCCAGAACAGATTAATTGATTTCCAATGCATTTCTATGGGAAACTGCTGCTCTACTTAAATTTTTTTTTTACTTATGTGCTCAGAACAGATAAAATTCATAAGTAGAGGTTTTAGTGTAGTAGCTAGAGATGGGCACGAATAGAAAAAATGGAGTTTTGTTTGTCGTTTGTCATTTAGAGGTCCATTTCGGTTCGTTTCCGTTGTTCGCGATTTTTTTGCAAAAAAAATCATTTTCATTTCGTTACCATTTTGTTACTGTTTCCTTACCATTTATTCCAATTTTAAGTGATTTTTTTAGCATTTAAAGCAGCTCACTTCATTGCTGTAACGGAAATGAAATGCACGACAAAAAATTCTGTGTTTCTGTTCATTTCGTTTCATTTTAGGGACAAATTTTGTTTGTCGTTTCATTGCATAATGAAACAAAACCAAAAAACAAAACAAAAAATTGTTCGTTCCGTGCCCATCTCTAGAAGTAGCCCTCAGGCACTTTGGGCTGAAAAAAGTAAACCTCAGGCTGTTCAAATTTGGAGAGCCCTGGCCTAAAGGAAAATATTAGTCACATTTTGCAGTCAAATACGGATTTCATGTCAAGAATGAAGGGATAGCAAATGCACTGCAGCAATTAAACCAATGGCCAGCCTCCAGTTGCCAGGCACTGCTTAGAGGTCTGGGGCAGGAAAAAAAGGAAGGAAAGAAACAGTAGGCATTGGCTGTTGGCACTCTCTTGGTGCCATGGCTGTGATGGCTGTGCAGAGATGCCAAGCAATAGCTTTGCCCAGCCAGCATTAAATAATGAGACCAGACAAAATATTTGGGTTTCAATTGGGCCACAGTTTATTAATCATACATTTAACTGTAACTTTAACAATTAGCCCACAAGAGGACCTGTAACGTAGCACAAGGGGGGGGGGGTGAAACCTACTGATATTGCTAATAAATGCCCCACCTTGGCTTTTATGAGATTCCTCCCAACTTCTCATAAGCCACAAGCAGCCCTCATCCCCCCCCAGCATTAAATTTATTCTAATGCTATTCTGTGTTCCTCAACTGTTTGTTCCTTTCTGTTAATATGAGGGCTGCCTAGGATCATATGGGTGGAAACTGAGATGGGGTATACATAATTCAGCTACCTCTTGCACTACCCACCAATTGTGACCAGTGAGTGATATTAAACTATACCCATACCACGCATTGAAGATGATGAGATGGGCAAAAACACACCTTTACCCAGTGGCCAATATGGGTAACAATCAAAAACTCCCACCCGAGTCAACCAGCTAACCTCACCATCTTCAGGGTATGGACAAAGAGGCTGGAGAGGAGCAGGGACAGCCTTAAATCATCTCACTCACCCCCGCCTCTAGTCTCGTGGAGGGTGCAGAATCTTGGTGTCCCTTCATGCCAGAACGAAAAGAAGACCTGCCCAGCCAGCAAATGCCTTCTGAAGCCTCCATTGTCTTGGTGTGAGTTATCAAGAAAGCATCCCAGTATCAGGTACCCAAGTGCTTATCTGTCATTTTGGCTTTTACATTATTACATATGGTCCAGAGGTACTGTATCCCAAGACTTGGTGCAGAAATAAAACCCTAGAGTTATAATAGTTGAAGAAGAGGGTTCACTGTCCTGCATGTTGAAAAGTGAAAAGGAATGACTGCAAAATGGAGAGCAATCCTATCAAAACCATCTCCTCTATTGGGTAAAAAGCTAAAAGCATGCTTTGTGAGGTTTACAATTTAATTAAACAGTCTACCCATTGTATTCTCGAAGGCTCTGATGGCCAGGATCTGAAAGTTATTTTGAGTTTTTTGGGCTGTTTGGCCATGTTCTAGAAGTTTATTGCTTTCCTCCCCAGCAAGTTGGGTACATTCCAGATGTGTTGGATTCCATCTCAGACCATACCTGGTCAACATAACATGTGACTGGCAGTGATGGAAGATGTCACACAACAGATTTAGAGAACACTGAACCAGGTTGAAGAGAGCTGTGACCTGTTCAACAGCTGGCCATTTGGGACTTCAGTAGGGCTTAAATCACCCAGTTGTTTCCGCAAGTCACTTAGCACACTACTTTCCCCAGATCCAACTGGGTCAAAGGTCAGGTCAAGCAACTGATTAGCATCAGGACAGTGCTTAATACTCTCATTGCTAATGACCCAATTAGTGCTCAAGATATTTTTTTAACAGGAAAAAGTATAGCATTCAGCTCTGTCATGGGTAATTAGTTGCTGAGCACTGACAGGTGCTAATCAGAATTTTAAACACTTAATTGGACAGGAATGTGCAGCCAATCCAGAATAAAAGATAAGTATGTTAGGGCTACTGGATGAACTAATACTAATAGGAAACTCCTACAAACTGTTTGTAGGGTTCAACTACCAGGTACAAGGAGTGATGTGATAGTGGGGTTGCGCTATCATCCACCAGATCAAAAATTTGAAGGGGAACTTGAAATGAGGATACAAATTATGGAGGCATCTAAGAGGGACAGGATAGTAATCAAGGGGGACTTCAATTATTCCCACATTAACTGGGCCAATGCAAGCTCAGGGCAAGAAAGAGAAACTGGGTTTCTCGACATGCTGAATGACTGTGCCTTAGAGCAACTTGTCATGGAGCCCACCCGAGAACAGACAACTCCAGATCTAATACTGTGTGATACTCAGGACTTGGTCACAGATATGAATGTCACTGAGCCTCCAGGGAACAGTGATCATGCTGCAATCTCCTTTGCCATGCATGTTGTGGGAAGAGTGTCAATCAAATCAGACACAACACCCTTGATTTCAGAAGGGCGGACTTCCCTCAGATGAGGAAACTAGTTAGAAAGAAATTGAAAGGCAAAGTAACACTTCTCTGCTATTTGGTGAGTGCCCTGTTTCTGCTTTGGGAACTTCACAGGGGCTATTTCTATATGTGTTCCCTTTAATGGGCAGAATAGATGCAATAACACACTGATTGTGGCTTGCTTAGCCTTTAATCTCAATATTGGGCAACAGAAGGCATCTTTCAGTATTGACTCCAGCATTGTTCTTTTGGCGGTAAGCAGAAGAACCAGGAAATGAACACATTAGAAGTTGAACAAAAAGTCAATGTGTACATGTTTTGGATTTCTCATATTTACCAGCTGTGGCAAAATACCATACCACAACATATAGATGCACTACTTCAATCATCCTTTAAGTAGCAGGCACAACTTCAGTATGGTGACAGAAAGCACTGAGATGTTCCAAACTGATGCTCAGCCAACACATTGGCCACTTCTAGCTATCACTTTCTGGTCTGGCATACGGAGCTGTGAAAAGTTCCTTGGGAGCACAATTTTACACGTAATTATGCTCAAATTGTCATATTACTCTATGTTTCTCTAAAGACTTTGAAAGGGGGGATGTTCACAATTTAGCAGCCCAAGTAATAAGAAAAGGATATTCTGCCAGGCACAATTTTGCTAGGAACTGGAGAGTGCAAAGCAGCCAATAAACTAATGAGCAATAATTAAAATTTGGAAACAATCCAGTGTGTCTCGTGCATTACATTCAGCTTTGTTCTCCTGACTCTTTTGGTGATGCCTATCAGATAAACATAGATGCCCTAAGCACATCTGATCTTGCCTGATCTCGAAAGCTAAGCAGGGTCGGCCCTGGCAAGTACTTGGAAGGGTGACCACCAGGGAATACCAGATGCTGTAGGCGCTTGGAGTAGGAACTGGCAAGCCACTCAACTACTCCTGCCAAGAAAAACTCCATGGACATGGGGGTCACAAAGAGTCAGTCATGACTGTACAACACAACAACAAAATCAGGTAAACAAACCTCACAAAGTACATTAACTGCATTTTTAAGTAGTTAAGAAAACAAGATGTTTAGAAGAGCACATTGCCAGACCTTTTGTTGTTCCTCATGGTATATTTTGCACATGGTATGTTTTGTACATGATTGGTTTAATTGCACATAATGGTATATCAAGGAATACTTTTGGTGGGCTGTTTAACATAGCACTTTTCTGGAGAGCACATAGTTAACTGTGGAATTCATCGCCACAAGACATAGCCATCAGTGGCACTTTTAAGGATCGACAAAGTGATTAGATAAACTCATGAAGGTAAGGACCATTTTTGGCTGTCAGCCAGGATGTTTATGTGCATACATCATATCCACTATCAGAGACAAGGGGTATAGAACATAAATTGCAGGGTGTGTGTGCAATGTATTGTTCACAGGCAACTGTGAACAATACATTGGACTAGAGACACCCTTGATTTGATGTAATTCCAAGCCAAAGATAGGCTTTTCGTATGTCCTTAGAAGGGCTGAAATACAATTAAAGAGAATATAAAGTTCAATTTGAATTTTCTCACATAATTACTCATGCCCTTAGCACATCTGATCTCACCTGAACTTGGAAGCTAAGCAGGGTCGGGCCTGGCTAGTACTTAGATGGGCAACCACTAGGGAATACCAGTTGTTGTAGGTGCCTGGAGTAGGAACTGGCAAGCCACTCCAGTATTCTTGCCAAGAAAACTCCATGGACATGGGGTCAAGAAGAGTCAGTTGCAACTGTAACAACACAACACCACCAACAACAACCTCCCAGAACTGAACTCAGTCATGGTAACGATAGATGTGATAGATATTCTGCTCACTTCGGCGGCACATATACAGAAAAGAATGAATATATCAAGCAAGGGAGGAAGCAAACAGATGAACAAGTTATCAGTTTTCTCCTGCTGGGTGAAACTATGAGAATCATTGAGCTTTTTAAAAAAACTTTTTTTGAAAGTTTGCACACACACATATATACACACATTTTTCACAGAAAGCCAGACTTTTTTTTATCACAGAAACTCTAGTATTTGGCAATTTTAATCTAAAAATGTAAGTTTATTTAATAAAGAAATAAATAATATATCTTTCATGGGAATGATGGTCTTTTAGTTTCCACATTCCCATATTTTTCTATTTCTTTGTCTATATCAAGGATGAGAAAACTCGTGACTACTGATTACATCTTTAGTGATTAAAAAAAAAGAACTTGCAGTCAGGCAACAAAATAAAATCCTCCATATCTTTTAGATGATCCTATTATCTTCTTTAGCATTGTTCAAGAGGTGGATTTGAACTGTTTCAAAATATGTTGAAGAAACATAAATATTATGAATCAAGAGTGATTTAGTGGTAAGAGTGTTGGAACAGTATTCAAGAGAACCAAGTTCATGTCTGATTCATACAGAGTTCATAGCTGTCAAGTTTACTCCAGCGTTGGCCAGAATGGGAGGAGGGAGGTATAATGTACGTGTGAGTGTGCAAACACTAACACAAACATCCACGTGCATGCCCACACACGTGCACACACGGATGCACCAGAGGATTTTGGGGAGGGTGCGCATGCACATCTCTAACCTTGCACACACACTGCCGTACCAACCCTCCTCACTGCCACCGCTGCCTCTTCTTCCTCCTCCTCCCCACCCTATCGTTCTGGGAGCTGCAAAGACACCCAAAGCCCCCCAGGCTCTCCCCCACCCCATCCTCTTCCCTGAAACCTCGTCCTCAGCCCTTCCTGGGGCACAGGAACCACTCAATTTGTGTGCCCATAGGGGAAAAGAAGAAGAGATGACGGTTGCATCACAGATCCCCAGCACTCCTCCTACTGCTGCTACTGCTGCTACTGCTGCTACTGCTTGTTTTCCTTCCTTCATTACCTTCTGATAATTCCAGCTCTCGACTGGTTGCCATGCTACTTATAAGTAGGCTTCCTCTCCCTTTCTTCTAAATCAGCGGTGACCAAACTTCAGCCCTCCAGATGTTTTGGACCACAATTCCCAGAATTTCAAGCATGTATTGCCAATGACAAAGGACTGTGGGAGTTGTGGTCCAAAACATCTGGAGGGCTGAAGTTTAGATACCACTGTTCTAAATAGATTCACTGTTCTGGATATCTAAGTAAGCTCTCCACACACAAGTCGTGCCACACTAGTTGACTAGGCACCAGCAATAAATAGGTTAACCAACCTGTCTTCAGTTTCTTCTCCCACCCTACTTCTTCCAGCCCTCCCTCCCTCACTTTGAGGAGGTGTCTTGATTGGTTGATAATCCTCCAGCCCACTGTCCATCACCCAGTGCAAACAAGGCACTGATTGGCTGTTTGCCACTGAGCTGCCTGAGAAAAGCAATTACTGGCCCACGGTTTGCAGGGGGGGGCGGGGCTGGTTTGATGAAAGGAAATAAGCTGGAGAGTGGAGATAAGCACACACACACAACACACCCCCATCCCCACCCCAGGCAGAGCCAACTGTCCCTTGAGCCAAAAGAAGGTTAAAGAGTGAAGAGGATCAAAAGGAGCTAAGAAAAGGAGAAATTCCCTCGCTTCCCCCAACCGCCGTCTGGGACATTTCTGGTAAAATAAATGTTCCATGAAGATGGCGGGACGTAGTGTCCCAGCCAAAACGTGACACTTGGCAGGTGTACAGAGTTGTGAGCAAGTCTTTGGGTCTGAGTTCTAAGTCCAAGCCTTTGGGATTAAGAACCAAGTCCGACTCCATGTCTTGAGAACCAAATCCCAAACCCTAAAACCCAAACAATCTCCCCCCCACCCCCGCCCAGGTAAACAAAAAGTAATAGCAGGTGTGTTCAGACTTGTGAGTTGAATCTGGGTCATCACTGGCGTGACTTGCATCCAACTTGATAGCAATTCCCACATCTCAACTCCCCATCCCTGGATTCAGTAGGTGACTGTGAACGAGTCGCTATCTTTCAGTCTGACCCACCTCAAAGGTTTGTAATGGAGAAGACAGACTGCACAACATATTGAATTCTAGAGGGCAAGATGGGTTATTTATGTGAATAGTAATAATAAAAATGTATACATTTCTTGGCAGATGCTCCAGGTCTTGCTTGCCATATATGGTAAAAAGTGATCTTGGGGAAAGGCTTGAAATTATCTTTCTTCCACTCATTGTCATTTTTTTCCACCAAGAACATTAAACCCCTGAATTATTACTCATCAGCAGAAAAGCAAACATAGTTGTCAAGGTTGATCATAAAGAAATTTTTACATGGATGCCACTACCTAAAAACTATTGGCAATTTCTTTTTCTTCTTGACATTGTCCACTCAAACAAGTTCCCATAGAAGCTTTATGCAACATTTGACATACTACTAGTGTCTTAGCTAGAAGAAGGCACAATAGTGAAATTCTGACTATACATAAATTTTACTGGGAAAAAATGAATTCCAGGCCCATTCAGACAATTATGAATGTCTGTGTATAATAATTTTCCACGCCTCATGTCTGGAAAAGCTCTAAGGACATGGTGCATGTATTCTAACCAAGGTAAAGGGAAACTGCACTTATGTGCATTTGGGGTTTTGATTATTATAAGTGGGGAAAGCCAGGTACTTGTGATTAGAGATGGGCAAGAAATGCCAAAATGGCATTTTATTTCATTTTTTGTTTTTTTGTTTCATTTTGTTTGGAACATAATGAATTTATTTTAAAAAAACATTTTTTCATTGTGTTTTTATTTTTATTTTTTACAACCAACCAGCCTAGCCGGTTGGCACTTTTAAAAAACACCTAGTGCCAGCCAGCTGACCCGTGGGCCAATCAGCATTTTTTTAACCTCTCACTGACCAGCTGGCCCTTGGGCTGGTTGGTGCTAATTTTTTAGGCGAGCTGCTCAGCACTTATTTTTATTATTTATTTTGACAACCGCCAAGCTTGGTGCTTGTCAAAATAAATAATAAACAATAACAAAACAGAATGAAACAAAAATTCCATTTCATTTCATTTTTTAAAAGGGGCACTTTGTTTTTGTTTCATTCTGTAAAAAAAATGAAAAATAAAAATGAAACAAAAATGCTTCGTGCCCATCTCTACTTGTAAGAACATAAGAACAGCCTTGATGGAACAGGCCATGACCCATTCAGTCCAGCATTCTGTCTCACACAGTGGCTGACCATTTGCTTCAGGGTACTCCCAAGCAGATGTCTTCACCTCTATGATTCCCTGCAAGTGGCATTGAGAGATATCCTGCCTATCTCTCCAACCCAGAGGTTGTCTTTAGGCATCCATAATGACAGCCACTGATACCCTTTTTCTCCATGAACTTGTCTAATCCTTTCTTAAAGCTATGAAGGCTGACAGCTGTCACCACTTCTTCTGGCAGGGACTTCCACAGACCAGTGATCTTCTGGATGAAATAGTACTTTCTCTTATTTGTTTGACATCTAGCACCCAAAAGTTTCATGGAGTGCCCCCTAGTTCTAGTGTTGTGCAATAGAGAAAACAGTTTTTCCTTATCTACTTTGTCCACACTGTGTATGATTTTATAAACTTCAATCAGGTCACCTCTTAGGCGCCATCGTTCAAGAGTGAAGAGGCCCAGCCATTGCAGCCTCAGATGGTAAGGAAGATGTTCCAGTCCCCTAATCATTCTAGTTGCCCTAGTCTGCACATTTCCCATTTCCATAATATCCTTATGGTGACCAGAACTGTAACAGTACTCCACATGGGGCCTCACCATAGATTTATAAAGAGGCAAACTGACACTTGCTGACTTATTTTCTATATCCTTCCTAATGATCCCTAGTACTGAGTTTGCTTTTTCACTGCTACAACACATAGGGTTGACACCAACGTGCATCACTCTGCACTTACTAATGTTGAAACTCATTTGCCACTGGTTTGCCAAAATACCTAGTGATCTAGACTCCTCCTTCTAGATCATTTATGAAGACAGATTGCAAGGCTGTAAATAAAACTGCAACAATCTCCACCTCAGAAACAAACTGTTTAAATTGTTTTTCTTTCTTTCTTTCTGGAAATCTTTTTTCTAAAGATTGCTATTCAGTGATGCTGCAGCTCTCAATCCTGCCACTTTCTGAAAGCCTGAAGTCTCCATTAAACCTAATGGTCAATTCAGAGTTGAAATTTTGGGCTGAAAATTATAAGAGTAGATCTTGGTGGAAGATGTCTGATCCTGGGATGCATTTACTAGAGAAACAGTTTGAGCAGCACATTTTTGTGACACCTTGTAGTACTCAGGATATATCTGTTCAAGAGAAACGCTGAGTGGCAATTTCTTTTCCTTTGCCAGTGGGCTTAGTTTAGAAATTAAGTTCCTTGGAATAAGTTAGTGAGTCCAAAGTGCTTTGTTAATGCTCGGTTTGTTCATATCTGTGGTATAGTAAACCTCCACCCATTGCAGGGGTTAGGGACACAACCAGACCCGCAATAATTGAAAAATCCCCAATATGCGGATGCAGGGTCAGATCAGGCCTGGGCGGCCTCTCTGGGGGGTCTTGTTCTCACCCCAGGCCTGGTGCTGCCCCAAATGGGCCTGCAAGGGGCTTTCCAGTACCCCAGAGGCCCCAAAAGCGCTTTCTAATGATCTGGAAGTCACTTCCGGTTTGCCAAAAGTCACTTCTGGTTTGTGGGGAAGCACTTCCAACAGGCCTGAGAAGGCCTTTCCTCCTTAACCCAGGGGGGCTTTTTTTCATATACTGCAGACCCGCGATATACCAGGACCGCAGTATATGAACCACTAAATGGTGGGGGGCTTAAAAAACTATCTGATCTTCTGTAAAGGATACCAGGAACAGATAGACTTCAAAAGTCAAAACCCTTTTGTGTAAGTTATGGTGGTACAGTGGAAACGTGGATACCGGCAGCAACAGCTCACCACCAATGGAGCTCACCCTGCTGTGATTCCTTATGCTATTCAATGTGGCTCATGAGTTCGGTTCATTCTTGTGTTTCCTGGAATCCAACCAGCAACTCTTTAATTAGCACTACACAGTCCCTGATTGGATTTCAGGTTGTCTGTGAAACTACCTGACTCATGAGCAGTGAGGATTTGTGAGGGAGGGTGACTGTATTCAGCAGTGATCTGTCATTGCAACCTATCACTTTTCCTATGCTAGCATAGATTCTCCTCAAGGATTATGTCCAATGTTAGGAGCCAGGAGGTCTGTTAATGAAGAAAGGAATTCCTTTTCCCTACGTTAATATCTAGTGCTTTGTTTCCTGTTTCTTCTTGATATATTTGCACATACTAACATGGCTACAACTTTGAAATCATAGTTTAATCCAATTATTACAGTGCAAGGTGTACCTGGAAAAAATATAGAGACTTCCCTCCACTCTCCCGCAACATAAGCTCAATGATACACTGGCATTCCTAGTGGCTGTCATATTCTTTGCCAACCAGCATTTGCTGGCATATAAATATATGAACGTATCTTTCCTGTTGGTCTAATTAGGGGTGATCTGAAGGTCAAAATACTGCAAACTGGCTGGGGACCCAGCAAGGTTCTTGTTTTAAGTCCAGTGGGAAGACTGAAATGAAAACTTCTTCCCTCCATTTTCTGCTCCATATGGAGGAATGGAGACCATTCTCTCATTGGCCCCTGCACCCTGACAAACTGCAGTGCCATTCAGCTTTCCATATCACCCAGACCACTGCTCCAGGCATGAATGAGTGGCCCAGTATGTATGTCAGGTGTCCTTAATGGTGCTATCAGATGTCCTTTTGAGTAAATGTTCAGCAATAAACTGTAGAATCAATATAAGCAATTGCTCTGATAATGTGTGCTTTGGGTAAAACAGCTGCTGGAGAATTTTGTTTCCTTTTTCTTTGGGGGCTAGAGCAGATTATATGCCTCCTCTTATTGACAAATACCTTGCAGGTAATGTCATGAAAGCAAGACCAATCCACCTCAAGCATTCCTAAGGAACACTGTCAACAAAAAAGAAAACCAACTTCACATGCTCTGTGGGACTTGAATTTTTGCTCTGTGCAACTGCTGTTGCAGGCCGCTCTACGTTCAAAAAAACAACTTCAAAATAGCCTTACTGGCAATTTTTCCCCCAAGTCTTTTTTCTTTTCTTACACCTTTTAAAGAATTTTATTTTCATCTGTGGTATGCCTGGAACAGAAAGAAGAAAACACTTTTGTTTGGTTTTCTTTTCTTTTCTAATACAGAGGCGATCTGCAGAAGTTAACTCTCTCCCCTCCCCGCATTCACATTCTTTACCTCACAGTATTTTCAACATGCCTGGTTGGAAACCATCATTTCCTCTCAACGTTTCTCACAAAGAATTCCAGAGGTACATACTGATAAACTGTCCGACCATAATTATATAGCTTCAAATTATTAGATGGAAATAGGTCAATAAATAATTAAATAGATCTGAGATATATGTATCTCTATGGCATCACCAGTCTCAGCATGAGCTTTGCTATACCAATACAGGTCAACTAATCCCTGTTAAGATTAACTACAGTTTAGAAAAAGAATATAACACCAAACTGTGGTTAATCTAGAACTGAAGTGGAAATACCCACCCTCTTCCTCACAGCTACACTTTAGGAAGAGTAGAAGGAGGAAGTTTCATGCAGCTTATACTTGCAACACCAAACCATGGTTTAACATGATATGTGAACTGGATTTATATGTACTAGAGATGGGCACCAAAATGGTGTTTCATTTTGTTATTCGTTGCCCTGGCCCCTGTTTTGTTTTGTTTAATACAAAATGAAATGTTTTTTTTTAAATTAATTTAGTATTTTGTTTGTTTTGTTTTTTCTTTTTAAACTTTTTGTTTCATTTTTTCTGGCCAGGCATGGCCGAGGGACACATTTATTTATTGGAGGGGGGTTATTATTTTAAATAGTCCCCGTTGTGGGGCGTTTTTTTTTCTTTTTCTTTTTTGCAGCTGAGAAGCACTGGCTCTTTTTTTTGTTTTATTTCCCCAACCGGGGAAACTGGCTGGCCCATTCTGGAGGGCCAGAAAGGAAGCAAGCATGCAAGGGGAAGGGGAAGGGGAAGAGAGCCAGACCACCCAGCCAGTGAAACAGGGAGTGGAGGGGAAGCTGGCCCACTGCCACGCTCTCCTTACCTGGGGCACGCCTCCTCCTCCTTGCCCTTGCTGTCAGAGAGATGGAGTTCCCCCCTCACACACACATACACCTCCAGGTGGGGCGGGGCACGGCTGGGGGGCAAGTGCGGGTGGCAACTGGTAGTGCTTCCCCAGAGCATGGCTGGCTCTCTCGCTCTCGCTCTTCCCTTGCTGGGGTGGCAGTGGTGGTGGCAGCAGCAGCAGCAGGAGGAGCAGCAGCTGCCGCCACCGCCGTGGAGAGCAGATGGGCTCCAGGCATCGGCGAGGGGGCCCACATCACGGGAAAGGTGAGAGAGGTGGGAATGTGCCGCCACCGCCGCACACAGAGCAAGCAAGAGTGAGAGGGGGTGGCATGGAGGGAGCCGGGAGAGGCTGAGAGGCATCGGGGTGGTGAGCAAGGGAGATTGGGAGAAGCTTCCAGCTGCCCCGAGAGGGCGCCCCATCCTCTTGCTCCTCCGCCTCCGTGCCTGCCTGCACCGATGGGATGCCGAGGGCAGACCGAGGAACTCCCCCACAGAGGAAGTTGGGGGAGCCCAGAGCTGCCACCTGCCCACCTGGTCAAATAGTCCCCGTTGCAGGGCTTTTTCCCTCTTTTTTATTTTTACAGCTGAGAGGTGCTGGCTTGGCGCCAGTGCTTCCCAGCTGAGAGGTGCTAGTGCCTCTGTTGTTGTTTTTATCCCCCCCCAGCCTTGCCAAGAAAAAGCTACACCAGAACGAAAAATTAAGCAAATGAAATGGAAATTTCCATTTCGTTTTGTTTCATTTTTCTTTGATGGGTCCCTTCAATATTCGTTTGTTCCCTAACGTTTCGTTCCCTAACGAAATGAATAACAAAACAAATAAAAAATTCATTTCATGCCCATCTCTATTATGTACATATAGGAAAAAAAAACTGTTCTTGGCTAAATCCATTACAAGTTTTAAACCAGGATGAGCAATATATGGCCTGATGTGGTTTCACCTTGTCTTCCCTTCTGGAAAGACCATACTTGATCATGGTCTATGGGTGAATTCTGGACCATCCCCTCCCAACCCCCCTGATCCTTCTGACAACCCTGATGCAAATTTGTCCTCTTTATGCTGCTTGTGAGGTTACTGCAACCATAGGGAACTACAGTGCATGCTGCTTTCCACAGTGCTATCCTATGCAATGAAATCACTCTTAATTGTATGAAACATGAACAACACTCATTCTACAGAGCATTAACATGGGAACAAACTATTTTGCTCTGTATGGAGCACCCTGCCATGTAAAACACAGTGAGAAGTCCATCAAGATTCCTGCTGCACATGGTCTGAATTGTCTGTGAAGGTTCTCAGTCATCCAGGTGAGTTTATCTGCAACTTGAGTCCTGTCAACTGGACTTCTTTTTCTAGACAGATTGTAATGTTTTGCTGCTCATCCAAACAGCTTCATCAGTGAAGCTGTTTGAATGAGCAGTGAAACGTTTCAATCTCTCAAGAAAAAGAAGTCCAGTGGACCGGACTCATCTTCCAGAGAAGGTTTGAAGTGACGGTTTCATCTAATGTCTGGTGCTGAATCCTCAGTTTTTCTTAAAAAATAATAATACTGAAAATAAGGTGGCTATTTATATATAATATATACCAGTTTATCAAACATTTACCCGAATCTCTCAGCATTTTGAATAATTAATAGACTGAATACAAAATAATAAACATTTATGTGCTATGATTTATTTTCCAACCCAAATATGTATCCTAAAAGATTCAGGGGACCCCCCCCCCCCGCAGGAGCAGGTTCTCATCATAAATCACTTCAATTTTCTCATATTTCTTCCGGAGAAGAGAATTTGCTTCACCCGTCTTGTTGGAAACCTGGAAATTCAATAGTATTTCCCTGGGACGCCACAGAAGGAGAACAAGCTAAGGCCTCAGATATTGCCAGAATTCACTATCATAACAGTTCTAGCTATGTTAATCCAAGGGGGAAGGAGAGCTACTCTACACAGTTGTATTTAATAATTTAGTATTTGCTGTAATTGGATCTTTTTTTATTGCTGGAAAAATCGAGATGAGATCTTGATTAAGAATCATGAGACCATTATTTTTCATATTCGGCCATATTCAACCCAATCACATCTGCTTAGTCCTGCATTGGAAGGTCCTCCTCCTTCCCACTTATTGGCCAAAATATTTTTGCTGCCTGAAGTGGTATTCTTTTTTCTTGCTTGGGTCAATATATTCAAACTTCTTGCTCCACTATTCAGTCATCAGTTTCTGCCTTCATCTACTTCTACTGCTTCTTGCTACTCACCTGCTAACTAAGGAGCATTTCATGGGAACCTCCCATACAAAAATTATAGTAACATCAGTTAGGAGTATATGCACCAATCATGAGATTTAATTATAATGCCAGTTCATTGTTTTGTTTGCTTCTTTTTTAAAACAGTGCAATCACATTTGGATTGATTTAGGGGCCATTTTTGTGAACCAGGTATTGACGTTGACTCTGAATTAAGAACTCCAAATCTTTGTGATTAAGAAGCTAAAGCTAAGAAATTAAGAAACAGTTCTCTCTCCCACCCTCACCCTGGCTTGTCATATATCCATGAGATCTGCAGGCATAGAAGCCCTTTTGGGAAGATTAGCTCAGCCGATTTTCAGAAAAACAGGTAGAAGGATTTTTGTATTATGCAGCTTTAATTTATGACATTTAAAATGAAGGGAGCTTCCAGACATTTTGCAGAAGAGGTTAAGAGCATGGTATGAAAGTTGCAGAGACATTGGCTTGTTCGGAAGAGATGAAGTCTGCCGTTGAGGTACCTTTACCATTTGATTTTTCCACAAAATGTCAGTTCTCTTAGGTATTGTGTGGTCAATTGAAGTGGCCTAGGAAGTGAGTGTGGCTTTGTTTTAAAACACACACACACAATTTCAGAAGGACAGGTACAGTGTTTTGCTTAGTTTTGGGCTACTGAAATTTGGGATTGCGGGAGAGGTTTGCTACACCTTACCCTGTTCCATATATTTTCCATGTGTTATTTAAAAAAGTACATGTCACAGAGGCATGTAATGCATAGTTTGCACACTTGTGTGGCTTTGGATCTGAACAGCCAATTAATCTTAGATTTAAATTTCATCCTCTTCTGTGGCATTTTGCTTCTTTTCAGGGTTCTCTCAAATCTGCCTGCTGCAGCTCTGTTATTGGGATCCATTCAAATCTGAAGTAAAATCATCATATTAATGTTTGGCTAAATCTTACAGTGAAGCAAAGGACCAGACGCATAGTGTCAGGCCCCTGACAAAACCTGTTCCAGAGGCTGAAGAGTTAATGCCTGAAGAAGCCCCAGATGGGGTTTCTGCACTGTCAGTTCCTCCAGCAGCTGCACAGGAGAGTGACTCAGCATCTTCAGGAGAGTCTCCACCCCCACAGAGGGCTGCTTGTTGAAGGCAGCGAAGACTTACAACTAGGAGAAGCAGAGACAAGGTCTACATTCAAGGAGTGCTGAGTTTTGACAGGGTTAGTTTCTGGGGAAGTTATGTTGCTCTCTGGAGACATAAATAATAAGCACTCAGGACTGAGGCTAATTTTCGGAGCAACACATTGATATGACAATTGCTACTGCGTTCCTGCTCGATCCCTGTTCCTGCTTGGTGTGACCCTGGACTTCTTCTCCCTTGGCTCTGAACTTTCTTAGTAGACCTGGCGAAAGCTACCCTTGGCATTCTGGCTTTGATCTTTGGACTGTTTATCTTGGACTCTGCTTTGCTCTCTAAATAGGCGTGACCTTGCTATAGTTCTCCTGGACTCTGATTTGCTTCTGATTTACTGTATTGAGGTTTGGCTCTGAGTTTCCAGTAAAAGCATGAATTTACCTGTGTGTGTGAGTCTGTGGGTTGTGACACATAGCAAGGGTTTGGAGCACCTGGGGGAAAAGTTCATTTTTGCACCCCTCCTGCCTTCCCCCATTGCATCACACTCACTCAGTGTGTATGGTGTGGGCATGTGCATGGGTGGATGGGCAGACAGGCGTTTGTGTGTGTTTGTGTGTGCACATGCCTTACACCTCTCCCATGGTGACCTGAAACAAGGTGAGGAGGAGGAGGAGGGCACTGCAGTCACCGTGCTCCCCGCATGCCTGACTGACTGTCTGCTTCATTGCTTGCCTGCTGCACGGCAGTGGATACGGCAGAGGAGGTCCCATTGCCAAGCCTCAGCCAAGGGAAAGGAGGATTGCTGGCAGGATGGCACACTGCTTCCTACTCCTGCTCCCCCTCCAAGTGCCCCCAAAATGCTGCACCCTGGGGCAAATGTACCCTTCCACCCCCAGCTATGCCCTTGCAAAGGTCTGCCTTGAAAGTAACAAGACTGTCAACAAATCTTGCTCGCTCTTGCCCTCTCATGTGCAGAAACATATGCACACGGAGGGCGAAAAAAAGAAGGCACCCAAATGCTGTCATGAGTGATGGAGTGGAAGCACCAACGTTGTGGAAATGCTTGAAATTGAAACTGGTGCTACAGCAAGGAAACAATAAGAACAACACAGGGATCTGATTAATCAAGAGGAAAGACTATCAGAAAGCCAAAGACATTATATCTTGTCTTTGATTCACATCCTATTCCCTGATAGGGGTTAGGAGTGACATATTAATTACTATAAGCCATGGCATATGTGTCAAGAAATATTTATCAAAGCTCTACGTTAAAGTTGCTTGACTACACACAATGACATGGCTACAACACCCTCTCAGTAGTCAGTCAACTCTTGGATGTAGTTCATAGTTATATGGGGGAAAGACATCTATTAAGTAAAGAAACTGGATTCACTTACAATATCTTTAGCTCGGATGGACTATTTCAGAATTCCTGGTATAGAAGAGAAATTCCAGCTTTTACTAGATAATTGGTTTGGATCCAGCCTAGAGATGGGGATGAATAAAAAAGGAACCAGTAATATCAATGATTTGAACATAGCTGATTTTTAAAAAAACATTCATCCCTTAATATTTGTCTGGTACAAAGGATGAATATTTCCTTCTCCATTGTCTTTTTTAAAGACAATCCATGGCTACTGCTTTTTTTTTAATTTAAAAAAACCTCCACCATCCTTGCCTGTCCCTATCTTGTTTAGCACTCAGCTCTATCAAATGATTCCCCCCACTTCCTTTGCTGACCTGACCCCATGGGGGACATTTGTGCATATGTCCCTAGGACCATTCTTATATGTCACAATTAAAGTGCACTGGGCTATGACTGAGTGTTGTGGTATCCTACTTATTACTTACTCCCAACTTGAGAAGGAACCATTGATAAACACTCTCTGGTCATTTTGTAACTGACTGTGTATCTACCTGATAGTGGAGAGTGGATTTACCCTTTTGTCTTTATCTTCCTAGTACTCTAAGCACTTCTGAAAGCATAACTGAGTTCTATTGTGCTCTGCCTAGTTACCCATAGTATTTTAATGCCCCTGGCAGTTTCATTTAAATTTTGCAACACCCTGAACTCTCAGAATCACTTTAATAAAGCTCTCTTGGTAACTTTCTTCATAGTGGGCCCTTGACAACACTCATGCATTCCAAACACTTGAATTTACTGTACCATGTACAGTATTTGAAAATGCCAGGCTGCTTTAGTGAGCTTCTTATGCTACTGATGCTTCAGAAACACCAGAAAAAGAAACAAATTATAAGGAGTTCAGTGCAACTATGACTTTTCAGTATTCTAAGGGAAAATGATCTTGACACATCATTAAAAATTTCAACTGCATGTATCTTGAACTTGAACCTTTCACTTGGAAAGGCCTCATTGGGTCATAAAATCCTTTGGGAAAACTGTCAAGAGGGTTCCATTTCCCTGGAACCAACAGAGGTGAACACTTTGTAATTTCTTCCCATTTCCGTCCTTATCCAGAATTTCGTAGGCTAGTAGTAGTTTCTATATGAAACTACTTTGCTATATGAAACTACTACTAATTTTGTAGGCTAGTAGTAGTTGCTATATGAAACTACTACTAACCTATGAAATTCTGGATAAGGAAAAAAAACTTTTTAAAACAGCAGAAAAATAACAAGCCATCTACCCGAGAACCAAACACTTATGTAGAATACACAACCTTCCAGATGCTTCTGAACTGCCATTGTATATTGCCTACTCAGTAGTGAAAGTTGCTGTGAGCTGTAGTCTACAACATCTGGAATACCACTTATTTTCCATCTTTGGGCTGTCTAATTTATTAAATATTTATTTATTTTTTAAAATTCCAGACAGGTTCTCAGGAGAGATATGTGTTTTAATTCAGTACCCTGGACCTGTATGTCTTTTGTCCTCTAATTGAAATGCTTTATTATTCTATTATCTGATGTCATCTTTTGTCTTCCTTTGACTTTATCCTTTTGTTGCACTATAAAATTTCTTCTGTCAGTGTGTCAAAATACATCTGGTTTATGAATGTGGAACATTGTGCTTCTCCATCCATGGTTTAAAATGCCAGCAAATGGCCAAAAATTGCTGCATAATATCGCATTCACGTTGTCAGCAGGAAAAAGGATGCCAAATTTACATGGCCGAGGGAAGAGTGAATGTGGATGACATCCATGTGAGTAGTCAAGAATAGATGGTTCACAAAACATTCTCTTATGCTCACTATCATTCGTTAAGAGAGACCAAGCAGGGGGAAATCCCAGAGCAAGTCTCTTTTTTCATCATCTAATCACTTCTCACCAAACACAAAACAATTATCTGCTCCCTTTCAACAAGTTACAGTAGGCATTTCTAAATTAGGCACAGAGCAAGAGCAGACAATCTGCAATAGCTCTGTTAACTTTGGAGCTGATCGAAAGCCCAATTTAAAAGTTATGATTATATATTTTTGGGGGGTTGTCTCCTTTTTCAGAATTGTCTTATGCAATGTTGATTTGCTCTGTTGTACAACATTGTGGGTCACTTTGGAAATTTCAGGTAGAATCTACTGAAAGTGAGGTGAACAATATGTCTTGTAGTGCCCTCTAAATGACATGGGAGAAATTTTGCCATGTTTTGAGGAAAACCACTAATCCCCTTGTAATGTAAAGGGAAATTGTTATGAATGGGAGGGGCTAGCAAATAGAGAGAGAGAGAGAGAGAGAGAGAGAGAGAGAGAGAGAGATCCTTGTTGTGAGTGGGGTGTGGTAGTGAGTATCAGTTGGTCTGGTGTAAAGCCCAGTAACTGGCTAGGGTCTGGTTAATATAAGACACTGTGTTATTAATAAGAACTTGTTTTAATGACATTTTATTAAAGCACATGATTACCAATGCTATAACAAGAACATTGAACATCTGATCTGCTGTGGCCAGTTAGTTGCTATGATACTCTGGTGACAAGCCCACGGTTAGGCATTTCAAAAGAATTTGAAAAGAGAAATGGGGTTGATAAAAAGAACATCAGCACTGAGATGTTGTTTCATCACCACAGGCCTTTCTGTGAATGTAGAAGAGGGAAACCTTCAGCAACTGTCTGAAGACTGATGAAATGTTTCAGCTGCTCCAAGTCGCTGGTGCCGAGAATCTGCCTCTTAGATCTGTAGATTTCACAGCCCATGAAGTCTTGGAAGATGGAACTGTGTGCAAACCACAAACCCATATTTCATGGAGAAATGCTTGCTCCTTCTTTCTACCAGAACTATTTTTTTAATATTGTAAATAATAAATAGACTAAGGTATCTACCAAAGAGCACTCTAAGAAAAATCAAAAGCTATAAGACCTCTTGCTTGAGCCTTTGTCTACATCTTCCACTCAATAGTCCACACCAGTGATGGCAAACCTTTTAGAGATCAAGTGCCCAAACCTCAATTCAAAACCCACTAATTATTCGCAAAGTGCCAATACAGCAATTTAACCTGAATACAGATGGCTGTGAAGGGGTGATCCCGGATGCCCACAGAAAAGTCTCTGAGTGCCACCTCTGGCACGCATGCCATAGGTTTGCCAACACTGATCTATACTCTATTCCTTTCCTGGAACTGATGTAAGGATAATGGTTTCATGCACAGAGGAGGTGGAAAAATGGCTCAGCATCTTGGATAGCTCTGCGGTTTAGGTATCAGGTTGCAGACCCAGAGGTTGGGAGTTCAATTTTCCACTGTGCCTTGTGGGGCTAGACTCAGTGGATCCATAGGGTTCTTTCCAGTTCTGCAGTTCTAACGTAGTGGTTTATCCTCCATACATTTGCCACAAGTGAAAATAGGATTATGTTGCTCATCATATGAGAAGAGAATACTTATTACAGCCAGAACTAGAAGGAGATTGCTCTGATAATGAGGCTATTAATAAAACCACAGAAGGGCCATAACTGTGGCTGAGGGAGACACTGGTGATTCCTCAGTAAGAAGCTTTTGAATCTTATCAGACTCAGACCAAGTTATTCATTAGGGTGAGGAAGACAGCTTCTTCAAAAGAAGGTGGGGGTGCAGGAGTCCTCCATCTCACCCTGAGTCCCCTGAATTAGTCCGTTCTGTGCCTAACAGTCTATCAAGTTATGCTAGAGAAAATCTTCCAGTGTTGAAATGCTGTCTTGTCCCTTGCCTAGGGCAAAAATATAAATATAAAAATAAATAAATAAATAAATAAATAAATAAGTGGATAACACTGCCTTTCACTTCTCCTCCTCATAATATAATGTAATGTCCATGCAGTCTCCACATCCTAGCTTCTGCTACAGTTGCAAGAATTGGGCTGCTGCATGTTCTTTCTTCTCCAAGTGTCCTCATGGAACGTTGCGATCAGTAGCCTGAACTGGTTTCCATCTAAAGCTATTCTAAATAGAGCAGCTGTGCTCGCTGTGGACCATTGGATTAAATTCTTAAACCAGAATGTTCTTCTACGCCTTGGGCCATGCTTCCCATCTATTTTTCCTTGAAGGATAACTTGCAGCAGATGGTATTTCTCACTGTGCATTATGTGTCCGAAATATTGCTATTTTCTTCTCTTTATGGTATTGAAGATTTCTAACTTTTTTACTCATGTGCTGTAATACAGACACATTAGTGACTATGGATGTCCAAGGTATCTTCAGAATTCTTCTGTGCATCCACATTTTGAATGCTTCCAGCTTCCTGCATAATATGTCTGTAAGGGTCCAAGTTTCAACACCATAGAGAAGTATGCTGAATACACAGGACTGAAGTATTCGAGTACGAAGTCTGATAGATAAGTCCCAGTTTGTCAAGACTTTCCTCATTTTCTGGAAGGAATTTCTAGTTTGTTCAATCCTGCAACAAATTTCACATGAAGGATCCCAGTTATTTTTGACAAAGCATGCCAAGTATTTATAAGATAATACTTTCTCAATTATATCAATGTAAACCTTGAGAAAGTTCTGTGAACCATTTTGTTTTTTGCTGATAACCAACATTTAAGTGGCAATCCCATGGCACTGCTTTCTGCAGCAACAGATTCCAATAATCCTTGCAAGTATGCCAGACTTGTTGCAAGCAGGACAGTGTTGTCAGCGTATCTTAAGTTATTAACAAGAACTCCATTCCCCTTCACACCCTGGTTCTTTCCTTCAAGAGCATCCTGGAAAATTCTTTCTGAATAGATATTAAAAAGTGGAGGTGAGACGATACAACCGTGATGAACACCTTTCGTAATTGACACTTCCTCTGATAGCTGACCATCAATCTGGACACTAGCACACTGATTCCAATACAAATTCCTAATCAATGTGATATCACGATTGTCCAGGCCCAGTTCTTTAAGAATATTAATAAGTTTATCATGTTTAAGGTAGTCAAATGCTTTTTCATAATCAATGAAGCAAACAAAAACATTGACATTGACACATTGCTGAACTAGTATTTGAAGACTAAATAATGTCTCCCAAGTTCCAAATCCATTCCTGAATCCAAATTGGGTATCTCCAATGCTTTCTTCACACTTCTGATATATTCTTATATTCAGGGCTTTTAAAAATAACTTCAGGAGGTGACTCGTCAAACTGATTGTCCAGTATTCATTACAACTTTTTGCATTAGGTTTCTTTGGAAGTGGTATAAAAGTGGTATAAAAGTCCATGGAGGAGCTGCTGCATGTGACCAAAAGTTTTACAGTTCATTAACACTAAAGCCTACTATGTATAATGGTTCACACCATAGGTCTGTGCTAGGAAAAGATCCAGCATGGTTTCATTAATATACTCAGAGAGAGACAGAGAGAGAATTTTTAAGAAAATGACATTATTTAATGGTACTCTATTATTTGCTCAGCTTGAAAATTTCACTTGCCTGTGCTATTGAATTTGACACACTATGTTTTTTAAATTATGTGTTAGGGTTTATTTGGGTAAGAATGTGGGTGTTTTAGATCGGCTAGAACACTAAGACAACATTGCATTAATTTATTACTTATTTATGAATGCTGCCCACACAAAAGCATTTTGTTATTTTCCATAGCAGCATTTCTGCTTTTTATTAGACTCGGTGGATTCTGTATTGATGCTGACCTGCACAGAAGCTGTAATCAGCATTCTGATTAGATTTTGTAATTGTAAACTTGTCAAGAAAGTAGAAAGAAAAGGGTGAGGTCAACAATGAACTTCAAAAGGAAAAAATAAAATGAACTTGAGTGCCCTCTGAATGCAGGTTATTTAAACTGGTCACCTTAAAATGCAATACAGAGGATGGAAAATCTTTCTTCACATTCTATACCCCTGTGACTACAAACATATGCTTGAAAATCTGATATTCATGTACTTGTGCCTGTATGTATTTTGATTGCTTTGTACAGTGACAGTAATCTTCTCTTCATATTACGCTCACAGTAGTAGCCACATTACAATGAGACTAAAGGATCCTTTAAGGGATATTATAATGGCAGGAGGTGCCCTTGCATAAGGAACAGTTGACTCACAGTAAAAGGGTTGGGGAGAGCTTCTTCTTTAAAAAAGGAAAACATATATATTCAAAAGCTGCAAGAGGAAGGAACATAAAGTACCATACATTCAAAGAAAACCTCCACTAAAAAACGAAGACAGTAATAAGATTGGGTGAGACTGTACTACATCTTACAAAATGTAAAATAATTGTGAATTATTCTGAAGGGGAAGTAATCAAAACATGGGAAATGTTGTAAGTCCTCTTAAAAATACAAAAAGATAAGTCACAAGCAGAGAAAAAAAAACATTATTTAATACAAACAGCTGTGACCTTTCCAATGCAGCACAGTGTCCACCACTGCATCGCTATTCTTGGCAATCACAATGTCCAGATAATTGAACCTCTATTCTTTTTCTAACTGCTGCTGTCTTGGTCCCGATCCTGAGGTAAACTTTGGTTGCCTCTTCATCCAGGACAACCATGGCATGCTGCAATTCTGGATCATCGTTTTCAAACAAAGCAATGCAAGTCGCCAAGATAACTTTGGTCAATCCAGTGGATGCATATTCCAGTACGCACTCCAGTTCACCACATGACGCAGTCAAGGGCCACTAGGAAGAGGAGCAGGGACAAGATACAACCTTGTCCGACCCCAGTAGTAATCTTGAAGTTGTCCAGTCAATTCTTGATCTTAACAGAGCAGCTTGATTTTTGGCACAATTTCTTAGAGATGATAATAAAGACTATTGGTACACCATCCAGATGCAGAATCTGCTGAAGGGATTCTTGGTGGATGCTATCAAAAAGCTTTTTTTTAAAAAAAAATGATGTAATCTTTTTAGGATTACTTGAGATAACATTTTATTTATTATTTATTTATTTATTTTTCACATTTATATACCGTGCCTATTTCCCACAAAGGGGACTCGGGGCGGTTTACAACAAGCAAAACAAATAGAATAGAATTTTAGAATACGCTAGTTGAATCAGTGGGACTTGTTAAGATAACACTTGATATAAGGGTGTGATCACATGGGCACATAGTTTGTATTTTGATCAGCCTGTTGTGTGCTCCACTCCAAGCTATTTCCCCAGAAATGATATGGGATGGGAAATAGTGCTCTCGGGTGACTCTGATGTGTGCACAAACTGGATCTTTTTGGTCCAGCAGTAGACCTACTGCTTCTTGGGGTCAGGCTGAAAAAGGCCTGAAATGGATAAAACAGCTACTATAAGGGAGATTGTGCCTGGCAAAGCAACCTTCTCCAGCACAATCCAATGTGTACCTTTCTCACCCTCTAATTACAATCTGCTTGATTTAATACGTGTACTAGAGCTGAGATTAACAACTGAATTTAGCATATTATTCAGCCTTCCCTGGTTCTATTGCCAGCTATGATTTTGATGTAACCTAGTTGCTTGGATTTTTAGTATGTTTATTTTTTGATTATTTACACATCGTCATGTTCCATTCCCTCTTAATATAGGGCAGATTATAAATATAATCAAATGTAATGCATAGTGTATATCATGAAATATGATAGAAGATAAAGTTGCAGAGACCATTTCTCTTTCCTTCTCAAAGGAGCCTACTATTTCAGAAAGCAGTGGAGAAAATATAAAAGAAAACTGTGTTTAAGATGGTGAGACAATTCAGATGGAGAACTAGAGATTTTTTTTTTTAAATACTCCATAGCTGGCACAGACACTAATGGCTGACTACATGGTTATCTTTGAAAGGATATCCAAGATGATTAGTATCTTGATCCAGGCTCTATTCCAATCAATGGAAAATGGAATGTTAATTTTAATGGAATTTGGATGAGGTCCTTGATGAAGAAAAATTTAGAAAAATGAGCATATTTCACAACAATCACATTAACCGGATAAGCCCAAATCATCCATCTTTTCTAATGTCATTTTGCTAAGGAAAAGATGGATTTGATCTATTATTGTCTATAATATCCAACTCTGATGTCTTAGATGGAAGGTTTTAACAGTGAAATCCACAGAAACACACAGTCACAAAACACAGGTTTGGATCTGAAAAGAGCAAAAGAAGATTCTGCTGCCTAGCAGGAGGCTCACGCCATAGATAATTTCATGAGAGGAATGGGACATGGTGGCATTTGTCAATTCCAAGCACCTTGTTTTGTCACTGCATACTGTTTCAGTATGGGAGTAGATGTTGAGTGGAGTTATAGGAACAATAACTATAAGATGATTTTAAGTCATCTATGAGCAGTCCCCCAAACTCATGGAACAAGCTTCTGGGGTTGCTTTGCCAGGCTCCCTCGCAGTGGGCATTCAGGAGGTAACTGAATATATGAATTTTCAGGGAGGCTTTCCACAAAGAGGTGTGGTGGCTCAGCAAGTTAGAGTGCTGAAACTGTCAGCTGCAAAATTGGCAGCTCGGCAGTTCGAATCCAGTAGATAAATAAGCAGTAAAAAAGCAGGAAGGTAAACAGTGTTCCATGCGCAGCAATGCATTCGGCCGTGCCAGACACATGGCCATAACTTGCACAACACTGGCTCTTTGGCTTGAAAATGGATATGAGCACCGCATCTAGAGTCGGACATGACTAGCACACAATGTGTGGGGGGAACCATTACCTTTACTTTAACATCAACCACCTTTTGTCTGCCATTTTGGTGTTCTATAGCACCATCTGGTTTTATTGGTTAGTCGTGATTTTGATTTGAAATAGTTTTAGATTTACTTTGGTTTGGTTTGGTTATTATTGTAAACTTCATAGAGTAGTGCTTCAGCACTAATAGGGAGCAGTATACAAATTAAATATATATGTTTACCAAGCCAAGGAAATTCCATTTTTTCAGTGGATTTCCTTGACATAGTCAATAACCCCTTTCATCATGGAACGGTGCAATCAAATGCTTTTTTCCTTTGCTAATATATACAATATCTACAGTCACTTCAGTCACATGAAAAACAGTCCTTTGCCTCTGGGACAATGGGATGAATCCCAGCTAGAGCAAAGGAGGGGGCTGTTTTTAAAAATAGAGCACTGGAGGAAATCCCAGCTAGAGCAGAGGAGGGGGGAAGCCTCCATGGAGGGGGTTGTTTTTCAAATGGGGCAATAGGGGTGGGTGTGTCCTGGTTGCAGTGGTGGTGGCAGGGTTGGTATGGAGAGGTGCCACGGAAGTGGGCTTTTTGGGGACAGGGGTTGATGGGGTGGTAACTGTTCGTACCTTTATGGAGCATGTCACCCTTCCTTCAACTCTGCTGCTGCTGTTGCCTGAAACAGAAACAGAAACAGACAATCACCCACTTCCAGCAAAGGGGGGGGGGAGAGGGAGAAATGTCATTGGCTTAGAGCACTTTGGATTATGTGACACACATGAGAGTGGTGGTATATCAACACTGCTCGCTAATAAGGCAAAAATGTTCAGAAATATTTGCTCGTTAATCAAAATGCTCGTAAACCAAGTTACTCTTTAACCAAGGTACGACTGTAATTATAGTTGATTTGAATTTCAAATGACCATGATTCGGGTACAAATATCTGTCATGTGGCTGGAAAACACGAGTCCCCAACCTTTGCAAAACAGACTTTCAAAAAATGCACATGGTGATGATCAAGTTCCAAAAAATGATGCAATACCCCCCATCCCACACAGACAATGCAAAATGGACTTTTAAAGGTATGCACACCACAAGGATCAGGTTCCTACCTTTGCACCACTTGAGAAATGCATCAAAAAGTTTAAAATTTGCAAAAAAAATTGCTGCAAAAACTTTCAAAAATGGCACCGAAACAATTTGTGTTAGGTGTAAGACACTTACAGAATGCCTAAATCTTAATGATGATCTTCCTAAATGGGGTCCACTCATGTGGACCACCATTTACATGTCATGGCCCCTAATTTATTCTCACTGTCATAGACCCCCTGCAAGTTGAAACAGACCCCTGGGTGTCTATATAGACCACTTTGGGAACCACTGGACTACTCAAACTAGGGCTGATTGGTTTGTTGTGCTGGAGGAAGCTGCAGCCCACTGTGTCAGAACATCTGGAGACCTGCCATATGTGCCCTAGCCCTGTTTCAGAACTAGCCATGGTTTATCTCTCATAGGTCTTGCTGTTCAGGCTGCATTTGTCAAGGATCGGAGAAGTGGGGAATGTAGAGAAAATAGGCAGGTTCTTCCTTCTGGTAGCACCAAGATGAAGAAAGAATGTGACCAAAGTTTCCCTGTTTCCAGGCTAAGAAACAAGGGCTGTGAATTCCTGACAATCCACTAGCCAAGAGGCATATATGAAGAGGGATGATATAAACTCCAGAGTAGAGATGGGCACTACTCAGAAAAAAATTTTCATTTTAGTTTTCGTTTTCGTTTTCGTTTTCGGCTAGGGTCCGTTTCGTTTCATTTCCGTTTTCGTGAGCTAATTTCAAAAATTTTCGTTTTTGTTTCGTTATGTAACGAAAACGAAAAAATGAAAACAAAAACGAAAAAATTTTCGTTTCTCCCTATTTAGCTCCATTATGTGTTTTTCCAGTAACGAAAAACGAAAATTGGCTCAAAATTAGTCGTTTCGTTTCCGTTTTTGGTCCATTTTTGAACCATTTTTCGTTTTCGTTTCGTTACGTAACAAAAACAAAAAAACGAAAACGAAAACGAAAATACCGCTAAGTCGTGCCCATCTCTACTCCAGAGGTGAGAGCTATGTAAGTATTTCCCTGCTTCCCAGGCTCAGTGTGCACAGCAGACTGTATGATAGCAGATTATAAAAATACACAAAGAAGTCCCAAATCAATTGATATGTATACAGAAAATCAATTGCACAGAGGACAGAACAAGGTCAATGAAATACTTAATAGGGAAGACTCTCTACAAACAAACAAACAAACCCCAGAAGAAGTATCTTTAGCATATCACACTGATTAAAAGTATCTTCCTGATATAAAAAAAGGCTTTCTTTTGGATCATTTCTGCTTGTATAAAAGAAAAAAGACAGCTCTTGATAAAAACAGATTAGAGAATGAAACAAAGAAGGAATAGATGCAGACATTGGCACATGTGGTACCAGGACTTCTTTTTAAAGGGAGAAGTTACCTCCATCCCTATTGTCACACTGTGGGCCGCTTAGTACACCTCAAAGTCAGAGATTGACAGACAGTTATTGCCTAGGTGGCCATGATTAATGTTAAAGCAGAATCTTATATATATAAGGTGATGATGATGATCTACTCTTATACATACATACATACATACATACATACATACATACATACATACATACATACATACATACATACATACATACATACATACATACATACATACATACATACAT
>JAHTLZ010003526.1:46073457-46084722 GCA_023846285.1 Phrynocephalus versicolor | reverse complement strand
GGTGTAAAAAAATAAAATAAAATAAAATAAAATAAAATCAACGGAGACTTTTTTTTTGCAAGAAAAACCCACTGCTGCTACTGTAAAAATTCAAGCATTTAAAATAGCTAATTTTCGCATGTTTCTGTGGTGCTTTGGTGGTGTTTTGGGCAACGATTTCAAAAAAAAATATTGTGGTCGCCATTTTGGATCCCCCCGCACTGCATGGCAAATGGATGCGCCCTCCCAGCCTGGTACCAGCAGCGCAGCAGTAGCAATAGCCAAGGAGAGGGGGGGCGGGGAACCCCCTCCCAAATAAAACACCCTTCTGGCCTGGTAGGTGCCCTCAGACAGTTTTCGCCTGCTTTTAGGGCCGGGAATCGGGTTTTTTTTAACTTTTAAAAACTTTTTTTCTGTGCCGCTTGGCATTGCGGGATCGCCGCGATGCCAGGAACGACCACGCCAAATCAGACCAAATTATTCGTTCATTGGTTCGAGTTCAAGTTCTGGCGGAGTAATTCCCATTACCGTTTCCGTTGAGTAATGGAAACGAGTAATGGAAACAGAAACAGGAATACCGCTAAGTCGTGCCCATCTCTAGTAAACAGGCAAGACCTGTTAACAGCTGTTCGAGCTGTACAAGATTCCCTGGAAAAGGCACCTGGTTGTGCAGAATGTGGTAGCTTTTTCTACAGACAAATGGGGGTGGGGTGGGGGACAAAATAGGGGAAACAAGATGGAGCCCCATTTTTGTGGGAATCTGGGAAATCTCACTGGTGCACATGGATGTCTTAGGATGAAGTCTCAGTATGGAAAAATGTGGAAAATTATGAAAATGAGTCAAGTTTTGAGCACTCTCTGCCTCCCTATTCATTTTCCTTCCACCAGTGTGAAGCTACATGTGCACAGGCAAATGTCTGTATATACTGTAGCTATAGTGATTGCTATATTCTTGTGGACTCGCCTTGCTGATCAGAACTGGTTATATCTTGCTATCAATGAAAGTAAGTACCTATTGGTGGATAAAGCAGGGGGCCAAATGCAGCCTGTTTTAAAATTTCAAACGATCCTCTGCTTCTTCTCCCTGCTGGCTCAGCCTATCACTTATCCCCGCCTGGCCGGCCCTTCCCTGTGCTGGCTGGAGATGTCAGCTTGCAGTTTTATGGTTTCCTGCCCTCCCTGCCTCTGTCCATCCCCTCAGCCACTTGCCCTGCCTACCCGCCCCTGGCTCCATTGCTGCAGCATCCTCCCCACCTCCTTGCAAGGGAAGGTAGCACATACAAGCAGTGGTGCATCTTGGGTGCCAATGGGCCGATCCCAGGCCATCCAACAGCTGACAGGCCCTTGGCCACCTTGAAACCAGAGCATTTGCAGCTGTTGCAGATGCACTTGGGCCACACCCTTTCTTCCCCCCTTCAGACTGAATGGTCGGCCCTCACACATTTTCACCTCACCAAATCTGGCCCTCCTTGCAAAAAGTTTGGACACCCCTCACTGTGCCTCTGTGACAAGGGTTGGATTTGATGATCCACTGGGTCCCTTCCGGTTCTGCAGTTCTGATAGGATAGGATAGGATAGGATAGGATAGGATAGGATAGGATAGGATAGGATAGGATGTTCAATCCCATATGAGTTTTGAACTACACGAGAAGAGAGATAAATGTTTCCTCTTCTTTTAACAGATTGGACTTCATTTCTTTAATTACAGGCAGCCTTGGTTATCTTCCATAATGTATTTCCTTCTGTGGTTTCCTTTGTTGGAAAAAAAAAGAGCACAGTATAAATATGGTTGAGGTGAATCCCCCCCACACACACAAACACCATGTTTTGTAGTGAGAAACAAAAAAAAAGATTACTATTTATTCTGTACCACATCTTACACATGTTCCATGTGGTTATTAATTCTCTGTCATTGGAAGCAGCATACTTAGATGTTTAGACACATACCCACATTACTGTGCTTACTCTATGGCTTTTAGCAGTCGGAATGAGATAGAAAGAGGGAAGGACCTAGATAATTGCCATTTTTATTCAATTATTCAGCATTAATTAGCAAGCTTGGTAGTTCAGGGACTACTTCTCATGTCAGAGCAGAGGTTGCAGTTCAGAATGGCATCTGTCTCCCAGCGTTAACTCAACAACAAAAATTAATAATGTATGCATTATGTCACCAAGGCAGAGGTGCTGCATTCATCTGTCTCCCTGGCATTTGAATGTCAGGAATTGTGAGAAAAACATTTCTGTCTAGTGCACCCTCTGGGGGGAACCTCAGCATGCAGGAAAATATATTGATATATTAAATTTCATATTTCTGACATTTTTTTTTGTAAGGGAGGTGATTAATTCTTTTCATAAAAACAGGACGGCTGAGGTGAAATGGCTTTGTCTCCATCAGAAAAGGCTTACACATTGAAATCCTTTTAGGTGGTCTACAAAGCAATTGGGAAAGAATTTAATATGGCTGTCAACTGAAGAATCTTCTGAAGCAGCTTAGCTAAACGTTTCTTGATTCGTAGCCTGCTTTCTACTCTCCTCACCAACACAGAGAGAAACACATGGCTTAAGTTTACTAAGGGCGTTTATACACGACCCCTAAGCTCCGCTGCAAATGGCTCCCAGCTCCGGAGCTTAAAAATGTTTCCCCACCAGCTCCGGAGCTAACAGAAAATTAAGTGCGACCCCGCCCACCTAAGCGCGACCCAGCGCACCTTTTAAGTACCTGCTCTTTGATGGTGAAAAATTTTGATGCGGAGAGTGCCGAGCTCTCCTCGCTTCTTTTTGTTGTTTTTTTTTTGCCTCCCGCCACTTTAAGAGGAACCAGGAAGTAACGGGGGGAGTCGGAGCAACTTCCACAGCACTCCGGAGGTAAGAGTGCATTCTTTTCTCCCTTTTTTAATCCCTCCCCTCACGCAGACAGAACAAGGAAGTGCAGAGGGGGTGGGAACGCAGGGAGAGCGACAAACCCCAAAGATCTCTGGTCCAAATTTAAGGGACCAGCGGATCTTAGGGGTCGTGTAAAAGGGCCCTAAGAGCAACTCTCCTACCACCACACAAGTGGCAGTGGTGGAGAGATTGCAAGGGTATCCTTTTCGATCATCAAAATACCTTTTGTTCCTGTGTTTGCTTATTCATTTTTCTTCCTTTTTTTTTTTACTTCATTACATTTCAGTACAATTCCAATAGCATTCCACAGCTTATTTTCCTTCTTCTTTGGATTAGTCTAGAACAGCAGGAACTAAAGAAGAGGATCATACCTGAATGAATCATTCTATAAGGTATTTTATTTATGAGGTTTCATAATGTAGATTTTAGTTCTACATTTTGAGCTAGAAGGAAATTTCTCTGATCCTCAGCCAGACTGACAAATGTCTAGGAGTAGAAGGGATAGAGGTGTACATCTGTATTACATGTAGACCACATTGGACAGTCAAAAACGATTGATATGTTGATATAAATCACAGTGCAGACTAAATAGTACTGTTGGAAGAAAGGGTGGCTAATGAGTAGGGGCAGGTAGGGCACCTTCCTCGACAGTTTGTTCAGTATGCAGCCCATGGTTTGGCAGCAAATTCAGACCATTTGAACCAAAACAGATAGTCTTACAGTCCATAGTTCTCCATGGGATCTTTGTCTTGACTATCTTCTACCTCTATACTTATATGAGGTTTACTACTATGTTGTTCTGATCACAGTTCTTCCCTAAGAACTAAGAGTAATATGTATGCCTCATAGCACAGTGGTATGCATACTCTCAGCAATGGTTTACAGTGGAACACTGACTTACTACATTAATCTGTTCTGAGCGCACTCTTGTAACTCGATTAGGTCATAACTCGGGGAGTGGTTTCCCATAGGAATGCATTGAGAATCAATTAATCCATTCCGGAGGAATGGATTTCTATGCATTCCTATGGGAAACCACTTTAGATGACCCACTGCTACCCCTCCCCAATTGGGGGGGGGGAGTCATGGGTCATATAAAATGTCTTTAAGCAACTGAGCCAAGCTTGCATCAGAAGAGAGAGAAAATAAAAAACCTCCGTTTCTCCCTCTATTGCACCAGATGGTGGGAAGGGGAGAAGCTGATGTTTTTAACCCCCTTTTTAAAAAGGTATTAGAGGCACTGACAGAAGCTGCCTCTTTAAATGGAGGCAGCTTCCCTCAGTGCCTCAAAGACCTTTGAAACAGCACCCACTTTTCCCCTGGTGAGGGAAATAGTGTGCATTGTTTCAAATGTATTTGAGCCACTGACCCAAGTGCTTGGATTGGTGGCTCAAAGACCTTTTAAATGACAGACCCCTTCTCCCCCCACCCCAGCTGCCATCGTTACTCAGGGGAAACCCCATCTCGCTTGTAGGGCAGTAGGGGGGTAGACAACTGAAGCCCGCTCATAAGTCGGGATTCTCGGTTGTTGGGGTGGTCGTAAGCCGGGGTACCACTGTATCTTTATTCAAGTGGATCTAGCAGTGGCTCTAGAAATAGCTGCCATCAAGTACAGCTCTATTCAAGGACATGCTGAAGAGGGAACACAGTATGCCCCTTCTGCAGCTTATTTCTGATAGCTGGGCCTAGGTGTCAGAAAGTTGCTGTTGTGTGACAATAACTTTCCAAAACTCGCATATATCTTCACCAATTTGATGCAGCTTTTAAAAATCAAATATGAGATAAAATGAAATGGGCAGATTCACTCATATAACTAAAAGGCCTAAAAGGCTTAAGTGAATCCTTGCTTTGAATTCTCAATACTCAATAGTGTTTGTGGTGTTGAATTATTGTCGCCACCCCCCCATCATAATCAGCTCTTCCTTTTTAGCAGTTACAACACAGATCCATTGACCAGGGTCCTCTCTATGCTGGACATAATTATACCTCTTGAATTTGGACAATGTAGAGGGCTGAGACAGTCATTCATTTTTATTTGAATTTCCCACAAACCACACATTTTTATGATGAAATGAAAACATGCTCAACAACACACTCCTCCAAAATAGTGTAGCACCTTTCACACTAGTTTATTTTAATGCAACCTTTGTTGTTGTTGTTGTTGTTATTGTTATTGTTGTTGTTGTTGTTGTTGTTGTTTGTTAAAGCAATTAATGAATAGTCACAGAAATGAATGTTTTATTGCTATAAATGGGCACAAATTTACAAATGAAATAAAAATTTGTTTAAAAATCTTTGTGGATTCATATTTGTAATCCTCTGTGATGAATATTAATAAATTAATTTTAGATATTTTAATTCTGAACTTCATTAAGATATGAAATGGCATCACGGGCCTCTAGAGACACCAGAATCACAGAAACTCCCTGACAGTTCTCCCCACAAGCTTCTTTGATGAAGTTTGGATTTCAGATATCTAAGGTATGTACCACCAAAGAGACTCCCCCCAAAAATAAAAGTCCCCCCGCTGCAGTTTCTAGAGAAGCTTCTCCCAACTATTCTTTATAATCTCTCCAAGTTTGGGCAAGATTGGGTTCAGATGTCCAAGTTATACACTCACAAAGTGCAAAGGATGCACTTTGTGGATGTAAAACTCAGATGTCTAAAATCCAGTTTTCACCAAATGTGGAGGGATTCTAGAAGAGAGTTGGGAGAAGCTTCTCTGTGATTTTGCCAAAGTCAAAATATACTATATAAAGCCATTTTATAGGAGGTGATTTAAAGGGTAAAAAATGAATCAATGAATCAATTTTCTGATTCATCAGGAAAGAATTTGTAAACTATTTGTTGTCCTTGATGAATCACAAATCAAAAAAGAAATATCCACTTTTCTGATTTGTAATCATCTCTAGTTATTGCCACATTTTTGGGTTTTTTGTTTTTATGAAACAGACTAGTTTAGGTATGGTCCATCTCCTACTGAAGTAATAGATAAAGTTCGCTTTGCTTTTAATACAGCCAGAATGCATCCTTCTAGATAACTGTCAACTGGTTAGTCAAATGGCTTCTTATTCCTCTTTGTCAACTGAGTTTGGATTTATTCCTACACATCCTCTGTCAGGGAGCACAAATGTGACTTCAGGGTCTTCGTTTCACTTGCTAGTCAGCTTTTCAGTTAGTCAAAGAAAAAAATAAAGAAGTAGGAAAACTGCCGAAAATTTGCTAAACTGTTGGCATTCCATTGCAATCCTCTTTTAGCTGAAGGGAATCAAATCAATGAAATATGATGAAACCATATGCTCATTATTTCAAAAAGAGAGTAGCAGCTTCAAGGAGTGTGGAAAAGATTTATTAATCCTACCACTATTGCTCATTAATACCAAGTATCTGTATACCTGTCTCACTCAACAAAATCTCAATAGCTCCCTTTGCTGTAAAACAAAAACAAAAACAAAAAATCCCAAGGAGTTTTCATGGATGTTCCTTCTGGCAAGAGACCCTGAACTGTCTTAGAGCAGAGAAAACAATATGCTGAATTTATGCTGCTGGCAAAATTGGAAGAAAAGGTAAAACAAATGGAGGGGGGCATAATTTCTTCCGGAAAGGCTGTATATATTGTCATTACTGTTTGGACTTGCCAAAAGAGAAATGAAAGCTGGCAAAGAAGGATTCTTCCTTGTTGTCGGGCCATATGTGCTTTTAATTGAGTCTGCAAAGTTTCTAGGCAGGATGCCAAATGGAAGTCTACCTTCAGGCAAGAAAGATGAAGTTTCCCCTTGTGGTGGCATTCCCAGGATGGAGATGCAGCAAGCTAGAAAAGAGAAGGGAGAGTGGGTGGAGGAAACAAAAAGAAGACAGATAACAAAGCAGGCAATTATGAATATGATAATTGATTATAGCACTCAACAAACAAATAGGCTAGTGCCTCCATCTTTGGATCAGTGTCACACACAGATTCTAGCATCACACAATGAGGACAAATGGGACCCAGTGTGGTATAGTTTGGTTATTGAAGTTCAAGTCCTCTGTGAGACACGAAAATTCATTGGTTAACAACGAATCAGTCAACTTGACATGTTTCAAAGGATTGTTCGAAGGGAGAGAGCCAGTGGGTCATTTTGCACTCCTTCACAAACTCTGGGGCAGTTTGAGGAGGAAATGATCATACGAAGAATATTTAGATTACTTTGAGCACTATGGGATCAGAGCCCAAAGTATTGGAATGTGTGCACTGTCTTCTAGAAGCAAATATGGGTTTATTAAGAACAAATCTTCCCAGGCTAATATGATCTCATATTTTGATTGAGTTACCTTCCTGATAAACAGAGAGAGTGCTGTGGACATAGTATATTTTGACTTTGGCAAAGTTTTTAACAAAGTGTTCCATGATATTCTGATGAGCAAGCTAGATATGGCCTGCATAGAAAACCTGTCTGGTAGATACACAGTTGGCTACAGAGTCATACTCAGAAGGTAATGATCAATGGTTCCTTCTCAAACTGGGAGGAGGTAACAAGTGTGGTACCAAAGGGCACAATTCTGGGCCCAGTGGTCTTCAACATTTTTATTAATAACCTGAGTGGCTCAGTGAGTGCAGGGGATGCTAATCAAATTTTCAGATGACACAAAACTAGCTGGAATAGCTAATTCCTGGAAGACAGAAACAAAATTCAGAAGGATCTAGATAGGCTTGAGGACTGGGCTTAAAACAACACAATGAAATTCAATAAGGATAAATGCAAAATACTGAACCTAGGAAAAAGAAACCAAACACATAGTTAAAAGACGGGGGACTCAGCAATACCATGCATGAGAAGAAACTTGGAATTAGAGATGGGCACAACTAGGGAAAATGACGTTTTCGAGTTGTCGTGTGTCGGAGGCAGCCCGTTTCGGCTCGTTTCCGTTTTTCGCGAAAAATTGCAAAAATTAGTCAGTTCGTTTTTTGTTTTTTCGTTTTTGTTAGTACTGGTTTTTTGGGGGGGGGTAGCGGGCTCCTGGAGGCACCTCTGTGGGGTGGGTGCCTCCTCTGGCCCACTATAAACGGAAAGCGGGCTCCTGGAGGCACCCGTGGGTGCCTCCTATCCTCACCCACTAGGAAGGGGCAGCAGCAGGCTCCAAGAGACCCCTCAACATGGGGGTCTCCCCTCCTCACCTGCTGCTGCAAAATGGCATGCATAGCCATATGGATATGCATACCAGTTGCAGACTATGAGACCGGTGCACTGGTATGACCCTCTGTCAAGAAGAACCGTGAAGACTGGGTCGCACCTGCTATGTCTCACAAAGAAGGGAATCGTACTTGCGTGTAGTGCAATGCAAGTAGATCTGGCTTAGGGTTAAGGTGGGTTAGTGCAAGGGCTAGGGTTAGGCTAGTGACGGGTAAGGTTACGGTGGGATAGTGGGTTGCACCTCTGGGTGCCTCTCTGACCCACTAAGAAGACAGTCTGTGACGTATGGGTAAGGAGTCAAGGATTAGGGTTAGGGGGTTAGGGGGCTAGGACAGGTTTTAGGGGGCTTTTTGGCACATCCCAGAAGTCTCCATGGCCAAGTGGCCATGCGATTGGTGGGATGGCTCCAAAAATTTGCATGGTCGTCCACTCCCACATGGCTGGCCAGGCCACTGGGCCAGCCCATCATTGTGCACTGCGCAGGTGTAAATAAAATAAAATAAATTAAAGTCAATGGAGGACAGAGGAGGAGAGGAGAGACATTTTGTTGCAAGAAAAAACCAACTGCTACTGTGAAAAATCTGGTAGTTTATAAATTTTCGCGTGTTTCTGTTGTGCTTGTGTGTTTTTGGACCACGATTTCAAAAACAATATTGCGTTCGCCGCCCCATT
Source organism: Phrynocephalus versicolor (assembly GCA_023846285.1). NCBI lineage: Eukaryota > Metazoa > Chordata > Lepidosauria > Squamata > Agamidae > Phrynocephalus > Phrynocephalus versicolor. The sequence continues at coordinate 46,076,017 of JAHTLZ010003526.1, read as the reverse complement.
TTGGATCCCCCGCCCGCACCGCATGGCATGGTGAGTCTGGCTGCCCAGGACGGGGGGGAGACGGGACCCCCCCTCCAGACCATAAACCACCCCTCCGGTAGGTGCCCTGCGCCCTTAGTCAAGCAGGCATTTTTCTGCCTGCTTTTTGGCCCGGGAATGGGTGGGGGGAGAGTTTAAAAGTTTTTTCCTGTGCCGTCCGTGACTCCGTGCCGCTTGCTTGCGCTTTAATTGCGGCGGCCGGTGGCGAGACTGGGCTTTTTGCTGGCTGCGAGCCTGCGGCGAGTCCCACCAGAACAGCCCAGGACGGAGGGGGGAGGCCGGGACCCCCCCTCCAGACCAGAAACCACCCCTCCGGTAGGTGCCCTGCGCCCTTAGTCAAGCAGTCATTTTTCCGCCTGCTTTTTGGCCCGGGAATGGGTGGGGGGAGAGTTTAAAAGTTTTTTCCTGTGCCGTCCATGACTCCGTGCTGCTTGCTTGCGCTTTAATTGCGGCGGCCGGCGGCGAGACTGGGCTTTTTGCTGGCTGCGAGCCTGCGGCGAGTCCCACCAGAGCAGCCCAGGACGGGGGATGGGGGGGAAGGCCGGGAACCTCCAGAAACAACCTCTCTGGTAGGTGCCCTGAGGCACGGCAGTCATTTTTCCGCCTGCTTTTTGGCCGGGAACCGGGTTTTTTAACTTTTAAAAACTTTTTTCTGTGCCGCGTGGCATCACGCGATCGCGCGATGCAAGTAACGAGCACGACAAATCAGACCAAAATTGTTCGTTCGTTGGTTCGAGCTCGAAGTCTGGCGGAGTAATTCCCGTTACCGTTTCCGTAGAGTAACAGAACCGAGTAACGGAAACGGAAACGGGAATACCGCTAAGTCGTGCCCATCTCTACTTGGAATTGTCATAGATCACAACCTGACTATGAATCAGTAGTATGATGTTGCTACAAAAAAGGTATATTATATTTTAGGCGGAGTTAATAGAAGTATAGTCTCCAAATCTTGTGACGTATGGGCTCCCCTATATATGACACTGGTTAGACCTAATATTGAGTATTGTATCTAGTTCTGAACACTGCACTTCAAGAAGGATGCTGACAAACTGGAACAAATTCATAGAATAAAAACAAGGTATGATTAGGGGATTAGAAACCAAGTCCTATGAGGAAAGGCTGAGAGACCTGAGCATGCTTAGCCTTGAGAACAGAAGATGGAGGTGAGATATGGCAGCTCTTTTTCAAAATACAGTGGTACCTTGTATAAAGGAATTAATTTGTTCCAAATGAAATTATGTTAAGCAAATTTTCCTTTATACAAATTTCCCATAGGAATGCATTGAAAACAGAGTAATCCCATTTTAATGTTGTACAGATTTGTCCCATAGGTGATTATGTAAAGCAAATTTCCCCTATCTGCAGAATTTTTATGTTGTACAAATTTAATGTTATACAAACTGTTTGTTATACGAGGGTCCACTGTACTTGAAAAGTTGCCATACAGAGGAATGGCGGGAATCTGCAGAACACGAAAAAATGGGCTGAGGTTATTGGAAACCAGATATCATTTGAATATCAGGAAAAACATCCCATCAGAGCAGTACATCAATGGAACCAATTACCTTGAGAAGTGGTGAGGGCTCCAACACCAGAAGAATTCAAGAGAAATTTAGACAATCACCTGGCACATATCGTTTGACTAGTATTCCTGCCTTGAGTAGAGGGTTGGACTCAGTGGTCTTAAATTCCCCTGGAAACATAATGATTTTATGATTTTATGACTCTTCCCACAGGATCTAAGAAAAGTTAAAGAAATAAATTAAAAACCCTTATCACCCTTTTACGGGTCTTTGTGTGTGTGTGTTTGTGTGTGTGTGTGTGTGTGTGCGCCTGTGTATGTGTTTAAATGTCTTTACCTTTTGCTGTTACTAACTTGTACAGGTGAGTTTTCGACAAGTTATTCTACTGAGCTCTAGTTATTGCTCAGTCCACTTCCCTGGCTGGTTTTGATCCACTTATTGTTGCTCTAGTAGCCAAGATGATCTGTAGTGTGTCTCCTTTTTGTGAATCCATTTGAAACAGTGGGCATTTCTTGCTTCAGAGAGGTTAAAATTTGTCCTTGCAAAATCCTGAGCATCATTTTGCTTGCATGTGAAGTTTATGCAACAGCCCTAAAATGATTGTCTAATTTTGCCAATAACTTGACTGAGCACTAAAAATCCTTCCACAACATCATTTCAGATTTTGGGAAATACTTTGATGATACTATGTATTGCCCCTATGGTACTCCTGTGCTGTTTATGAATCCCCCTACATGCAGTCCATTTCTGGACTACTGTACAGGGGACCACATTAAGCAGAGGACTAACACCCCTTCCTTTCATATTAGAGGGATTACAGCATCATGAAGGCATGCCTGTATTGGAGCTTGAAGACCGTCCATCAACCAAACCCAAAATGGATTTATTTATTTATTTATTTATTTATTTATTTATTTATTTATTTATTTATTTATTTATTTGTTTGTTTGTTTGATTGATTGATTGATTGATTGATTGATTGATTGATTGATTGATTG